>CM055888.1:35326907-35914407 GCA_029582165.1 Portulaca oleracea | reverse complement strand
GCGGATATAGTCGAATGGTAAAATTTCTCTTTGCCAAGGAGAAGACGCGGGTTCGATTCCCGCTATCCGCTTAAGTTAAAGTAATTTCTTTACTATGATAAAGATAAAAAATTTTGTAATGTAATTAGGTATATATATATTGTAATTAGGTATAGTTGACCGCGATAGTGTATTGATTCTATCCTTCTCGTTCTTTTTTCTCTCACCCCAAAACAAAAGAAAAAACTAATAAATTCGTAGTATTAGTTAATTTACTAGTTTTAATTTACTAGTTAACAGATTCAAACCTACAATTTTTTGAAAAAAATTTCTATTTTGCGGAGACAGGATTTGAACCCGTGACCTCAAGGTTATGAGCCTTGCGAGCTACCAAGCTGCTCTACCCCGCGCGACTAAAAGGTATTTCACTTCCACTTCTAGGAGAAATAGGTAAAAGAAATTTCCATCCAAGATTCATCAAAATCAAAAATTTCCATAAACTCACTAATGAGGATCGTTTAGAGCTGAGTCAAAAATAAATGGAAAAGAAAAATTGGGAATCACCAAGCTGCCACTTGGGAGCTCCACCGACCCCGCTTGGCCGTCCGACGCCCTCGCTGCCTCCGATCGTCGTCCGTTTTGCCCAGTAAAGCCTTGCACCCTGTTTTACATGCTCTTCCCCTGTTTTCAGTAGCATTGTACTCTATTATGTCTGTGCTTATTAGTATAATTAAGTGATTGTATGTCATTAGCAGTAGTATCATGTTGAGATTAGATTAGCAGTATTATTATGTTTATGTTTAGTAGTATACGATTAGTTATGTTTCAATAGTATTAGTATCATGTTTTGGTTTAAGAGTAGTATTATGGGTATGTTTATGTTTAAGATTAAGTTATTATTATTATGATGTTCTTTTATCATTATTATTCTCCTACAATCAGATTTTATGTGATTTATATTGTTATTACACATCCTTGATATTTCATATTACTATTATTAAGTTTTCTTATTATTATTATTACTAAGGTTTCATATTATTACTATGTTTCATATTATTAATTTTAAGTATTTCATAATATTGGTATTAAGTTTCTTATCATTATTAAGTGTTCACAATTTTTATTTTAGGTTTCATATTATTAATAATAGGTTTCCTTATTATTTTAAAGAGTCATATTAGTAAGTTTCGTGATTTTATTAAGTTTCGTAGTATTTTTTAAGCTATTGTATTATTATTAAGTCTCCATAATATTATTAGGGTTCCATATTATTTCAAAGTTCCATATTATTAGTATTATACGGTTTCATGCTATTAGTTTCATGTTATTATTATAAAGTTAATGTTATTAGTTTTATGTTATTATTATTATTATTATAAACTTTCGTACTATTATGATTATTATAAAGTTTCCTCAAAGTTTCATATGTCTTCGTATTTGAGTTCCATATATTTTGGTATTAAAGCTTTTATAAAGTTTTCATGTTGTTTTGTGGTAATATGATTATTATGTTCAAAAACCCTACGTTAATAGTATTATTAAAAGTATTAGTATCGGATTATGGTTTTAAATGTGTCGTTTCGATTTTATTATTTTACCTTTAGAAAATGTGTATTGTGATGTTCATGTTTTCTTAATAGTTATGTTCAATACATGGTTAACTTACTTATAAGAAAAGGGTAAGGTTGGGGTATGGTAGTATTCGTGCGTAACTAACTTTCGTAGAAGTCGAGTTTAATTTTAGAAGTTTATATTCGAATTCTAGGTCCGAGCGAGACGACGCGATAGTTAGCTCCCGTGTGTAAGTGATTGCAGTAAAGAGAAGCTGTTCAGGTAATGTCTATGTCCTAATCCCCTCTGGGATGCCCTTTTATCTGTTTTGTGATTTTAATCTGTTTGTGAAGCTTGCATCCCGCACGGGGACTTTCTGTGAAATTTGGACTGTCTGATTTGGATGTCGGCGAGTTGTTTTTCTGAGTTGAGTAAAACGTGGCAGTCTTTTAAACTCTGAGTTTTGTTCTGTCGGTTTTGTAAACTGGGTTGGGTTTTATTTGAAGTCTGACGCCTGATAATTCATAAGATACTAATAATCAAAGTGAAACCATAAGCGGTCATGTAACGCACTTAGACCAGTGATCTGCTCTCGCAGGAGTTATCAAGAGATCGGGAGTCCCGATATTATTTCGAGATCGCACACATCCGATTCTCGCTTCGGACCGCCATCCATTCTCGATTCGAGGATCCGAGATCTGCTCGATTCTCGAAGTTCGATATTCGGGATAGGCAAATCCGCCCGCATAATAAAATTCGATTGTTTTCGAGGAAATGTTTACTCGCTTCGATTTACGATTTACGATTTCGATTTACGATTGATTTCGATTTACGATTTCGATTTGATTTACGATTTACGTTTCGATTTACGATTGACTTCGATTTCGATTTGACGCCCGATTCGAGTTTAAAAGTGTCGCTTGAGGTTTTCTGAACGTTGTTTTTCGAGTTGGAAGTTGGTTTATAAGTTTTGTTATTTCAAACTCTAGTTATTTCTGATCTCTGGATATTTCTGGGTTGGGTTTCAAATGAGTTGTAAAAAGGTTTGACTTGTTCCCCTCCCCTAAAATGGTTTGAAATGAACTTTGAACTGTTTTGAAAGTTAGGGGTAGACATTATTGAGGTTTCCCCCCCTCATGTTGTGAATGTTTTGTTTTCAGGTGAAGATCAGTTATGTGATGGGGACGGGCAATAGAAGTGAGGACGTTGAGTTAGCCGATTGAGAATAAAGTTTAGTTTATGTTTAGACTTGAAGTTTAGCAAATGTTGAGTTTATGTTGTTCTAGAATTCGAAGTTCTTTTCATTGTTAATTTGAAGTAAACAGTTATCGCTTGTTGTTAGTTTCCCTTTCTTGCCTTGTATCTCTTCGGAGGTACGGCAGTAACGCCCAAGTAAAGAAAATAAGTTAATAAAAAAAAATGAGTCTTCCGCTGTTAATGTTAGTCAACGTTTGACTTTGACCGTTAAGTTTAGCTCTGAAATTTCGGGGCGTTAGAGAAGGGTATCAGAGCCGATCCGCGCCCGTGAGCTGCGCTAGTGAACAGGAGAGCCATGGACAGTCACCTCGCGGGGAAAAGATTCTGTAGTGTATTGTGGCACAACGAGGACGTTGTGCACTTAAGTGGGGGTGATTGTAACACCCTGAGCATATCATTAAAGTGTGGCTTAAAAGGATTGAAATGACTACTTAAATCACCAAGGTGCACCTTCTTTTATGGTAGCTCATCCGTTGGGAACTCCTCAGTTAAGCGTGCTTGGCTGGGAGTATTCCAAGGATGGGTGACCTCCTGGGAAGTTTTCCAGTGCAGCGTGAGCGAGGACGGCGCACGCTGAAAGACTGTGGTGATTTGGGGCGCCAACAATCGAAGCGCTTATCGATAATGTCCGCGCCCGGAGGGGCTGGCGCATGTAATCGGTATCGAGCTGGTTACGCACTGGTAGCTCCTAAGTGTCTATTAGGTTTTTAGTTAGAGCTTAGGATGCTACGTCGAGTGATGAGTGTAGGATGGGGAGTGGGATGTGTGTCTCTTTCCGGTTATCTTTGTGTTATAAGTGCATGCTTGATCGCTTTTGACATTTGTTGGACGACATACACTGCCATTGCATGAGCACCCGACTCTAGCCTCTCCGGATGATCTAAACCTTGAGGAAGAAAGGAATATAGCCCGAGGAGGGCTTGGAACTGTAAGAAGACCCCGAGGAGTCGGAGGTGGAGAGAAGACCGACCTAAGAGGAGCAGCTGCTATGGATTCTAGATTATGAAGAAAAGTAACTTCAAAGAAATATCGTCCCTCTAGTAAAAGTGTGATGGAGAATCATGCCACAATCGAAACCATTTATAAAGCTGAGGAGGAGATTGGATTGAGGTATCCACACCTATACATTGCATAAGGCACGTCAAGTTTCGAGGACGAAACTCTTTCGAAGAAGGTAATGATGTAAAATCCCGAGTTTTTGATTAAGGTAACCGTGAGTTCCGTCTGAAGAATCGCGAAGTAAGAGTTTAAGTTTCGAGGACGAAACTTCTTTTAAGGGTAATGATGTAAAACCCCAAAAATGCTATTGTGTTATCATAAATTTCCTAACGAGCGCTTTATCCGTTAATTGTTTATTTGTTTTCACACGGAGCTTTTAGGACCGCTGAATGAGTTCGTTGATATTTTAGAGTATTAAAAATATCAATTATAAATTTTAGGACTTTGGGAAGATTTTATTGGGATCATTTGTAAAACTGCTTAAGGAAAAGTGTTATTTTAGGAAAAGATTAATTTTGGAAGGGTGTTACTAACACCTAAGTTTTATTTGTACTAATGTTACCCTAATTTTCTCCCTCTATAAATACCCTATTTGGATACTTACCCCAATAAAAAAATACCCTAGAAATCTACATCAGCCGCAATCCCCATATAATATTCTTTTCTCTCTCTTTCTCTCTCTCCTCCCTTTCTCCCTCTGCTTCACCCCGACCACCCCGCATCACCCAAGCCACCACCCACGCAACCATCATCAACCACCTCCGACCATCCTCTTTTCACCGGCAACCACCACCTCCACCCTTTCCAACTGCCACCGCACCATTTCCGGCTGACATCGCCGCTCAAAATCACCCAAAAAACCACCCCGAACCCTCTGTTCTGCCTATACACATGGAGCTCCGACCACCACATCGTCATTTTTCGTAAGACCACCGAACCGTGCCGAACCCCTAACTCCGCAACCTCCTTTGACCACCGACAATCTCCTCCCGTCGACCACCTAGCTCCGCGACCCTCGAATTGTTGCTCGTTGGTTGCCGCCGCCGACTTCGCTGCGCCGCCGCCGCTAACACCGGAATCACCAAGCCGCCACTGGGAGCTCCACCGACGCCGCTGGCCCGACGCCTCGCCGCCTCCGATCGTCGTCCGCTTTTGCCCAAGAAAGCCAGACTCGCTTTACATGCTCTTCCCGCTTTCGTGAGCATTGTACTCTATTATGTCTGTGGCTTATTAGTATAATTAAGTGATTGTATGTCATTAGCGAGTATCATGTTGAGATTAGATTAGCAGTATTATTATGTTTATGTTTAGTAGTATACGATTAGTTATGTTTCAATAGTATTAGTATCATGTTTTGGTTTAAGAGTAGTATTATGGGTATGTTTATGTTTAAGATTAAGTTATTATTATTATGATGTTCTTTTATCATTATTATTCTCCTACAATTAGATTTTATGTGATTTATATTGTTATTACACATCCTTGATATTTCGTATTACTATTATTAAGTTTTCTTATTATTATTATTACTAAGGTTTCATATTATTACTATGTTTCATATTATTAATTTTAAGTATTTCATAATATTGGTATTAAGTTTCTTATCATTATTAAGTGTTCACAATTTTTATTTTAGGTTTCATATTATTAATAATAGGTTTCCTTATTATTTTAAAGAGTCATATTAGTAAGTTTCGTGATTTTATTAAGTTTCGTAGTATTTTTTAAGCTATTGTATTATTATTAAGTCTCCATAATATTATTAGGGATCCATATTATTTCAAAGTTCCATATTATTAGTATTATACGGTTTCATGCTATTAGTTTCATGTTATTATTATAAAGTTAATGTTATTAGTTTTATGTTATTATTATTATTATAAACTTTGCATATTATGATTATTATAAAGTTTCCTCAAAGTTTCATATGTCTTCGTATTTGAGTTCCATATATATATGGAACTCAAATACGAAGACATATGAAACTTTGAGGAAACTTTATAATAATCATAATAGTACGAAAGTTTATAATAATAATAATAATAACATAATAGTACGACCCTTAGACCAGGATCTGTTCCTGCAGGGGAGTTATCAAGAGATTGGGGAGTCCCAATATTATTTCTGAGATTGTGCACACATCTGATTCTCGCTTCGACCGCCATCCATTCGATTACGAGGATCCGAGATCCTGCTCGATTCGAAGTTACGATATTCTGGGGATAGGAAAATCCCGCCCGCATAATAAAATTCTGATTGTTTTCGGAGGAAATGATTACTCGCTTCGATTTACGATTTACGATTTACGATTTACAGTTTCGTTTCTGACTTCTGATTTCTGATTTCTGATTTCTGATGTCTGATTCTGAATTTAAAAGTGTCAGTTGAGGTTTTCTGGAACGTTGTGTTTTTCTGAGTTGGAAGTTGGTTTATAAGTTTTGTTATTTCTGAAACTCTAGTTATTTCTGATCTCTGGATATTTCTGGGTTGGGTTTCAAATGAGTTGTAAAAAGGTTTGACTTGTTCCCCTCCCCTAAAATGGTTTGAAATGAACTTTGAACTGTTTTGAAAGTTAGGGGTAGACATTATTGAGGTTTCCCCCCCTCATGTTGTGAATGTTTTGTTTTCAGGTGAAGATCAGTTATGTGATGGGGACGGGCAATAGAAGTGAGGACGTTGGAGTTAGCCGATTGAGAATAAAGTTTAGTTTATGTTTAGACTTGAAGTTTAGCAAATGTTGAGTTTATGTTGTTCTAGAATTCGAAGTTCTTTTCATTGTTAATTTGAAGTAAACAGTTATCGCTTGTTGTTAGTTTCCCTTTCTTGCCTTGTATCTCTTCGGAGGTACGACAGTAACGCCCAAGTAAAGAAAATAAGTTAATAAAAAAAAATGAGTCTTCCGCTGTTAATGTTAGTCAACGTTTGACTTTGACCGTTAAGTTTAGCTCAAATTTGGGCGTTACGTAAGTATCGAGCCGATCCGCGTGAGCGCTAGTGAACAGGAGAGCCATGGACAGTCACCTCGCGGGGAAAAGATTCTGTAGTGTATTGTGGCACAACGAGGACGTTGTGCACTTAAGTGGGGGTGATTGTAACACCCTGAGCATATCATTAAAGTGTGGCTTAAAAGGATTGAAATGACTACTTAAATCACCAAGGTGCACCTTCTTTTATAGTATCTCAACCGTTGGTAACTCCTCAGTTAAGCGTGCTTGGTGGAGTATTCCAAGGATGGGTGACCTCCTGGGAAGTTTTCCCAGGCAGCGTGTGAGCGAGGACGAAGCACGCTGGAAAGACTTGTGGTGATTTGTGGGGCCAGTCAGCAATCCTTGAAGCAGTTATCGATAATGTCCGCGGCCCGGGAGGGGCTGGGGCGTTACAGAATGGTATCAGAGCTCTGGGTTACGACCTGGTAGCTCCTAAGTGTCTATTAGGTTTTTAGTTAGAGCTTAGGATGCTACGTTCGGAGTGATGAGTGTAGGATGGGGGAATGGGATGTGTGTCTCTTTCCTGGTTATCTTTTGTGTTATAAGTGCATGCTTGATCGTTTTTGACATTTGTTGGACGACATACAGCTGCCATTGCTATGAGCACCCGACTCTAGCCTCTCTGGATGATCTAAACCTTGAGGAAGAAAAGGAATATAGCCCCGAGGAGGGCTTGGAACCAGAAGAAGACCCCGATGAGGAGTCGGAGGTGGAGAGAAGACCCGACCTAAGAGGAGCAGCTGCTATGGATTCTAGATTATGAAGAAAAGTAACTTCAAAGAAATATCGTCCCTCTAGTAAAAGTGTGATGGAGAATCATGCCACAATCGAAACCATTTATAAAGCTGAGGAGGAGATTGGATTGAGGTATCCACACCTATACATTGCATAAGGCACGTCAAGTTTCGAGGACGAAACTCTTTCGAAGAAGGTAATGATGTAAAATCCCGAGTTTTTGATTAAGGTAACCGTGAGTTCCGTCTGAAGAATCGCGAAGTAAGAGTTTAAGTTTCGAGGACGAAACTTCTTTTAAGGGGGTAATGATGTAAAACCCCGAAAAATGCTATTGTGTTACTGTTAAATTTCCTAACGAGCGTTTTATCCTGTTAATTGTTTATTTGTTTTCACACGGAGCTTTTAGGACCGCGAATGAGTTCGTTGATATTTTTAGAGTATTAAAAATATCAATTATAAATTTTTAGGACTTTGGGAAGATTTTATTGGGATCAGTTTGTAAAAACTGTTTAAGGAAAAGTGTTATTTTAGGAAAAGATTAATTTTGGAAGGGTGTTACTAACACCTAAGTTTTATTTGTACTAATGTTACCCTAATTTTCTCCCTCTATAAATACCCTATTTGGATACTTACCCCAATAAAAAAATACCCTAGAAATCTACATCAGCCGCAATCCCCATATAATATTCTTTTCTCTCTCTTCCTTTCTCTCTCTCCTCCCTTTCTCCCTCTGCTTCACCCCGACCACCCCGCATCACCCAAGCCACCACCCACGCAACCATCATCAACCACCTCCGACCATCCTCTTTTCACCGGCAACCACCACCTCCACCCTTTCCAACTGCCACCGCACCATTTCCGGCTGACATCGCCGCTCAAAATCACCCAAAAAACCACCCCGAACCCTCTGTTCTGCCTATACACATGGAGCTCCGACCCCGACCACATCGTCATTTTTCAGAAGACCACCGAACCGTCGTCGAACCCCTAACTCCGGCAACCTCCTTTGACCACCGACAATCTCCTCCCGTCGACCACCTAGCTCCGGCGACCCTCGAATTGTTGCTCTGGTTGGTTGCCGGCCGACTTCGCCGCCGCCAACACCGGAATCACCAAGCCGCCACTTGGGAGCTCCACCGACGCCGCTTGGCGTCCGACGCCCTCGCGCCTCCGATCGTCGTCCGCTTTGCCCAGAAAGCTTGCACTCGCTTTACATGCTCTTCCCCCTTTCGGTAGCATTGTACTCTATTATGTCGTGCTTATTAGTATAATTAAGTGATTGTATGTCATTAGTAGTATCATGTTGAGATTAGATTAGCAGTATTATTATGTTTATGTTTAGTAGTATACGATTAGTTATGTTTCAATAGTATTAGTATCATGTTTTGGTTTAAGAGTAGTATTATGGGTATGTTTATGTTTAAGATTAAGTTATTATTATTATGATGTTCTTTTATCATTATTATTCTCCTACAATCAGATTTTATGTGATTTATATTGTTATTACACATCCTTGATATTTCGTATTACTATTATTAAGTTTTCTTATTATTATTATTACTAAGGTTTCATATTATTACTATGTTTCATATTATTAATTTTAAGTATTTCATAATATTGGTATTAAGTTTCTTATCATTATTAAGTGTTCACAATTTTTATTTTAGGTTTCATATTATTAATAATAGGTTTCCTTATTATTTTAAAGAGTCATATTAGTAAGTTTCGTGATTTTGTTAAGTTTCGTAGTATTTTTTAAGCTATTGTATTATTATTAAGTCTCCATAATATTATTAGGGATCCATATTATTTCAAAGTTCCATATTATTAGTATTATACGGTTTCATGCTATTAGTTTCATGTTATTATTATAAAGTTAATGTTATTAGTTTTATGTTATTATTATTATTATTATAAACTTTCGTACTATTATGATTATTATAAAGTTTCCTCAAAGTTTCATATGTCTTCGTATTTGAGTTCCATATATATATGGAACTCAAATACGAAGACATATGAAACTTTGAAACTTTATAATAATCATAATAGTACTAAAGTTTATAATAATAATAATAACATAATAGTACGACCCTTAGACCGGATCTGCTGCAGGAGTTATCAAGAGATGGGAGTCCGATATTATTTACGAGATTGTACACATCCGATTCATTGCTTCGACCGCCATCCATTCTCGATTACGAGGATCCGAGATCCTGCTCGATTCTCGAGTTACGATATTCGGGATAGGAAAATCCGCCCATAATAAAATTCTGATTGTTTTCGGAGGAAATGATTACTCGTTTCGATTTACGATTTCGATTTCGATTTACGGTTTCGGTTTTCGTTTCGATTTCGACTTGATTGATTTCTGATTTCTGATGTCTGATTCTGAATTTAAAAGTGTCAGTTGAGGTTTTCTGGAACGTTGTGTTTTTCTGAGTTGGAAGTTGGTTTATAAGTTTTGTTATTTCTGAAACTCTAGTTATTTCTGATCTCTGGATATTTCTGGGTTGGGTTTCAAATGAGTTGTAAAAAGGTTTGACTTGTTCCCCTCCCCTAAAATGGTTTGAAATGAACTTTGAACTGTTTTGACAGTTAGGGGTAGACATTATTGAGGTTTCCCCCCTCATGTTGTGAATGTTTTGTTTTCAGGTGAAGATCAGTTATGTGATGGGGACGGGCAATAGAAGTGAGGACGTTGGAGTTAGCCGATTGAGAATAAAGTTTAGTTTATGTTTAGACTTGAAGTTTAGCAAATGTTGAGTTTATGTTGTTCTAGAATTCGAAGTTCTTTTCATTGTTAATTTGAAGTAAACAGTTATCGCTTGTTGTTAGTTTCCCTTTCTTGCCTTGTATCTCTTCGGAGGTACGACAGTAACGCCCAAGTAAAGAAAATAAGTTAATAAAAAAAAATGAGTCTTCCGCTGTTAATGTTAGTCAACGTTTGACTTTGACCGTTAAGTTTAGCTCTGAAATTTCGGGGCGTTACAGAAGGGTATCAGAGCCGATCCGCGCCCGTGAGCTGCGCTAGTGAACGGGAGAGCCATGGACAGTCACCTAGCGGGGCAAAGATTCTGTAGTGTATTGTGGCACAACGAGGACGTTGTGCACTTAAGTGGGGGTGATTGTAACACCCTGAGTATATCATTAAAGTGTGGCTTAAAAGGATTGAAATGATTACTTAAATCACCAAGGTGCACCTTCTTTTATAGTAGCTCATCCGTTGGGAACTCCTCAGTTAAGCGTGCTTGGCTGGGAGTATTCCAAGGATGGGTGACCTCCTGGGAAGTTTTCCCAGGCAGCGTGTGAGCGAGGACGAAGCACGCTGGAAAGACTTGTGGTGATTTGTGGGGCCAGTCAGCAATCCTTGAAGCAGTTATCGATAATGTCCGTGGCCCGGGAGGGGCTGGGGCGTTACAGAATGGTATCAGAGCTCTGGGTTACGACCTGGTAGCTCCTAAGTGTCTATTAGGTTTTTAGTTAGAGCTTAGGATGCTACGTTCGGAGTGATGAGTGTAGGATGGGGGAATGGGATGTGTGTCTCTTTCCTGGTTATCTTTTGTGTTATAAGTGCATGCTTGATCGTTTTTGACATTTGTTGGACGACATACAGCTGCCATTGCTATGAGCACCCGACTCTAGCCTCTCTGGATGATCTAAACCTTGAGGAAGAAAAGGAATATAGCCCCGAGGAGGGCTTGGAACCAGAAGAAGACCCCGATGAGGAGTCGGAGGTGGAGAGAAGACCCGACCTAAGAGGAGCAGCTGCTATGGATTCTAGATTATGAAGAAAAGTAACTTCAAAGAAATATCGTCCCTCTAGTAAAAGTGTGATGGAGAATCATGCCACAATCGAAACCATTTATAAAGCTGAGGAGGAGATTGGATTGAGGTATCCACACCTATACATTGCATAAGGCACGTCAAGTTTCGAGGACGAAACTCTTTCGAAGAAGGTAATGATGTAAAATCCCGAGTTTTTGATTAAGGTAACCGTGAGTTCCGTCTGAAGAATCGCGAAGTAAGAGTTTAAGTTTCGAGGACGAAACTTCTTTTAAGGGGGTAATGATGTAAAACCCCGAAAAATGCTATTGTGTTACTGTTAAATTTCCTAACGAGCGTTTTATCCTGTTAATTGTTTATTTGTTTTCACACGGAGCTTTTAGGACCGCGAATGAGTTCGTTGATATTTTTAGAGTATTAAAAATATCAATTATAAATTTTTAGGACTTTGGGAAGATTTTATTGGGATCAGTTTGTAAAAACTGTTTAAGGAAAAGTGTTATTTTAGGAAAAGATTAATTTTGGAAGGGTGTTACTAACACCTAAGTTTTATTTGTACTAATGTTACCCTAATTTTCTCCCTCTATAAATACCCTATTTGGATACTTACCCCAATAAAAAAATACCCTAGAAATCTACATCAGCCGCAATCCCCATATAATATTCTTTTCTCTCTCTTCCTTTCTCTCTCTCCTCCCTTTCTCCCTCTGCTTCACCCCGACCACCCCGCATCACCCAAGCCACCACCCACGCAACCATCATCAACCACCTCCGACCATCCTCTTTTCACCGGCAACCACCACCTCCACCCTTTCCAACTGCCACCGCACCATTTCCGGCTGACATCGCCGCTCAAAATCACCCAAAAAACCACCCCGAACCCTCTGTTCTGCCTATACACATGGAGCTCCGACCCCGACCACATCGTCATTTTTCAGAAGACCACCGAACCGTCGTCGAACCCCTAACTCCGGCAACCTCCTTTGACCACCGACAATCTCCTCCCGTCGACCACCTAGCTCCGGCGACCCTCGAATTGTTGCTCTGGTTGGTTGCTGCTGCTGACCCCGTCGCTGCTGCCGCCGCCAACACCGGGAATCACCAAGCTGCCACTTGGGAGCTCCACCGACGCCGCTTGGCCGTCCGACGCCCTCGCTGCCTCCGATCGTCGTCCGTTTTGCCCAGTAAAGCCTTGCACCCTGTTTTACATGCTCTTCCCCTGTTTTCAGTAGCATTGTACTCTATTATGTCTGTGCTTATTAGTATAATTAAGTGATTGTATGTCATTAGCAGTAGTATCATGTTGAGATTAGATTAGCAGTATTATTATGTTTATGTTTAGTAGTATACGATTAGTTATGTTTCAATAGTATTAGTATCATGTTTTGGTTTAAGAGTAGTATTATGGGTATGTTTATGTTTAAGATTAAGTTATTATTATTATGATGTTCTTTTATCATTATTATTCTCCTACAATCAGATTTTATGTGATTTATATTGTTATTACACATCCTTGATATTTGTATTACTATTATTAAGTTTTCTTATTATTATTATTATTACTAAGGTTTCATATTATTACTATGTTTCATATTATTAATTTTAAGTATTTCATAATATTGGTATTAAGTTTCTTATCACTATTAAGTGTTCACAATTTTTATTTTAGGTTTCATATTATTAATAATAGGTTTCCTTATTATTTTAAAGAGTCATATTAGTAAGTTTCGTGATTTTATTAAGTTTCGTAGTATTTTTTAAGCTATTGTATTATTATTAAGTCTCCATAATATTATTAGGGATCCATATTATTTCAAAGTTCCATATTATTAGTATTATACGGTTTCATGCTATTAGTTTCATGTTATTATTATAAAGTTAATGTTATTAGTTTTATGTTATTATTATTATTATTATAAACTTTCGTACTATTATGATTATTATAAAGTTTCCTCAAAGTTTCATATGTCTTCGTATTTGAGTTCCATATATATATGGAACTCAAATACGAAGACATATGAAACTTTGAGGAAACTTTATAATAATCATAATAGTACGAAAGTTTATAATAATAATAATAATAACATAATAGTACGACCCTTAGACCAGGATCTGTTCCTGCAGGGGAGTTATCAAGAGATTGGGGAGTCCCAATATTATTTCTGAGATTGTACACATCCGATTCTGCTTCGACCGCCATCCATTCTCGATTCGAGGATCTGAGATCCTGTTCTGATTCTGAGTTCTGATATTCTGGGGATAGGAAAATCCCGCCCGCATAATAAAATTCTGATTGTTTTCGGAGGAAATGATTACTCTGTTTGATTTACGATTTCGATTTCGATTTACGATTTCGGTTTCGTTTCGGTTTCGATTTACGACTTGATTTACGATTTGATTTCGATGTCCGATTACGAATTTAAAAGTGTCAGTTGAGGTTTTCTGGAACGTTGTGTTTTTCTGAGTTGGAAGTTGGTTTATAAGTTTTGTTATTTCTGAAACTCTAGTTATTTCTGATCTCTGGATATTTCTGGGTTGGGTTTCAAATGAGTTGTAAAAAGGTTTGACTTGTTCCCCTCCCCTAAAATGGTTTGAAATGAACTTTGAACTGTTTTGAAAGTTAGGGGTAGACATTATTGAGGTTTCCCCCCCTCATGTTGTGAATGTTTTGTTTTCAGGTGAAGATCAGTTATGTGATGGGGACGGGCAATAGAAGTGAGGACGTTGGAGTTAGCCGATTGAGAATAAAGTTTAGTTTATGTTTAGACTTGAAGTTTAGCAAATGTTGAGTTTATGTTGTTCTAGAATTCGAAGTTCTTTTCATTGTTAATTTGAAGTAAACAGTTATCGCTTGTTGTTAGTTTCCCTTTCTTGCCTTGTATCTCTTCGGAGGTACGACAGTAACGCCCAAGTAAAGAAAATAAGTTAATAAAAAAAAATGAGTCTTCCGCTGTTAATGTTAGTCAACGTTTGACTTTGACCGTTAAGTTTAGCTCTGAAATTTCGGGGCGTTACAGAAGGGTATCAGAGCCGATCCGCGCCCGTGAGCTGCGCTAGTGAACGGGAGAGCCATGGACAGTCACCTAGCGGGGCAAAGATTCTGTAGTGTATTGTGGCACAACGAGGACGTTGTGCACTTAAGTGGGGGTGATTGTAACACCCTGAGTATATCATTAAAGTGTGGCTTAAAAGGATTGAAATGATTACTTAAATCACCAAGGTGCACCTTCTTTTATAGTAGCTCATCCGTTGGGAACTCCTCAGTTAAGCGTGCTTGGCTGGGAGTATTCCAAGGATGGGTGACCTCCTGGGAAGTTTTCCCAGGCAGCGTGTGAGCGAGGACGAAGCACGCTGGAAAGACTTGTGGTGATTTGTGGGGCCAGTCAGCAATCCTTGAAGCAGTTATCGATAATGTCCGCGGCTCGGGAGGGGCTGGGGCGTTACAGAATGGTATCAGAGCTCTGGGTTTCGACCTGGTAGCTCCTAAGTGTCTATTAGGTTTTTAGTTAGAGCTTAGGATGCTACGTTCGGAGTGATGAGTGTAGGATGGGGGAATGGGATGTCTGTCTCTTTCCTGGTTATCTTTTGTGTTATAAGTGCATGCTTGATCGTTTTTAACATTTGTTGGACGACATACAGCTGCCATTGCTATGAGCACCCGACTCTAGCCTCTCTGGATGATCTAAACCTTGAGGAAGAAAAGGAATATAGCCCCGAGGAGGGCTTGGAACCAGAAGAAGACCCGATGAGTCGGAGGTGGAGAGAAGACCACCTAAGAGGAGCAAATGCTATGGATTCTAGATTATGAAGAAAAGTAACTTCAAAGAAATATCGTCCCTCTAGTAAAAGTGTGATGGAGAATCATGCCACAATCGAAACCATTTATAAAGCTGAGGAGGAGATTGGATTGAGGTATCCACACCTATACATTGCATAAGGCACGTCAAGTTTCGAGGACGAAACTCTTTCGAAGAAGGTAATGATGTAAAATCCCGAGTTTTTGATTAAGGTAACCGGGAGTTCCGTCTGAAGAATCGCGAAGTAAGAGTTTAAGTTTCGAGGACGAAACTTCTTTTAAGGGGGTAATGATGTAAAACCCCGAAAAATGCTATTGTGTTACTGTTAAATTTCCTAACGAGCGTTTTATCCTGTTAATTGTTTATTTGTTTTCACTCGGAGCTTTTAGGACCGCGAATGAGTTCGTTGATATTTTTAGAGTATTAAAAATATCAATTATAAATTTTTAGGACTTTGGGAAGATTTTATTGGGATCAGTTTGTAAAAACTGTTTAAGGAAAAGTGTTATTTTAGGAAAAGATTAATTTTGGAAGGGTGTTACTAACACCTAAGTTTTATTTGTACTAATGTTACCCTAATTTTCTCCCTCTATAAATACCCTATTTGGATACTTACCCCAATAAACAAATACCCTAGAAATCTACATCAGCCGCAATCCCCATATAATATTCTTTTCTCTCTCTTCCTTTCTCTCTCTCCTCCCTTTCTCCCTCTGCTTCACCCCGACCACCCCGCATCACCCAAGCCACCACCCACGCAACCATCATCAACCACCTCCGACCATCCTCTTTTCACCGGCAACCACCACCTCCACCCTTTCCAACTGCCACCGCACCATTTCCGGCTGACATCGCCGCTCAAAATCACCCAAAAAACCACCCCGAACCCTCTGTTCTGCCTAGACACGTGGAGCTCCGACCCCGACCACATCGTCATTTTTCAGAAGACCACCGAACCGTCGTCGAACCCCTAACTCCGGCAACCTCCTTTGACCACCGACAATCTCCTCCCGTCGACCACCTAGCTCCGGCGACCCTCTAATTGTTGCTCTGGTTGGTTCTTGCGACCGTCCATTCTTTGCGCCGCCAACACCGGAATCACCAAGTGCCACTTGGGAGCTCCACCGACGCCGCTGGCCGTCCGACGCCCTCGCGCCTCCGATCGTCGTCCGTTTACCGATAAAGCCTTGCACCCTGTTTTACATGCTCTTCCCCTGTTTTCAGTAGCATTGTACTCTATTATGTCTGTGCTTATTAGTATAATTAAGTGATTGTATGTCATTAGCAGTAGTATCATGTTGAGATTAGATTAGCAGTATTATTATGTTTATGTTTAGTAGTATACGATTAGTTATGTTTCAATAGTATTAGTATCATGTTTTGGTTTAAGAGTAGTATTATGGGTATGTTTATGTTTAAGATTAAGTTATTATTATTATGATGTTCTTTTATCATTATTATTCTCCTACAATCAGATTTTATGTGATTTATATTGTTATTACACATCCTTGATATTTCGTATTACTATTATTAAGTTTTCTTATTATTATTATTACTAAGGTTTCATATTATTACTATGTTTCATATTATTAATTTTAAGTATTTCATAATATTGGTATTAAGTTTCTTATCATTATTAAGTGTTCACAATTTTTATTTTAGGTTTCATATTATTAATAATAGGTTTCCTTATTATTTTAAAGAGTCATATTAGTAAGTTTCGTGATTTTATTAAGTTTCGTAGTATTTTTTAAGCTATTGTATTATTATTAAGTCTCCATAATATTATTAGGGTTCCATATTATTTCAAAGTTCCATATTATTAGTATTATACGGTTTCATGCTATTAGTTTCATGTTATTATTATAAATTTAATGTTATTAGTTTTATGTTATTATTATTATTATTATAAACTTTCGTACTATTATGATTATTATAAAGTTTCCTCAAAGTTTCATATGTCTTCGTATTTGAGTTCCATATAAGACATATGAAACTTTGAGGAAACTTTATAATAATCATAATAGTACGAAAGTTTATAATAATAATAATAATAACATAATAGTACGACCCTTAGACCATGATCTGTTCCTGCAGGGGAGTTATCAAGAGATCGGGGAGTCCCAATATTATTTCTGAGATTGTGCACACATCTGATTCTGCTTCGACCGCCATCCATTCGATTACGAGGATCCGAGATCTTGTTCGATTACGAGTTCGATATTCGGGATAGGCAAATCCCGCCCGCATAATAAAATTCTGATTGTTTTCTGAGGAAATGATTACTCTTTTTACGATTTACGATTTCGATTTACGATTTACGATTTCTTGTTTCGGTTTCGGTTTCGATTTACGCTTCGATTTACGATTTCGATTTACGATGTCTGATTCTGAGTTTAAAAGTGTCAGTTGAGGTTTTCTGGAACGTTGTGTTTTTCTGAGTTGGAAGTTGGTTTATAAGTTTTGTTATTTCTGAAACTCTAGTTATTTCTGATCTCTGGATATTTCTGGGTTGGGTTTCAAATGAGTTGCAAAAAGGTTTGACTTGTTCCCCTCCCCTAAAATGGTTTGAAATGAACTTTGAACTGTTTTGAAAGTTAGGGGTAGACATTATTGAGGTTTCCCCCCCTCATGTTGTGAATGTTTTGTTTTCAGGTGAAGATCGGTTATGTGATGGGGACGGGCAATAGAAGTGAGGACGGTTGAGTTAGCCGATTGAGAATAAAGTTTAGTTTATGTTTAGACTTGAAGTTTAGCAAATGTTGAGTTTATGTTGTTCTAGAATTCGAAGTTCTTTTCATTGTTAATTTGAAGTAAACAGTTATCGCTTGTTGTTAGTTTCCCTTTCTTGCCTTGTATCTCTTCGGAGGTACGACAGTAACGCCCAAGTAAAGAAAATAAGTTAATAAAAAAAATGATTCTTCCGCTGTTAATGTTAGTCAACGTTTGACTTTGACCGTTAAGTTTAGCTCTGAAATTTCGGGGCGTTACACTCAGACTTAATTCGAGCCATGTTGACTGCCATGCGGACTTAGATAATGATTAACAGAACCGACGACCCTTCTTTCTATTCCGTTTTTTTTATTATTTTATTACCGGAAAGCAGGTATCATAAAAGACTGAATAAAACCAACAACGAGCGAGTTATAATTGATTTATGGACTTAATTACCAAATCCGATATGGTTGGACCTAACCACGGGCCGGCCATAAGTGTGACAGATTCGATAATTAACTCGATAAATTAATTTACTCTAGCCCGGTGATTATTATGCAGTCTAAGACTTTACCCATTAGCTTTGTTTTAAATTTAATCAGGTTTATTGGACCTTTGTTAAGAAAAAGTCGTAAAGGGCCATATAGAATCATCAAAGGCGAGTTGAGTTTACTTTATGACCAAGAGAATCAACGTTTATAGATAAATGGGCCCGACCACTGGGTTAACCATAACTTTTAAGGTTGAACTTCTTAGTTGGTAAACATGACTTTTCTCAGCCCAATGACTACTATATGGACTAGAACAACGCTTCTAAACTTGAGTCGACTCTTTCACAACGAATTTAAACACGTAGCACATAGCATACATATGAACAAAGGGGTATCCTAAACCAAGGCTCTATGTACAACAGGGTTTATTGGCTGGATAAGGCTTAGCGGCTCATGTACTCGCCCCGGTGCATTCTTGTTGTAAAGGTAAGTTGAATATGTGGGGTGTTGCTCTTGGAGGCTCGTGTGGAGACCTCGTAGAGTGATGCATGAGTGGATGTGGTGACCAAGGCTGTCTCGGTGTAAGTGCACCAATTGAGTATGGCTCCCATGGGTTATTTTTGTGGTTTAAAAAGAAAAAGCCTAATACCGTCGATTTACGTGCTCCTACGACATATTACATGTCAAGGGAGTGCCCCGGTATGTGCAATGCATTATGCCTAAAAAGAATGACTTAAAATATAAAGTAAAAATTCATTTTCCTTCCAAAAATTTTAAAGCACACAAACTTTTTTCAAGTTTTACCCACTTTAAGAAAACTCCCCAGTGGAGTCGCCAAAAATCCTGTGGACATTTTTCCTCGCCATTCGGGCTTCCGAACGTCCACGTTTGCATTGGGGTGTGATTCGGTGATTTGTGCTGGGGTTTAACCTTTGAAAACTCTTTAAGGAAATCTACCCTACATTTCATGAATAATATTTTATAAAATCATTTTCCCTTTACTTATGCATTTTATGAGTCATTGAATTAAACCTTTAAGAGTGAACATCCACTTGTTCCAAACTCTTCTAAATTTAACCCAATTTGCTCATTTAAAATGTTAGGCTCGGAAGAAAGTAATTTATGCAAATATTATTTAGAAATATAAGAAGGAAAACCCTAAAGTTGCATCGATACATTGTAAAACTATGTTAACCATAGTTTATGCAATCCTCGATGTATTTTAGTTTGAAATGGGAGTCACCACCCGAATTTTTAAGGGAAAAGCCAAGACAAAACCAAAAGAAAAGAAAGAAAGACTCCGCCTGCGAAACCCAAGAATGGAATCGGGGGTAAGGCTACGAACTCGAAAAGTAAACTTTAAGAGTTCGCCTCTCACAAAAGGAAAGACTCTACTAAAAGTTCAAATGTGCTTTTGATAAAGTTTGGAAGGGGAATAAATGAATACTTTATATAATTATTTCATTGACATGCAAAAGAATAAAAGAAAGATAGGTACATAATATACAACACATTATTTACATAAAAAGGAAACAATTAAGAGCTTACATTGTGACCTTTCTTTAGGAAAGCCTTGCCTAGCCTTTGTAGAAACCTCTTTGGATGTCTTTGAAAGCCTTGAATACTCCTGTTGAAGATGCCAAAATGGTGCTAAAAGCGGATGGAGAAAGGTATGGAGAAGGGGTGAGAAAAGGGTAGGCAAAGGCTCTTTTTGTGGTATTTCAAGTAGTAGAAAGGTTAGGCTTTTGTGGAGTTTTAGGGTTTTGTGGAAAGATAATGGAAGGAAGATGAGAATGGAGATAAGAGGGCTTAAACAAGTGGATAAAAGGAGAAAATAATTATAGGAAAGGTGATGGAAAAGAATAGGGAAAAAGGTAGGAAAAAGGAACTTCTTTTTGTGGGTTTTTGGGATGATTTTGTGATTTTTTTGGGAGGTTTTATGGGAGTTTTATGTAGCGAAGGCTTGGAGGTTTAGGGAAGGATGGAGATGGAGATTATGGAGGTAAAGAAAGTGGTGGAATGATGATAGAAGAGGTGGTAGAAAGATGATAGTAGAATAGAGATTAGAGAGATGATGAGAGAATGAGAGAATGGATGAATGAGAGTGTAGGAGGGGAAGAATGAGTGAATGATTGAGTCAGTTTAGCTTTGAGAAGTAGGTTATTTATAGGAGAATGAGAGGTAGTAGGATACATGCATGCAATCACATACATCTCACTTCTCGTCCAAGGCTGTCAAGGCACAGATGGCTAGGCAATAGGGGGGAGTGTATGAGGGAGGACGGTAGCACGCGATCAATTGACCACGTGTGGTCGGCGTGTACCACCAGCTGGAGGGGGGTTGGGGGATGTACTAGCTTCGTCCATGCATCCTTGGACGGTAGGAGTGTGAATAATTCACATGTTAAATCTCCTATTCACACTTGGATGGTAGGTGATTTATTTGATGCATATTAAATGATTTTAAATGCTTTTGCTAGGCTTTGAACTTGAGACCTCTTGGCACATGGCTTGCATGGCTTCGCTTCCCTTATTTTCTAATTTCCTAACTAAAGATACATAAAAAGGAAATAATAAAAAAAATTACATTCAAAAGTATATAAAATCTGTGCTAAAAAATCTAGCTTCGACCGAATTCTTCTTCATCGGCTTTGCTTTGTTATATATAGATGTGCTATATATTTATGTGACAAAATCCGATGTCTACACTTATGAACTACGATTGGCCTGATTTCACATCGGATACGTAGGAGAACCTCTTTGAGGCCCGACCGCTTCAAGGAGCATCCTTTGTCCTCAAAATGTTGGTCTTTGAGAGAAAAAAAAAATTAGAGAGGCTAGCTCAGAACCCCGAGCTAAGAAAAAGGAAAGTGAGAGAATAAGAGAGGCTAGCTTGAAAACCCATCAGGGCAGGTTAGGTAAAAGGAGAGTGAGAGAATAAGAGAGGCTAGCATGAAAACCCGTCAGGGCAGGTTAGGCAAAAGGAGAGTGAACCCTGAATTTTGAAGTTCTTTTACGTCCCCACCATCATAATATCCTAACCTTCTTTCTGTCAGACTTAGATCACCTTCACATAGCCAACCAACTCTCTCCCTATGACCCAAATCCATCTCAACCATTCCCTCACCTCTTCTCCTATGAGGTGACTTAACCCTTGCCATCCGTCTAGCCTTAGCTGAAACATGGTCATCTGTCAATCATGACGGACCCAGATTCGACCATCGACCCACCATCAACTCCTTTTCACCAAGTGCCTCATGAACCCGTCTGACCATCATCAGACTTACCCTTTCTTTTGCCAACCTTCTTCATCCTCCCATATCACCAGAGCTTTTTGACTCAGTCATCAGTGCAAGTGCGAGGTTCGATATTTCGAGGCCCGTTATCAGCAGACCTGAGCGAGGCCCATCCATCAAGGACAAGAAATCAGCCACATCGATGGCTAATTGCAAACAGCATCCGACTCAAGAGAAGAGTTCATTTGAACTGGGGGCTCCCTAACCCTGACATAACCTGCCTCAAGGGGCTTTACCCATCTCCGTAGAGATCTAGGGAAGTAAGAGGACAAGACAAGTCATCCAGGACAATACTTTCATCAGCAGGCCTCGTCATAAGCCTCATCTATCCTGCCCTGTCCTAAAATTGTGTGTCGAGTTACTCTGATACTTAGGGAATCATCGTTCCAGTCATAGTATTGGGGGCTGTCTGCATATTGAGTCACATGCATTGTAAAATACCATTCATGTACGTATTCTCCTAGTCATTGCATTGCATCAGGAGGTCATGCATAAAGTCAACAGTAATGCATAAGTGAATCATGCATAAGAGTCTAGAATTTAGAAGACTAAGTGCAAGCGTACTCATCGAGAAAAGAAGGACAATCAAATAATGTCATCTCACATAGAGGCTCGATCAGACTCGACTACTAATCATCAAGAGCAAGATTAGAGAAATCTTTAATCACACTCTAGATGACTTCTATCTATTGTCCGAAGCTCAGTCTACCATGGACGCCACTGACACAATCATGTGCCTCGGGAAAATCCGTTGGGCATCATCAACATCGGGAAAATCCGATGTGCCTTGGGAAAAGTCATTGGGCATCTTCAATCTCGGGAAAATCCATTGGGCACCACCATCAACATCAGGAAAATCCGATCCGCCTCGGGAAAATCCGTTGGGCATCATCAACATCGGGAAAATCCGATGTGCCTTGGGAAAAGTCATTGGGCATCTTCAATCTCGGGAAAATCCATTGGGCACCACCATCAACATCAGGAAAATCCGATCCGCCTCGGGAAAATCCGTTGGGCATCATCAACATCGGGAAAATCCTTTCGTCATCTTCAACATCGGGAAAATCCGATCCACCTCGGGAAAATCCGTTGAGCACCATCAATCCGCCTCGGGAAGATCTATTGGCCATCATCAACTACATCGGGAAAATCCGATCTATCTCAGGAAAATCCGTTGGGCACCATCAACCTCGGGATAATCTGATGGGCAGCATCGACACCGCGAAAGACTGGAACATCGACAAAAGCAAAGGAAAAAGGGAGATCAGCTGCGATCAATCTGCCAAACAGGAAGCCATCAATGACACCAGGTGGCCGCTAAAGGGCGCCATCATCATCCATCATTCGGCCGCCACATAAAATAGCGCCAACAGCATCCACCTTCCGGTCGCTACATAAAAGAGCACCAACAACATCAACCCACACAGTCCAAAGTTGCCGGTTCAAAGCTTGTAGCCCAAGGGTTTCCGAGACTCATAATCCTCTCAGGAAAAAATCTGAACCAATAATCCCTCTTACACTTCAGAGTAAACTAACACTTTGTTTGCTTATGATTCTCAGGTCACCGCTAAAAGGGACTACCATCATTCAGTTGCCGCATAAAAGGCCACTACCATCAAGGGTTGCCACATAAAAGAGCACCAACAGCAGATATCTCCAGTCGTCCAACAGTTGCCACCTAAAGGCCTCCAACAGCATCACCGACATCTTCAGTCGTCCAACGGTTGCCGCCTAAAGGCCTCCGATGAAATCACCAACATCTTCAGTCGTCCAACGGTTGCCACCTAAAGGCCTCCGACGACATCATCAACATCTTCCGTCGTCCAACGGTTGCCACCTAAAGGCCTCCGACGACATCACCGACATCTTCAATCGTCCAACGGTTGCCACCTAAAGGTCTCCGATGATATCATCAACATCTTCAGTCGTCCAACGGTTGCCACCTAAAGGCCTCCGACGATATAATCAACATCTTTAGTCGTTCAACGGTTGCCACCTAAAGGCCTTCAACGACATCATCAGACATCTTTCGTCATCCAACGGTTGCCACCTAAAGGCCTCCGACGACAGCGCCGACATCATCCGCCTTCCAGTCGCCGCCTAAAAGAGCACCGACAGCATCCATCTGCTGGTCACAGACGTCAAGCAGTCAGCATCTCAGGCTACTTTGACCTTCATCCTATTTGAACTCTATCGAAGTGGGAGCTCTTTGTAGACACCGGATTTTGTACCAGGACAAGTGTTCAAATCAATCATAACAAGAAAAGAGGCTAGCATGAAAGAAAATCCAATGGGCCTTCCTCAATCAAAAGCTACCGGGCCAACCCACGACAAAAAGCCTTCATTTTCCACCCTTTCAACATACTTATGCCCACCATTTCGAATCCCATTTTTTTCACAATTCTTGTTGGCCCTATTTCTTTTGATAAGAGTAAAGTGCACATCATAAGCTTTCCAACGCCTTTTGAATTGCCTCAATCGGAGTCCGGATGAAAGAGTTATGGTCGTTCGAAGTTGCACTTAACCAGTTTCAAAAGCCATGCGGGTTTTATTAATTCCCAGGCCCAGAAATCTGGCCCAGTAGGCAAATCCGGCCCAGGAGAGAAAACAAAACCTGTGGGGGTTTTAAGCCAAGCAGCGACGCGTCATTTTGGCCGGCCACGTCAGCAATCCGTGCCATGCAGCTCTAAAACCCGCCTGGGTTTTAATATTTCTGGCGGCAATTTTTCCTTCCCATGCAAACTCCACGATTTTAGCCAACGTGGGTTGACTTGTCTTGACCCCCTAAAATTCACCTGGGTTTTGATTCTGCATGGATAGGAAGGGCATGATTGTTGGGGTATGTTCCCTCCATTTCCCTCCAAATCCTTCACCTCCCTCACCTATAAATACCCCCTCCATTTCACCCTCACTTCATCAACTATCACCACCATACTACCAAAACTCTCTCAAAATCCTCTCATACCTATGTCCATACTTTCTTAAACCCTTTTTTCTAATCATTCATCCATTATCATCATCCCTTCCCTTCATCTATAAATTCTCACACCCAAATCCTATCCTACCATATCCAAACCTCTTCTTCATTCAAGTGTCTTTTTTAAAGATTTATCAAGAGAAGTTAGGTTCATCCATCACCATACCAACACTTTAAGTGAGGTTTGAGCATCTTTTATTTCAATAATGTAATTGTATTCTTTTATCGCTTTACATGTACATCATTCTGTAAAACATTTCTTCTTTTTTTTTTTTTTACATTTGCATGTGCGAAATAATAACATTGCGAAATCCATTTAACTTCTCCTCGCTCTTTTTCATTTCAAGTTCGATTTTAGTAGAGTCTGTTTTCAAACAGGCGGATTGGAGAGTTCTTATAATTCTTGAATTCGTAACCTTACCCACGAATCTAGAAATCGGGTTTCGTAGACCGGAGTTATTTATTTGATTTCATGGTTTGTCGATTTCCTTAAATCGGCTGGCGACTCTTTAACCTTTTTTACAATCCGTTTAAACCTGCGGGTTTTATCAATTTCCACCCAGCTTTCTCTGGGCCGAGGAAACAAGAGGCCCAGCCCATAAATTGTCAAAACCCCTGCGGGTTTTGATGAGTTCTGGTGGCCCGTTTGTTCCTTCTTGAGCCTGGATCTGGTATTTGGGCCAGTATCAAATCATTATTAAATTATTTTATGTAATTTCGAATATTTAAATAATAAAAACGGATTTGTAATTAAATAAAGTTTCATCACCCCGAAAACGAATTTCATAAAATAAAAATATCTTTATTTAAGGATTAAGCAACCTTAGTTGGCTCCCGATCATTAAGTAGCGCATCCGAAATAATTTCCTTTACGGGGAATTTTCCGGGTCCTACACATCAATGTACCCAAAATAAGTGCATTTTCCAACAATTGCGCTATCGCAAAACAAGGGAAATAAGAGTCATCGACATCGGGTTTGATGAAATCTCAGGAATAAGAGTCACCGGCATCGCGTTCGATGAAGTCTCAAACCCCGAGCCACCGGCATCGTGCCCGATGAAGTCTCAAACTCCGAGCCATCGGCATCGTGCCCAATGAAGTTTCGACCCCCAGGGCCATCGACATCGAGATTGGTGAAGTCCCTTAGCATTGAATTGCCGCCATCATCATCATCAACAACAAATCTCCTGAGCCACCAACATCGTTCCCGATGAAGTTTCCCCGATAAGTAAGGCGTCATTCTCGCCTGAGATCACCTATCCGCGCAAGTTCGCCAATCGCAACACAGGACTCAGCTCCCAAGTGTCGGCCCACACCTTCAAGTAGGATGCCTTCAGCACCTGAGATCACCTCGAGTAGGATGTCACCAGACGTCCGAGATCGTTTCCAATATGGTGTCATTCTCTCCCGAGATCATCTTGGAAGAGGCGCACGCCGCCTACAACAGCGACGCAGAACTTAGCTTCCAAGCGTCACATCAGCCTTTGCACTCCCAAAGTCATATCCTCAACCGGTGTCCATTAAAATCATTCTACTTTGATTTTCATCCTATCCAGAACTCAATCAAAGTGGGGGCTATCTGTAGACACCGAGTTTTGACACCCAAAATATATAGCATACCTATATAAGAAGAAGCGGAAATAAAGAAGGAGAAGCTGAAAAATAAAACTTAAGTACATGTACAGACTCGTCTCAAGTTGCATGCATGATCACATGCACATTTTTACGTAAAAAGGGCAAGCCATGCAAGCCATGCAAACCATAAAGGAGTCACATGAACATATCCAAGGAGGTCGTGAGTTCAAAGCTTCACAAAATCATTCAAAAACACCTCATTAAGCTCACAGAATGCAATTACCGTCCATGGTGTGAACAGCCATTTCCCGAGGCAAATGCATCCACGCTGCACCGTCCAAGGATGCATGGATGAGCTCCGATACATTCCCCACTCCCTCTGACGGGCGACCGGCCTTGAGCGTCGTCTACACGTGGGTTCATTCACCACGAGCCACCGTCCTCTCAAAGACATTCCCCCCTTTGCCTAGTGTTCAGTGCCAAGTTGACCACCGATTGCATGCAATGGCATAGGTGAATAAATGTCCATGCATGTACATGTGCATCTACTCCCTCCTAAAGCCTATAAATACTACTCCTCTCAAAGCCAAACTGACTCAACATCTCACTTAAGCTCCAACTCATATCAACTCATTTACTCAATCTTTCTTCCATTCTAATCCATCTCTCAAATCTCTCAATTCTAATCTCCATAATCTCTATATTCTAGTATCATCTTTCCATCACTTTCTTATCTCATTCTATCCCCATATTAAATCTCTAATCCTAATCCGTATTCCATCCATCCTCATTCTTACATAAACTCCATCAAAAAGCACCACAAAAAGCTTATACCAAACCTCCTAAAAATCTACAAAAAGACCTTTTTTATCATCCCTTTCATCCACTTCTTTCCTACCTATTCTCTATTCATTCTTGGCATCTTGAGAGGAGTCATCTAAGGGTATCAAGAGAAGCATCTTCGAGCATCTTCAAAGGCTAGATGGAGCATTACCGTCATGTGGAGGGATAAAGAGTAGCTTGAGTGGATGAATGGATTCAATAATCAACACGAGCAATAGCCTTGAACACCCAAAGGTTAGATATGACATGGAGCAAAGAGAACCACAACTATAGGCCTAACACCCCACCATGATTATCTAGGAAATTCCACTAATAATCACTAAAGGAATGACTTGAATCACCACCAAAATTGATTGGATAAAGATAACAAGGTTTGACAGAAAACAAGGGAGAAATCCTAACAAATGCATAAGCATCAAAACATAATCTTCATAAGCTATCTTGGAAAATAAGCTAAGGGGGTATTTATACTAATGGGGAAAATTAAAACAAGACATAGCATTTGGACCTAAAAACACGCGTCATAGCAAGCCGGGAAGGGGAAGACTCTGAACCCTTTCAAACGCCCGAAGTAGGTCTCGATGAGGACCTGTAGCTCCACTCCCACGGTCCGGGGTCCCACTTGAAGTGGATGCCACACCCAACGATGACCCGAATACGCCTCCAAGGTCCCGGGTCCACCTTGAAATGGACTCCACATCCGATCTTGGAGTTGTTTCTCTCGTGTTCTCGGGAGGGAGTGCGGAAAGACTTGAAGGCCATGGATTTTGAGGGTCGGGGCCCAGCCTGATACGCTCTATACTCCCCTTCTTGAAAAAGAGTTGCCCTCAACTCTTGGGAGTTAAAATGAATGTGCTTCCCTGATTCGGCCAACCATTGCACGAACCCCACAACAAACCAATCATGACAACGCTATGAACTCCACCCTAATTGAAGACATAAGAATTCTTGAAGAGGATTGGGGGTGAAGGACAAAGGACGGAAGGAGGAAACTTTTGAGGAGTTAGGGAACGTTCAACCTCACTAAGCTTACCACTCGGTAAAGACAAAGCTAGGGATCGTTTGCCCTCACCAAGAGCACACTCATCCCGTGTTTGGCTGGATAGGAGGTTCCTCAACTCACTTCCCACCCAGGTTTCAAATCGATGTGGGGTTAAGGGATTCAAGCACTCAAAGCCAAGTAAATGATCTTCATTCAACACACAATCCCACAAATATTGCATCTTAAACTTTCAATAGTACCCAATCAACAACGAATCCTCGAATAACCAATGTCGCCAAAATATCATGTATGGCATATTCAAATAGTTCACATCACAACGACCAACATGCAAGCAATATTCATCAAAGGACAACACCAATGAAGAGCTCAAAAACATAGGTTGAACTAGAATCAAGGCATCACCAAACCCAAATTTGCAACTAGACACCAAACGAACGCCAAGATTCTTAACATTCTAGTCCAAGCATAGAGAAGTTTTGACCGAGGACATCACACGCTCATCATGCAACTTATCATGCCAACAAACAACATCAAACAACCAATGTCTCCCAAAGATCATGCATGATTCACCCAAAGACTCTACATCACAACGCCCATCTGTCAGGCAAGATTCAATAAGTTTCAAAGGGGAGTCTTCGGTTACCTTGTTCTTCCTATGGAGAAGAAATTGAGTTCCCACGGATGAAAGGAAACGGGGTCATCGCCATGGCTGTTTAATTCCGATGTCGGTGGCAACGATAAAACCAAAGGAGCTTCTTCTTTGGCCTCTTCATCAAGGATGAGAGGAAGAGAAAGGTCGGGGTTCTCATCCTCCTCTTGGTATGAAGCTTCAGCAACATCGTTAATGGGCTCACAAGGACCAAGGTAAGCTCCCTTGTTGGGCATTAGATCGAGCTTTGCTTGCTTAACTTCTCCATGCCCATCAAGTGATGAAATGGACTCATGGTGGACCTCTCGCTTACACTACAACATAAAACGTCTACGGCGACCGACACAGGCGACCGATATGTATCGGTCGCTCCCATCGACACGGGCGTCCGATAGGTAGCGACCAATACAGTATCGGTCGCTGGCTCAGCGACCGATACGGTATCGGTCGCTGAGTATCGGTCGCCGAGCCTAATAAATATAACAACGGTCATATTAAATGCCGCTGACTCCCTATCGGTCGCTGAGCCAGCGACCGATAGCGTATCGGTCGCTGGCTATCGGTCGCGAGCTCTTTTTAATGGCAGAACGGGAAAAATACAATTCGAACGTCTGTTTCTATCTCTCTCTCTCGCTGCTCTCACTCTCACTCTCTCTCACCGACGCCAACCACAGCCCCAGCCACCGCCCACTCCGGCCACCACCGTCGACGCCGGCCAACACTATGAAACCCGGCGACCACCGTGCCCCCATCTCCGGCAACCACCGACGCGAAAGTCACTAGCACCCACCAATGTGAGTCCCCTAATTGTAAAATTTATTTTTGTAGTTAATTTTTTGATTTTTAATTGTAAAATTCATATATGTTGTTGTATTTGAGTAATTTACTTGAGTAATTTTAGTGTGGTTATGGTTTGAAATTCAAATTTAGGATAGTGTATGTTTTGAATGTAAATTTTTAGGGTTTATTATGAATGCTTAGAGTTTATTATAGTATTATATTGTTAGGGCTTGAAATTAAAGTTAGAATATTGTTGTTTATTAATGTAAGAGTATATGTTGTTGAAATTGTTGATTTTTAATTGTAAAATTCATATATGTTGTTGAATTTGAGTAATTTACTTGAGTAATTTAGGGTTTACTAGGTTATGAATAATTAGTTTAATTAGTTTAATTAATTATAGGATGTTTGTATGGGTTAGGGCTGTGGTTAGGGTTAATTGACTATATATATTTGGTTAGTTAAGTTAAATTAATTTAGTTATAAATTAGGGTTAAGTTTAATTAAATAATTAGTTAAATGGAGTTAAAATAATTCTTGAAAATGTGTATGATTATTCAAATTGAAGTAGGTTAGTTTAATATGTTATAAATTAGGGTTGAGTATGAGTGATTTTGGTAGTTATTAGTACGTGAGTTAGTTATTATGTTTGGTTAGGAACAAATTTACGCGACTACCAACTTCGTTGGTTAACTTAATTAAAGGGATGTCTTCAAACAATTCATAGTTGTTATGGGGAACATCTAAACTATAAATAGGTCATCATGTGGTTGCGATGTATGAATGCTGGTCGTGACGCATTCAGTTTTGGAAGAAGTTATGGGATTAACACCCAAGAAATCGAATCTTGATTTTTTGGGAGTTTATCTCACAACTTTTTGCGAAACTAAATGCATCAGGACCATCGTTCATACGTCGCAAGCCCATGATGACATATTTATAAAACTCTGACAGATTGTTCCCCAGAAGAACTATGAATATGCTTTTTGAAGACGTCCCTTTAAGTAAGTTAGCCTATAAAGTTGGTAGCGTTAAGTTTTTGCTAACCCAACCTAATTGCTAACTTAATTACTTATAACTTCAAATGAAGACATAAATTGTAAATAATTATGTCCCGTCCATTTACGTAATCAACAACAAGTTGCTACGTAAGTACTGAACAACCATTTAAATAGCTTAGTTGTATATGTCATGAAAAAGTGTCGAGTTTGGATGATTTTGGTAGTTATTAGTAAGTGAGTTAGTTATTATGTTTGATTAGGAATGAATTTACGCAACTGTCAACTTCATTGGATAACTTAATTAAAGGCAAGTTTCTAAATGTCAATTCAACCTTGTTGTGATGAACAAGTTATCGGGGTTATACGTAAGGGTGATCAACCGCTTGTGACGTAGCAAATGTGGATTGTTATGTACTTAACATCCCAACCACTTATAAAATGAACACCCAAGGAATTCAATCTTGATTTCTTGGGTAATCGTCTTATAGGAGATTGGGATGCTAAATGCACAACGATCGACATTTGCTATGTCAAAAGCGGTGGATCACCCATACATATAACTTTGTGAGCTTGTTCATCACAACAAGGTTGAATTGGCATTTAGAGACTTTCCTTTAATTAAGTTATCCAACGAAGTTGGTAGCGTAAACTTGTTGCTAATCCAACCTAATTGCTAACTTAATTACTCATAACTCCAAATGAAGACATTAATTATTATTAATTATGTCACATCCATTTACTAACTTAAGTACTCAACAACCAGTTGCTACATAATAATATAGGTTATTAGTCATGGTAGTTTATAGTACTAAGTAGGTTAATTTATAGTTCTAGTATCTTAGTTGTAGATGTCATGAAAAGAGGTTGAGTTTGGATCCTGTTAGTGTACAAGTAGAGTGTGTTTGTGACCTGAAAATCTATGGTTGAAAATGACTTTCACGAGTAGTATCGAATCTCCTTTATTTGTCTGGTTCACCAAAAAGTAGCGCAATCTCAGCAGTGAAATTGCGCGAGGTCTATAGTGCTTTGGGAGTTAGAAGCGTCTCAGATTCGCACAATGCGGTGTTTACAGCAGCCTGGTGGGCATCAAGACAAGGTGGGAATGAAAGAGAAGCTTATAGTAAAGGGTCTAATAGAAATCGTGTTGGGCTTTGTTGCATGTAAGATTCATAGGTCCATCAAAGTAAGACACGATGCTGCAAATTCAATGCTTTGATGGACCTATGAATCTTACATGCAAGAAAGCCCAACACGATTTCTATTAGACCCTTTATTATAAGCTTCTCTTTTATTCCCACCTTGTCTTGATGCCCACCAGGCTGCACAATAGAAACACTGTATTGTACCGAATCTGAGATGCTTCTAACTCCCAAAGCACTATAGACCTCGCGCAATTTCACTGCTGAGATTTCGCTACTTTTTGGTGAACCAGACAATATAAAGTAGAGTCTACGACTCATGAAAGTTTTTTTCAGCAATAGATTAACAGGAACAAACACACTCTACTTGGATAATAGCAGGATCCTCTTGACTGGTGATATAACTTAGTTGTAGATGTCATAAAAAAGTCTACTTGAAGTTTTAATTAATAGTCATATAAGTTTAGTTGAAATTCAATGAAACATCACATAGTTATTAACAATAAATAATGACATACATTATATTCATGGAAAGTATGTATTTGCTTTAATTAATTGTGACTTAATCCCTTACAATGATATATACATTGTATGCAGCTAAATACATAATGGAGAGTAGTAGAAAATGGATGTATGAAAGACATGATGGTGAATATCTTAGTGTGGAATTCATACGTAGGGTGAATGAAAAATTTATACGTGTTGCAAAACAATGGAGTAGTTCGGGGAAACTTAGGTGTCCTTGTAGCAAATACAAAAACTTGAAGTACATTGACGAGGATACTGTTAAGCTACACTTGTACAAACACGGCTTTCATCCAAATTATTATGTTTGGATAAGTCACGGGGAGACTTTTGCCACTCTCAGGGGTAGTGGTCAAACTGTTAACACTATTGTTGATGGGTCTTCTAGTAATGGAGGTGTCAACAGTATGCAAGAAATGATCACCGATGCCATGGGCCATATGCCTTTGAGCTGCGGTGATGATATGAGGGAAGATGAGCTAGAGGAAGGGACTAAGAAGTTCTTATAAATGCTCGATTCCTCCAAAAAGCCTTTGTATGAAGGTTGCGACGTGTCTTTGTTGTCGGTTGTCTCACTGATGATTAACATAAAATGTGAGTACAATCTCCCAAATAAAGTTGTGGACAGTCTGTTAGCCTTAATGAAAGACGTATGTCCCCTTAGCAATGAGATAACAGACACCTACTATCAAGCGAAGAAATTGCTTGGTGCGTTAGAACTTCCACATGAGAGAATTGACGCGTGTCCCAATGGGTGCGTGTTGTTTTGGAAGGAGAAAGCTGACTTAGATAAGTGTGACCATTGCGGAGCTGATAGGTATGCTAAAACGACGTTGCATGGGAAACGCATTGCACACAAGCAATTGATTTACTTCCCGATCGGGCCGAGGTTGCAAAGACATCTGCAGAGCACATGAGGTGGCACTCAATGAATTCACGTGAAGATGAAACTATGGTTCATCCGTGCGACAGTGAAACGTCGAAGCATTTCGATGCCCTCCATAAGGAATTTGTGTCCAAACCCCGAAACGTACGGTTGGGGCTATGCACGGATGGTTTTGCACCTTTTGGCAGTTTCGATCAGACGTATTCATGTTGGTCGGTGATTGCAACTCCATATAATTTGTTGCCTTGGTTGTGCATAAAGAAGCAGTACTCGTTTTTTACTCTATTAATTCCTGGGCCGAAAAGTCCAAAGGGCAATCTTGATGTCTACTTGCAACCGTTAATCGATGAGTTGAAACATTTATGGGAGGTTGGAATTGACACGTATGATGTCTCCAAGAAGCAAAATTTTAAAATGAAGGCATCTGTGTTGTGGACCATAAGCGATTTTCCGGCATACGGAATGCTCTCTGGTTGGACCACAGCGGGGAAAATGTCATGTCCCTACTGTATGGAGAACACAAAGGTTAGATGGTTACAACATGGTAGGAAACATTCTTGGTTCGATTGTCATAGACAATTTCTCCCAGAGAACCATCCATTTAACGTATTTTTATATATATTAACTTAATAACCGTACATATATATAATAACTAAAAATTCATAAGTATTTAACATGGTAGGAAACATTCTTAGTTATTATATAAATGTACGGTTATTAAGTTAGTATATGTATTAATATTTAACGTATGTATGTATGAAACTTAGCTTATGTATGAAACTTATGCATGAATGTTCAATATTATATATGTTTAATTATGTTATGTATGAAACTGACAGGTGGAAAAATACGCGGCTGAATATATATATATATATATATATATATATTGGATAATATAATAATAGCAGCGACCGATAATTCATTAACATATCGACAAACACAGCGTGATTATAACCTTGTCGATCAGAATCCATAATTTTTTTAAAAAAAAATAAATTAAATTCTGCAACCGATACGTATCAGTCGCTGATTTATAGTCACTATTAGTGACTGTTATTCGGCGACCGATACAATATTAGTCGCTATTTTGCGACCGATTCTTTGTGACTGATAGTGTATCGGTTGCTGAACTTGCGACCGATATACAGCGACCGATACGTATCGGTCGCCGTATGGTCTATGGGAAGCAAGTTTAGCGACTGATATCTATCGGTCGCTGGGTTTGACAAACGACGGATATGCAGCGACCGATACGTATCGGTTGCCCGCCCTCTCCTGCGACCGATAGAACCCGATTGCGACCGATAGTAACGGTCGCCGCAAGCCTATTATGTTGTAGTGTTATAAGTGTTAGGCAAGAATCGTCGATTTATCAATCTCATAAGCTGTGCCCATGAAGTGACCTTTGCTCGACCCTCTTTAGCTCGTTGTGCCTTAACATTCTCAAACAAAATGGATGCAACCTCGGTGAGTTTCGATCGAGCAATCTTGAAGGCATATTCATCGCTATACCCCTTAACTTCAAAACTCCTCTCCAAGATTTGGGCCCACTCAAGATAGTCTTCCGGGCCGGTGAAACCATTGAATTCCGAAAGCTTGGCTTCGACATCATAGAATTCATTCCACGGAGGCTTCTCAACCGCTTCCTGTCGACGATGGCATCGAAACGAGCCTCTATCTTCGTCACTCGACTCGTAGGAGGGAGGAGGGAGGAGGACGGATAGGACTTTGTGCGGGCCTCCGACATTCATCTAGGGGTTGTCTTTGACACTCTTGGGCCAGGTTGTTCACTTGGACCTTAAGGTTCTTAAGAGTCCGCTCGATATTGAAGTTACGATTCTCAATGGAGGTGAACCGTTCGTCTATGGTGGTGAATCGATTCTCGATAGTTCGAATTAGAGGACTATGGCGACGACTTGATTTCTCTCGATTGGAGCTAACTTCTTCGTCTATACCGAGGGAAGAGTAAAGGACGGTATGTGTTTGGGATGTTTTTATGGAGTTTGGGGGTTTTCTTGTAGTTGGCTAGTGTTTGGCTAAGGGTTCTTTGTGTTTTTCTCACTTAGACATTTCATCGAACACCTTTCGTGCACTATTTCCCAACTTCTCCTCAAAGCTTCGAATGACTTCAAATCCAACAAATATAAACATAATACAATATATTCCAACACTCTTGGATAGCAAAGGGAATGGGGAACACCAATATTTGCATATAATTCACAAAAACCAACACTAGAGAACATACCAGCAAGAACAAAGAAAAAACTGAAGCTAAATGAAAACCATGGCTCTGATACCAAATGGAGTGTTCCCGTCGCGTGGAGGGATGATGAGTAGCTTGAGTGGATGAATGGATTCGATAATCAACACGAACAACAGCCTTGAACACCTAAAGGTTGGATAAGACCCGGAGTAAGGAGAACCACAACTCTAGGCCTAACACCCAAACATGATTATCTAGGAAATTCCACCAATAATCACTAAAGGAATGACTTGAATCACCACCAAAATTGATTGGATAAAGATAACAAGGTTTGAGAGAAAACAAGGGAGAAACCCTAACAAATGCATAAGCATCAAAACATAATCTTCATAAGCTATCTTGTAAAATAAGCTAAGGGGTTATTTATACTAATGGGGAAAATTAAAACAAGACATAGCATTTGGACACAAAAACACACGTCGCAGCAAGCCGAGCAGGGGAAGGTCATGGGTGTGACCCCGTGCGTCGCGGGTGCGACGTCCTTCTGGATGCAGCAGTCAGCAACGGGCAGAAGGAGGTCGCGGGTGCGACCTAAAGTTTCACGGGCGCGACACCCTTCTGGGCAGCTTTTTCTGTCGACTTCCAACATGCATAACGTCTTCATCTGAGCTTCGTTTTAGACCCATAATTTATCAATCGAAAGCTCTCGGTGTGTACTTTAAGCTCCCAAAATTTGAAACCCATCGAAGTTATATTGAAGGACTTATAACCCAAAGAGTGAAGGCACATCCATTCCAACAACCCACGTTGACCATTTTCCGCTTATTCTTTCCGAAAGACTCCGAACCCTTTTAAAGGCCTTAAGTAGGTCCCGATGAGGACCTGTAGCTCCATTCCCATGGTCCGGGGTCACACCCAACGATGACCTGAATACGCCTCCAAGGTCTTGGGTCCACCTTGAAATGGACTCCACACCCGATCTTGGAGTTGTTTCTCTCGTGTTCTCGGGAGGGAGAGCGGAAAGACTTGAAGGCCATGGATTTTGGGGGTCGGGCCCCAGCCTGATATGCTCCACTAGGCAAGGCCTCTTCTTTGAATAACACAATGTAAGCTTTGAAGTTTTTTTCTTTCTTGTAAATAGGTATTCTATATGTATATTTTTCTTCCTTATAATTCATGTTGTATGATTCAATGAAATAATTCTATAAAGTCTCTATTTACTTCTCTTCCAAACTTTATCAAAAGCACACTTAAAACTTTTAGTAGAGTCTTTCCTTTTGTGAGAGGCAAACTCTTCAAGTTCCTACCTTTCGAGTTCGTAGCCTTACCCCCGAATTCATTCTTGGGTTTCGCAGACGAAGTCTTTCTTGTTTTCTTTTTAGTTTTATCTAGGTTTTTCCCTTAAAAAGCCGGGTGGCGACTCCCATTTCGAACCAAAGCACATCAGGTTGCATAAACTGTGGTAAACATGATTTTACAATGTGACGATGCAACTTTAAGGTTTTCTTTTTATATTTCTAAATAATATTTGCATAAATCGCTTTCTTCCGAGCCTAACATTTAAATGAGCAAATTGGGTTAAATTTAGAAGAATTTGGAACAAGTGGATGTTCACTCTTAAAAGTTTAAATCAATGACTCATGAACTGCACAAAGTAAAGGGAAAGTGATTTTACAAACTATTATTCCTGGAATATATAATTAAACCCTTAAAGAGTTTTCAAAGGTTCAAACCCCAGCATAAACCTCCAAATCACACCTCCAATCCATGTGGATGTTTGGAAGCTCGAATGGTGAGGAAAAATGTCCATACTTGTAAAATTGGAAATATCAAGACATGTTGTCCATACACCAAACTGGTGTAAACTTGTGGGATACAATTATGTTTTTGTGTGAAAACATAATGAGAAAGAAGATTATAAGATATAAGGCACAAGGAACGACTTGTTGCATAAGTGCTTTCGCAAAGACTTGGTATCAAATATGAAGGAATATACTATTATGTAATTGGTGTCACTACATCACAATACCTTAAATTTGGCAGTACATGAAAAGCTAAGTATGCGTCTTATAAATATCGCTATAGCTTATAAGAAATTTGAGAATGTTATTTATATAAAACTCCTGAAGGGTTCAAAGTATCGGAAGCACACAATAAAATTCTCGAGAATATTAGTTACTTATAGATAGATATCTATGTGACTAAAGCAATTTGGATGCATATTGCATAATCAAAGGAAAGGATTGATCCGGATCCAAATTATTTGTGAATAATGTTTATGACTTCCCAAGAGTTTCAAAGTATTGGATTGCTATATAAAAGCATTTGGAATGAAAGACTTTGGTAAATTTATTATTGCCTTGGTTACAAGTTGCACGCTTTGAGAAAGAACGTTTTGCGCCTAAAGCAATTTATGTAGCAAAAGTGCTAAAATGATGTTGCATGAGCAATACACTCCCTTTTAAGTACCCCGGCAGTGGTACGATCATTTGATATGAAAACAACCCCCTTCCGATCCCGAGAAAATGATGAGAAATTCATCGGTCCTAAAGTACCGTATTTGAGTCATGAAGTACTGTATTTGGCTCCTAGAGTACCAATTTATGTGTTATTGAAGCGCTGACATATTTTACCAATCATACATTATCTAACCTATTTCGATACCTCAAAAGTACTAGCGATTTACATATTTATTATCCTCATCAACTCAAAATTGGTTTGAATAGCTATGTTAATCTTGGATATTTAACTAAATCCTATAACACTTGATCACATACTAGTTATGTGCACACTGAAACAGATACTAAGCCAATTCGTTTCAGTGAGAATTAAATTGATTCATGTGTCTAGCCACTTGCGACTGCAAAGTTTAAAAGACAGTCATGAAGTTGAATTACATTAGTTCAAAGATCTTAATTGATGTACTCGTCAGAGGGAGTTAATGCGCGTTGTACTCTTTTTCCCTTATCTGAGGTTTTATCCTACCGGATTTTCCTTGCAAAAGGTTTTAATGAGTTCACATATGTAGGCACATTAAAGAATTATGTACTCTTTTTCCTTAACTAGGTTTTGTCCCATCTAATTTTCCTTGTAAGGTTTTTAACTAGACATATTCTTTAGAATAATGGACATTCAAGGGGAAGTGTTCGGAAATAATCATATATATATATATATATATATATATATATATATATATATATATATATATATATATATATATATATATATATATATATATATATATATATATATATATATTTCTATTTATCAAAGATATGGATTTTAATGAGGGCATTTTGGGAAACTTATAGTTGATTATATTTAATTTTTTTAAAAAAATCATGTAATATTAATGTGTGTATTAATGTTTATGTTTGCATTGATGACTCTTTTTTCTTTTCCTTTTTTCCATATGCACTATTTTTTTATTCTTTTAAATAAGAAAACTATTTTTTTTATTTTTCATTATTGTTTTTTTATTCTTTTAAATATAATATTGGTAAATATTTTCAACAATACGTGTGGTTTACTTACGTCTCGTGCAACGCACGGGTCTGAGTACTAGTATATTTATATTTGTGAATGTCCATATATATCAATAAGATATCTATTGAGTATCTTTTCGGTTAGGATGATATAATATAGGAGGATTTTGTTCACATATGAAGCATATACTGTATAGAACTCTTTCTATGTAACTAGTATAAACATCTCTGACAGTTTATGAATAAACCATCTCATTCTCCTCTCTCAATCTCTCTTATCTCTATTGTTCTTCTCTATTATTCTCTCTATGTTGTGTTCATATATTTATTGTTTCATAACAGTTTCTTAATTTCTTTTTTTTTCACCGTTCTTTTGTGCATTAACGTAACTAACCGCAACGCAACCTACCGCAACATACCACAAATTACCATTACCTTTTAACTATTTCCACCACAACTTAACGCAATCTAACGCAACACAAACGCAACGCGTAAAAGAACGGGGCTCATGTGTTCCCAAAATAAGAAAATATTCCCAAGTGGGGAAAAGCAAGATTTCATGCTATCACTTCTCAGTAATATGTGGATATTGTTTCCCACATGGATTAATTATTAAAGCAATTACTGATTTGGCAGTCGTGGTATTCATCGAATCAAATATATGCCAAAATATGTGGGGTTCTGAGTCCCCTTCTATTTTTCTTTTAATCATTCCTTTGGGTACCAGTTTTACTGCCTCATCAGGTAAACTTCACTATGCAAATGTGTTTATTGCAATATGAAGTGTCTCTTCCATCACCACTTGTTCCATATCACGATTCACAATCATTCCACGTTTACATAAGTTCATGTAGCCTTTATATATATATATATATATATATATATAATTATATATATATATATATATATATATATATATAATTAAAATAAGTGGTTAAGAAGTTGTTAATAATAGGAATGATAGTCAGATTCAAATTTGAAGTAAATTCGCCTCGATTATAAGTTAAAAATGCGATGCTTATTACCTGTATGTTTGAAATGCGTACCAAAAAGACGTGAAATGATCTAAATATAATTATAAAAAATATTTTAAAAATTCATTTATGTGAGCATTTTAGAAATAATCATTTTTTTTTCTTATTTGGCTTTGAAAAAAGTCAAAACCTATATTATTTAAATATGACTAGAAAATGATATTGTTAGAATGCAATATACGAATAATAAAAGCATTTATTTTTAATTATTTGAATAATAGAGATATGAATTTATATTTATGGATTATTTAAATTTATCCGTTTCAACATATTATAGAAAAATAATTATTGTAATTATAACATATAAGTTATTACCATATCAAAAGATTTGTATAGATGAATAATTTGAAGAAGTTACATTCAACTCTTTATCATTAATGGAGTGAAAAATGGTGGAAATTTAATTCAATTAAGAAAGAAAAAAAAACCTATCTTAAAAAATGAAGTGAAACAATTCAATCTTAGTTAACATTAATGAAGTTATACATACTATAATAACAAAGTAAAATTCAAAAATACAAAAGAAATAGTGCAAGTTCTTTTGACGGGAATATTTATTTTAGAACACTATGAAGAACATGTTTAAAAGATGTTAAATTATAAATATTCTTATCAAAACATTATATAGTTTTTATGATTTGATAATATTATTAGCATAATTAAAAAATATAATTGATAAAATTAATTTGTATTCCCAAATAATTTACTGATAATCTATTACTAAAAAGAAAAATGAGAGTAGTTCATTTTTGTTGAGCTGCTTGGTTGTTGTTTGTTGCTTGCTAGGATGCTAGGATGTTTGATTGGTACCAAGTGTCATCTGTCTATCTACTATACTACCAACGTGGTCTTAAAACTTATACCTCTTTCATTCATATGTAGTACTATCTCTTCATGAATTGATTTTATTCACACGTCCCCATTACTCTTTTTGATTTTCTCTAACTGTTATCTTCTTCTAATTATAATCAGATACTAATTCTCTCACATGACATCTATTTTCATAAATTGCTGCGAAAGTTTCTATATCTTCAAATTAGTGTTGTATCAAGTACTAATTTATACTCCCTCCATTCCTCAATATCTGTCACTTTCATCAATTTTCTATTTTCCACAATATCTGTCACTTTACAATTCCAATGTAACATTAATGACATTTTTTCAAATTTACCTCTTACTTTTACAATTTCCAATACAATTATATAACTAAAATAGAAACTTAACTCATACTTTTATCATTTCCAATACAATTATCATTCTCAATACTATTTTCTTAAAATCTACCCTAAACTCCAAAGTGACAATTATTGAGGAATGGAGGGAGTATTTGTCAATAAAAAAAGTACTAATTTATAATTCAATGTATAAATATCCTAATTTATAAAACAACATATATAGTAACTATTAGATGTGGTAGTGGAATAAACTGAATCAATAGCAATTGAATACGACTCCTGTGGTCCCAAAAGATTTTCTCTCTTTGTAATTTTGTAAATTATATGTTTAATTATTATCTAATCTTTGTATATCTTACATTTCATAGAAAAAAATATTTATTTATGTATAATATATTAATTTTACGTAGATAAAACACTAAAAGTCATTTACAGTCAAAGTATTGCATTGAAAATCGAATAAAAGTAAATAGAACATACTTTTTGGAATAAGGATAGTAACATAAAAGCAAAATGATAAGCATCTTGATTAAAGATGGTTAATAACGATCTTAAATTTCACTTAAATCACTCAAAAAATTAAATACAAGCATATTTAAATTATTATAAATATATGTTTCATTACTTTAATTTGAGTATTATCACGACTTACACATTATATAAAAGTAATTCTTTATTTATATTGTTCATAAATATAAGACTATATATAAAATGTGTATTCTCCACTATAGTTGATAAAATTAGGCTTTCACTTATATTTGTTGAGCAGGGTAATTAGTGTTATACTATTATAGCTAATAAATATATATAATTATTTGAGAAGCATTAATAAAAGTTGCAAAAATGTGAATTCTGGAGTCTGGACAATTCAAGATGATTATTAATCATCTTGATTCAAGACACGTATCATTGTCCAACATAAAATTAGACAAATGAAACATTTGAATGTAATTTTATAACCCTTGCGTAGCACAAGCTTCCTACAAGTATTTTTTTTTTCGAAACCAAACATAATGATTTCATTAATAGCAAGTCATACCACACTTACAATGAAAATCGTGATTGAGCAATTATAGACCTAAAACATAGATATGAAATTCAACTTCCAAATAACTAATACTAATCTTACTAGTAATTTAAAATAAGTGAGTAGATGTTTTACCATCAATTATTGTTAGAATAAACTGTAAAAATGCTAAGTGCTTGTTTGGCCTAGTTTTTTTAGAGTGCTTTTGGAGTTAAAAAGCGCAAACTAGGTCAAACGGTCTTCTTTTTAGAAGCTAATAATTGTTTTCCAAAAACAGTTTTGGCCAAAAATAACTTCAAAAGCAGAAACAATAAATTGTTGCTTCAACTTCCTATAAATTAATTACTATTCAATCTATGAGATTCTTTAGTGATTAGCTTCCATAATTTCAAATAAATATTCCGATTCTTATAAAAATATCATTTAAATATTTAAATATTATGTTATTTAGAACCTTTAATATTATGTTAAACATTTTTATTATCTAATTCCTTTACAAATATGGTACTTAGTAAATTTTTTATATATAAATATTTAATTTAAAGAATTATATAGTTAAGTAAGATCATATATAGTTATAATAATAATTGTTATAACTATAACAATAACTATACGATTATAATTATTGTTAAAATTAAAATATGATAATCTGTTTAAAAATTAATAAAAGAGAAAAATGTATATAATCATATGATAATTTTTCTCCAAAAAAACACATGATAATTTTTAAAAGTTGGTCCAAACAATTAAATTTAGTAAAAGGACTATATCATAAGTTAGGCCAAACACTTTAATTTACTAAAATCACTTGTGTCATAAACTAGGCCAAACAATTCAATACTTCTCCAAAAATAATTTTTATAAAAACTTTTTGTAAGAAGCAAAAACATTTTTTTAAGAATTAGGCCAAACAAACACTAAATCTGTTATATTCATTTGAGAAACGCGATACTGATAACATTTATTTGAACAGTGTACAAAACTTAATTGTAAATTATAAACAACATATTTTTATATATTTTATTTTTGTGAAACATTTAATTATTAAAGGAGATTAATTATTTATCATGATGAAATTTCAAATAATTGAGTAGATTTTTACTTGTCAATTATTGTTAGAACAAATTGCGTAAAAATGTTGAATTTGTTATTCATTTGAGAAACACAATGCTGATAATACATACTTAAACAATGTAAAAAACTTAATTGTAATTTTTAAACAATTAATACCTATTTTTATATGTTCTATTTTTATGAAACTTTTACTTAGTATAGGAGAATAATTTTTTTCATGATGAAGTTTGAAATTTAAGGCTAATTTTAAAATAAGATTGTTATATAAAAAATTTGTGGAAAACACAAGTATAAGACAAGTATTTATTAAAATCAAACTACCTAGGAGAAATCCATATCTAAATGGTCAAATTTAAGAGGTTTGGTTGCTCCAACCTAATTTCAAATTTAAATTATTTACTTGAAAAATACATCAATGGAAAATATTTTGCTTCTACCAAGACTTAAAGCTTGGCGTGAAGCATGAAAGATAAGGGTGACTGTCACTTGACCACCACCTCTTTGCTAACATTATCTATTACATATATTAAAACAAAACCCTCCCTAACAAGGTAATGCAATGTGTCAACATAATTAATGCATAACTATGTAAATTTTTTAATAAAAAACAAATATCATTCATGGAGCATTGTAGACATACGAAGGAGATTAGTATTAAACATGTCAATTGATGCCACATGTCATTTGTAGATTACTTTTGTTTTGTTTTAATATATGTAATAGATTAGTTATAGTTCAAAGGTTACATTCTATTAATAAAGATATTTTAGTGAGTAATACTGTAACACCCTGGAAATTTCAATCAATCATATCAATCAAAGTCAAATATTAATTAGCAGCGGAAAGTTCTCAACTTATTATTCAGACTTGGGCGTTACTGCCGTATCTCTTTCGAGATACAAGGCAAGTAACGCCCAGTCTGAATAATAAGTTGAGAATTTTCCGCTGCTGATTAATATTTGACTTTGATCGATATGATTGATTTAAATTTTCAGGGCGTTACAGAATGGTATCAGAGCCGACCCGCGACCGTGAGCTGCGCCAGTGGACAGGAGAGCCATGGGCAGTCACCTAGCGGGGCAAAGATTCTGGAGTGTATTGTGGCACAACGAGGACGTTGTGCGCTTAAGTGGGGGTGACTGTAACACCCCAGATATGTGTTTAAAGTGTGGGTTAAAAGGATTGAAATGACTACTCATATCACCAAGGTGCACCTTCTTTTATGATAGCTCATCCGTTGGGAACTCCTCAGTTAAGCGTGCTTGGCTGGGAGTAGTCAAAGGATGGGTGACCTCCAGGGATGTTTTCCCAGGCAGCGTGTGAGCGAGGACGAAACACGCTGGAAAGACCCGTGGTGATTTCTGGGGCCAGTCAGCAATCCTTAAAGCAGTTATCGGTAATGTCCGCGGCCCGGGAGGGGTCCGGGGCGTTACAAATACTCTATTAGTGGTCCTTTAATCTTTATATTGAGATTGTCACCACAGCTTTTTCATTATTTTTTTTTTAGGAAAGTTGTTGACATAAAAAATGGGAAATCATTATATATATACATGTTTAGCATCTCCATTGGATAAATACAAAGACTATAATTTCAAATCTTCTGGATAGTGCATAAGTTCAAAAACTATATGAAGTGTTTGGTTAATAATGGCGACAAAGAAGACAGATTAACCCATGCAATGCATAGGCACAAAGACTAGTTGTTACATATAACACAACATTTCAAAGTGGAATTATTATGAATTCAATAAAATGATAAAACTTTGATATAATTTTATTTAACATACATAGTTTCAAAATCATTTCTTAATCTATATACTTATAATGACAATCTATGTGGGGCCCAACAAATACTGCAACGAGAGCGTTTCAAGGAGTTTCAGCCAATCACAATTAAGAAAAATACAATTTTTAGAAATTTTTAATAATTTCAGAAAATCATAATAATAATCGATGATAATCAAAACTTATGCTACATTGGACTCTGACCCCATTTTCAATAATTTTTTATTTTATTTTGAACCGGATTTTATTTGAAACTTTGGCAGCTTTGGACTCTCACCCCATTTATAACTGTTACATAACTATTTCGGATTTCATTTAATTTTAGAATTAAAAAAAAAACTTTTACGAATCTCATATGGCTTTGGAGTTTGATCACGTTTACAACTGTTAAAATATCCAGCGCAACTGCAGCTAGGTTACGTTCATTACTTTTTCCAAAACATATAAATACAATACTTTCACATACCAGCCAGAATCACAATTGATCTTCGCCGTATTCGTCTCAATTGATTATTGACATTCCCAATTCATACTCTCATTAAGGTAAGTTTCAAGTCATTATTATATAGATATTGAAACCTATTGGGTTCTACATCGATTGCATTCATTGTAATTGATATATTCAAAAATTACTTTGAATTCTGCAGATTTAATTCACATCACCATTCTTGATATAACCTATATGTTATAATAGAAATCATTGTGGGTCCCCCGAAATAGAACGACGGGAGTGACTGTAGGGGAATTGACCAATCACAACATAGAAAATTACTTTTTTTTTCTATTTTCAATTTTTTTAAATTTTCAATCTGAATTTTATTTTAAAATTAAAAAATAGAAAGGATCACTAATCCTTGACTCCTTTGGACTCTGAATTAAATTATTTTGGTGCAAATAATATTAATTATTTGATGTTGACAATAATAATAATAATAATAATAATAATAATAATAAGAATAATAATAATAATAATAATAACAATTTATATATTATAATAGAAATCATTGTGGGTTCCACGAAATAAAGGCACGGGAGTGACGGTAGGGGAATTGGCCAATCACATCGTAGAAAATTATATATTTTTTTTCTATTTTCATTTTTTTTATTTTCAATCCGGATATTATTTTAAAATTAAAAAGACTAGAAAGTATCACTAATCTTTGACTCCTTTGGACTCTGAATTAAATTCTTTTGGTGCAAATAACAGTAATTATTTCGGTGTTGCATATATTAATAATAATAATAATAATAATAATAATGATAATAATAATAATAATAATAATAATCTGTAACTATATAATATTAATAGTAAAGTTTGTTGATCCCGTTAAATGAGAAAAGAGATTAATTGTAGGGATTTCGACCAATCAGAAGATAGCTAAATACTGAATTAAAGTATTTTGGTCCAAATATTAGCAATTAATTATTTTGACAAAATAATAATAATAGTAATAATAATAATAACGACGACGATGACGACGACAACAACAACAATAACAACAACAACGACAACAACAATAATAATAATAATAGTAATAATAATAATAATAATAATAATAATAATAATTGAAATCACTATGGGCCCCATGAAATAAAGTCATGGGAGCGATTCTCGGAGTTTAAACCAATCACAGCAGTAAGTTGTATTTTATTTTCAAATTTTTTCCAGATTTTATTTACTATTAAAGAAATTAAAAATATACTCTTAATTCAAGTCTGCTTGACAGTAGTTACATTCAAAACGAGTCATACTAAATCTCAAACAGTACTGTTCAATTTTAATTTAAATTGTATTTTATTTTCTATTTTTTTGCAGATTTTATTTACAATGAAATAAATTAAAAAATATATCGTTAATCCACGTCTGCTTGACAGTAGTCACATTCGAAACAACTCCTACTAAGTTTCAAACAGTAGTATTCAATTTTAATTTAAATTGTATTTTATTTTCTATTTCTTTCCAGATTTTATTTACAATTTAAAAATCAAAAAATATATCTTTAAATGAGTCCTACGAAATCTTAAACAGTAGTATTCAATTTTAATTAATTACACCACTAAAACAAATTGTCCATAACTAATGACCTTAATATTCGAAGCGCTTCAAAACCATTACCAATTCAATTATTAATATGACCCTTGCGGTTAGGTCAATGAGATTCATGAGTTATTGTAGATATCTGTATAAATATAACATATCTGTTAGAGGTTATATCTATTTCCCGGATATTAACCTATTATTATGCATCTACTTTTACAAACAACATACTAAATATCCCAAAATTAAACCTTTCTTCATTTACAGTCAGAAGCAAGCAAGATCAATCTTATCGCACTTCAGAATCATATAGACATAATACTTTACATTTCCCATCAATAAGTTTGATATTCATAAACGTTTTTTTCAATATTCATCTGTAAGTTTCAGATCCATGACTTTTATAAAATTTCAAAAGTAACTAATTGAGTTCACTCCGTGCATCGCACGGGTTGAAGCCTAGTATATATAATAGAAAACCCATTTTAGTTTTTCCTCTAACTAATGATTACAAAAGAGGAAATTGCAAGGTATGTGCATATATATTATTCAAATAATTAATATTAAAGTATTATTATGAAAATTGGTGAATAAAGATGCTACATCTTTAATTTTCTCAATGACATTAATTACTAAAAATATAGATTGATAGTCATTATAATTTAATAGTAAAAATAATTTTAAATAATTTAATAAAAACAACACCATTCATTCTATATATATTACATGCACCGGGAGCATGTGCTTCGGAGATTTGGGAGTGAACAATTATAATAATAGAAGTAAACAATAATAATAAAAGTGAACAAACTAATATATATGAGTGAATAATAGCACATGCTCCCAATACACCTAATAAATTGCATTATTCATCACAGGGATCATGCACAAACTAGTTATATAATGATAATATTAAAATTCATTAAAGTGATACTTTTACTGTATTCTAATGATAACGTTTCTCTTTAGTTTTAGTTGTAATTAGCCATGGTCATTTAAATAGATAAAACAATAACTATTAAATTTTGTATTCGAATGAATATATCAAAAAATTTATCCATGTTTGACTAATGAGATTAAGCTTTGAAAAGTTTGGCCATATCATATGTTCAGTTTAACACTTTATCAAATCAAATTAAATATTAATTATAAAGGTCTCTTGTATAATGTAATGTCTATTTTGTCAATCAAATTAAATATTAATTGGTATCTATTTTTTTATTGTTACATTTAAAATAATCTACTTTTGTTTTATTTAATAAAATATTTTGATTTTGTGCAATTTAATTTGAACAATTTATCATGGTATATTTTCATTTGACAATATTATTTACGCTTATTTTTTATAAATAATCTAATTTTAAATACCCCGTGCTTAGCACGTGTTTAAGATTAGTATTCAATAATATAATAATAGAAAGATCAATTAAGATTGATCTAACAATTATATAAAAATTTTGTCTATAGAGCCTTTGTGAACATACAAAATTTAAAATTGAGAATCCAATGAACTAATAACATATAACTCCCCCAAACTTTTGTAAAATGAGGATTTTACCCCTTATATTTAAGAAATGTTAATTACCCAACCTAATAAACACTAAAAGTAATAAGTGACACACATAACTATTATTGATATCATATTTATCTACTTTTTCAGGTTAAGATTGGTCAATTCAAATAGTAAAATTACCACTTTACCCTTCATTTAAAAATTCTTCCAACCTTAATTTATCATTCAACCCCGATGTTTTCGTTCAGATTCTTGCTCATTGTTAGAGTTCATCCAATTGGTTCTTCTATTATTTGGTAAAACCTCCAACTCCCAGTACTTTCGAGCATCTTCTTCTTTGTTCTTCTGGTCCTTGTTTAAATCGTTTCAGTTATAAATGGTGAATTGAAGGTGTTGTCCTGCACTATTCATCGAATTGAAGCTGCTGTTAGGCTGCTTGAGTGTTTGGTATGTTGTCAAAACCCTAGCTTGGTGATTTATGGAGAAAAATTTGTTGTGTTTATGTTCAGTTTTTCAGATCAGTTCATTCATGCTGTCAAATTACAGATCAACCTAAATAATAACAACAACATGTACTATAAAGAATACAGCTGCAGCCAGGGTAGATACGGTGTTTTCATACGATTAAAACACTGTTGAACAATCAATGCAAGCTATCAATCCAAAAAATCAGGGCATAATGATCGAACCGATGCAGTCGATGGATGGAGAGAAGCAGAAAAATTACCAAATTAAGTTGTGAATGTCTCTGATGATGCAACTTCATATCAATTTTTCGCTCAAAATGGAATCACTGCGAAATTTGAACTTCCAGCCGATGAATTAGGGCGCAATACAATCAGAATCGAAAACAATTTCCACCATTGATGCTGCCAAATGCCAAGTCTTATCATTGATTAATTGATGGTGATAAACTGATGATGCATAGTTAAGCGTGCAAGTATGGCGGACACCATCTATTTTCAATTTAAATATTGAGGGTATTTTCGTTAACTCAAATAAAAATATAAGGGTAAACATGTCCAAATCGTTAACTAATAAGAAAAAGGTTAGATTTATGTAAACATTAAAGGTTAGGTTACATAATTGACATTTCTCAAATATAGGGGGTAAAATCCTCATTTTACATAAATTTGGGGGAGGTATATGTTATTTGTTTAATTTTAATTTATTCGTTTCCCTAAACTAAATCATCACTTTATTGATATGAGTATGACGGTTTTTTTCTCTTTCAAAAAAGAAAGATAATATCATTATGCAATTTTAATTTTTAATTTTTTTTCCATTCTTATGTAATTTTAAAAATTATTCTTTTACCCGTTCTTTTCATTGGGGATTTAAATGACAAATATATCAAAAAATATAAAATGTAAATAGATATCAAATGATATTAGAAAAAACATATATAATAATTTGAAATGGATATCATATAAGGTAATGAGATGCAAATGAAAAACAACACTAGATTGCTGGTTTTGGCAAGGGAATTCGAAATAAAAGTATCCTAAAATGTCATGTAATTTAATATGCGTGCGTGAACTACTCATCCGAATCAAAAGGGACTAAGCCAAAATTATTACTGTATTTTAGGCAGCTAACCCTATATTTGTAGTCCTCCTCCACTAACACTGGACAAATAAAGTCGGCTTTGACATCAACAATAGATGTGGTAGGATCTTGAACGACGAAAACGGAACATACAATAACAACATTAATAACAAGGTCAAACAACCTACATGTGCCTTCCGGCAATACTTCATCTATTTTTCATCGAAACATCCATGGAAATCTTCCAAAAATAATACTGATAATAATGTACTTCACTATTTTTTGCCAAAAGAGTAGATAAGTTAGGGTATGAAGATTAATATTACATCTCCTTTCAGGTTTTCTTCTTCATAAAAAAAAAAAAATAGTACACAAATTAGCAAACAATCTAAAATTTAGGTGGGTACAGTCTCACGAATTTTTTTTCTAAAGAAAAAAAGACCCGCAATGACACATAATAATAACGAGCTATGGCATATATAATACCCTTAATAATAAGCGTGAACTTCAATGATAATGCAACAATAGATCCCAATATAGCCCTATTAATGTTGAATTTAAGGGAATTGAGTTGTAGGTAGCCTTCTCCATATATATAAGTGCATGAGAAGGAAATTCCATCTTTGATGCATAGTCTATAAATAGCAAGTGGATGTAGTACACTAAAGTGATAGGGTGGGTTCCTAATAAAATGTCAACTAATTGGCAGCGAGAGGGCTCCAACCTTGGTCTTAACAATACAAACAACAACTCAAATTCACAGCAAGAAATTTCGGTCCTGCAGGAGGCACCAAATGAATGGTTGACATGTTGGTTGAAAAATTCCAAGAAGAATAATATTAGTTGTACAGGAAACATCAGCAGGAAGGCGGCTCCATGCAAAGTATACAAATGCAACTTCTGCCCTAGGAAGTTTCTCAACTCTCAAGCTTTAGGGGGCCACCAAAACGCTCACAAGGAAGAGAGAGAAGAAATCAAGAGGTTGCAAAACCAAGTCATGATGATGGCTCAACTTAGCATGCCTTACTACTACCAGCCTACTGCTTTTGACTCAACGACAACAACACTTGATTCAATTCATCATGTCGCCAGCAACAAGCCTCAAACACTGGCTTTTCGTCAGCAGTTTAATCGACACCCACTTGTCGACTCGTCCAAGGATTCCATGGACCCAGATCTCAATCTTGACCTCCGCCTCTAACTTAGCTTATATTTACCTATTTCTCTTTAGTTCGTAACTTTATATATGAACATGTTAGCTTCAAGGGTTATTTGTCAATCATGGTTGGTTACAATTTCCTTCTTCGATATTCTGTTGCTTCTAAAGGCTCATTATTGGCAGGTCTTCTTTTGGCACTATGCTTCTGTTGGACCTTGCCAGTTTAATGCTAGTATAACCACATCCTCTTCTAATTATTCTGTGGTTAGCCTACGTAGATGGGCCTGTTTATTGTCATATACATCCTAGTAAAAGGAAGAAAAAAAAGATTGAAGGGGATTAGCTAATAGCTTCTACCTCTTCTTCTTGCTCTTCTTTTTCCCCTTGTACGACACAAGTAATTGTTGAAAGTGTGTGCTCATTCTCAATGTCTGCTTCAGTTTTAATTTGCTATTCCACTTTAGAGGCTTTCTTAGCTAGAAATAACCAAAATATAACTTCTTGTTGATGCGTTTTGAGGCAACAAGTTAGACAGCCCCTATCAATGAGTAGATATATCTAGGTGCGTATGTATGAAACTAATGATTGATTGATCATACGTAGCACTCCCTGATAATTGGAATCAAGTTTTTCCAATTGGAGCTTAATATTGCTTGAGTGTTTCACAAAAAGTTGGTAGTTATGTCAACAAGGCTACTCATAATGGAGAAGCTAGCTCCCCAGTCCAGCTAGCTCTCTAGATTACATATTATGAGACAAATTTTCATATAGATATGTCTATAAATTGAAAACTTGTAGGAAGGGTCGACGATTGAGAAACACTATGAATACTTTGATTTAGTCAAGATCAGTTTTAATCAAAAAAGCAATATAAATATATTATTGAGTATAGCAAAAACAAAAAAGATTACGAAGATAATGAACAGACATCACAAAGCTCCTCAAAGAACCATTTCATTAAGAAGAACTCTGCCCAAACTTGTCCAAATTGTTGGAAAAAATCAACGCTGCTGGGAAAAAAACGAATCAAGGCTGTGGAGAACACAAGAAAGCTGAGCCGTGGAAGAACCACTGCCTTGAAAGCGATTACGGCCCGACCTCGGTGCCAATCGGAATTGCCGGTCGCTCCCCAAGGTTAACTCAGATTATCCCGGCACACGTGCACTCGTGGCCAAGGATATGGAGTATGAAAAACTGTGTGCCCCGAAAGGAAGAGGAGAGGAGAGGAGAGGAGAAGAGAATTGTATTCGATGATGAACACAATCCTCCAGAGACTCCAATTTATAGGAGAAACTGGAAGCCAACAGCCACATAAAACATAAACTAAAAAAGAGATAAAAAAGGGGGAACCACAAAAAAAGACTAACTAAAAAAAAGAAAACGACTAATTGTAGCCATTACTCCAATTGAATGACTAAAAAAGGAAAACAACTATTTTTAGTCATTCCCAACAATCCCCCACTAATGGCTTACAAAGAAGTCAAGAAAAGAAAAGGAAAAACTGGGCAAAACAGGTCAGATACTTAGGTGTCAATATCTTTCGATTTGAATTGACTCATTAGTGATGTGAGGCAACAGTCAATAATCTAACAAGTGGACTAGGCCTTGAACTTGGAAGATTTTGATTGAGACCCCCACAACACGTATCAACCTACAGAAAAACATACTCCGCGATAACAACATTTGCGCCTTTATGGCCATGCGCACACCTTGGGACTCATAAGTGCTCTAGAGAGATAGCCCAAATCTCTCATAGAAGGCGGCCAAACCTTCACACTTACGTAGGTAATTCCATCAAGTCTATCTCAACATAAACCATCACAAATGTGACTATGAAATTATTAAGAGCAATTAGCTCATCCTTACAATAAACAATCGGTGAATCCTTCAGTGCGTCTCACAAGCACCCCTCACAAAGGGCGTGGATTCATTAAGAGAATAATCTCAACCTTAGAAGCACTACTTTGCACCATAGGGATAAGGATGTAGTGCACCTCGAAGATTAGTATGGTTTCGTTGGACCAAATAATTGGTATCCACCATACCTCTTCAAGCCATATGCTTAAGCCCTATCCCCCTCGATGCCTCTAGAACAACTTGTCTAGTCAACCCCTTAGTGAGAGGATCCGCCAAATTCTTCTCGGATCTCACATACTGCAAGGATATTACTCCATGCTTTAGCAATTGTGTCACTGCACTGTATCTAACACGGATATGTCTCCTTTTCCCGTTGTAGACACTGTTATGAGTCACTCCAATTGCTGCCTGTGAGTCACAATGTATAGAGATAGGTGTCTCTTGTTTCTCCCATAGTGGCACGTCTGCTAAGAGACCTCTAAGCCACTCTGCTTCTTGACCTGCCAACTCAAGAGCAATAAACTCAGATTCCATGGTAGAGCGGGCTATGCATGTCTGTTTTGCAGACTTCCACGAGATAGCCCCTCCACCCAAGGTAAAAACATAACCACTTGTAGAACTAACTTCATCATTATCAGAAATCCATTTTGCATCACAATATCCTTCTACAACAGCAGGAAATTTATTAAAGTGCAAATACCAATCCATTGTACCTTTTAGATACTTAAGCAAACGATGAAGTGCATTCAAATGTTCTTGACTAGGATTATGAGTGTAGCGACTCAATCTACTCACAACATAAGCAATATCAGGACGAGTAAAGTTCATCAAAAACATTACACTTCCTATAATTTTAGCATACTCAGACTGAGACACACTAGGACCGTTGTTCTTCTTTAAATGTATACTGGGATCGTAGGGAGTTCTAACAGGTGTCACCTCAAACATGTTAAATTTCTTTAACACTTTCTCAATATAGTGTGACTGACACAAAGCATAACCAGAGTTGGTTTTCCGAATTTTAATCCCTAAGATCACATCGGCTTCACCCATATCTTTCATTTCAAACAAAGAAGACAACAACATTTTAGTCTCATTGACTACAAGCAAATTTGTACCAAAGATCAGCATATCATCAACATATAAGCATATGAACACACAATTTGATCCTATCATCTTGGAATAGACACAAGAATCAGACAAATTTGCAACAAATCCATTTTTCACAAGAGAACTATCAAACTTCTCAAACCACTGTTTAGGAGCTTGCTTTAGGCCATAAAGAGATTTTCTCAATCTGCATACTTTATCCTCCTGACCTGGTACTTCACAACCCTCAGGTTGGGTCATATAGATTTCTTCCTCTAAGTCACCATTAAGAAAAGCTGTCTTTACATCCATTTGATGCACAACAAGATCAAAAATCGCAGCTAATGCAATCAACGTTCTAATGGTGCTTATTTTCGTAATAGGAGAATAAGTGTCAAAATAATCTATCCCTTTCTTTTGGTCAAAACCTCTAATGACAAGTCTGGCCTTATATTTATCAATTGAATCGTCAGACCTCAATTTCTTTTTGAAAATCCATTTACTACTAATAGGTCTACAACCCTTAGGCAAATCAGTTAATTCCCAAGTTTTATTAGACACTAGGGAATTTATTTCACTTCTAATGGCTTCCTTCCAAAAGGTTGCATCAATAGATCTAATAGCCTCAGCATAGGTTTTTGGATCTTCATCAATTAGAAATAAAGTCACAAAATCCTCAGTCAAAGCATCCACATCATAGTGATTAAAAACTTCAACTAGGAAAGCAGTAACAAAATCAGGTCCAAAAACAGTTGTAGTTCTTTGTCTTTTACTTCTTCTAGGCTCAATTTCCACATTTCTAGTACTAGAACTAGCAACAGGCAAGCTCACATTTTCAGGTACTACATCAGACACTACATCAGTTACCACATTAGGTACATTATTTTTCAACGGAAACACTTGCTCAAAAAATTCAGCATCTCTATATTCAGAAATTGAATAATCACTCAAAGACATGAAACGATAGGCAACACTGTTTTGAGCATATCCAATAAAAACAGCATCAAAGGTTTTTGGGCCTATGTTGGTACGCTTATGACTAGGTAAAGCCACTTTAGCCAAACACCCCCACACTTTCAAATAATTCAAATTCAGGGCATATCCTTTCCAAAGTTCATATGGGGTATGATCCCTCTTTTTATGGGGAACTCTATTGAGAATAAAACAGGCAGTCAAAACAGCTTCCCCCCACATGTTATCAGGCAATCCAGAACTCAGAAGCATAGCATTCATCATTTCCTTAAGGGTACGATTCTTACGCTCTGCTATACCATTTTGTTGAGGGGTGTAAGGAGCGGTAGTCTCATGAATAATACCATTTTTCTCACAGAAAACAGCTAAAGATGTTGAGTTATATTCACCACCCCTATCAGACCTAAGCCTCTTGATTTTCCGATCTAGTTGATTCTGAACTTCTGCCTTATATTTTAAGAACACTTCTTCAGCCTCGTCTTTAGACCTCAAAAGGTAAACTTTTGTATATCTAGAGAAGTCATCTACAAAGGTAATATACCATTTCTTTCCTCCTTTGCTCATTGTGTTCTTAAAGTCGGCTAGGTCTGAATGAACAAGTTCAAGCAACTGAGTTGATCTCGTAGTTACTGACTTAAAAGGTTTCTTGGCAAATTTTGCCTCAACACAAACATCACATTTAGAAAAACTTTCTGTGCTAACATTTGGAATTAATTTCATGTTCTTTAGTCTGTTTACGGAAGCATAATTCACATGTCCAAGTCTACCATGCCAAAGGTTAACAGATTCAGCAATATAAGCAGAAATAGAAGTATTTCCATTAGCATCAGATGCAACATTCAGAACATATAAGCCATTACTACGATACCCCTTCCCAACAAATACCCCATTACGAAGGATAACAATTTTTCCAAATTTTGGTTCACCTCAAAACCAAAGAACATCAAGGAGGCTACTAGAAACTAGATTTCTGAAGGAAGGGACATACAACACATTGTTCAAGCATAAAGGTTTTCCGTATAAATTTAAGGAGAACTTTCCTTTACCTAGTACCGCAGCAGTGGAAGAATTGCCCATGAAGACATGTTCACCATCAGAAACCTCTTCAAAGTCATGCATCAGATTCTTGTTGGTGCTGAAATGTCTAGTTGCTCCATTTTCCAGAATCCACTCGTTGTTGTTAGTCACGATTAGCTTCCAGCCATCGCACGTAATACTTGATCTCCTCACCAAATTAGCTTGATTACTATTCTGTCCAGTGAATTTCTGGTGGGTTTGAACTGCTCCTTTGCTCTAATTGCACTGATATGACTTGTGGCGGGTTTGCACGGACATAACAAGAACCTTCGCTCGGATTTTAGCATTAGGCTTGTTCAGTTGTTTCTGATGCTTGGATTGCTTCTGATCCTTCTTATTCTTTCCTTTGAACCTATCTTTATTAGCAAGAACAGAAGATTCAACCAGGTTAGCTTTAATAGAATTCAAAGAGAGAGAAGACACCTTACCTTTCAAACGATTTGCTTCCTCAGTTCTCATGTGGCTGATTAATTCTTGAAAGGTCAGATCCTTCTTCTTGTGCTTGATATTATTCCTATAGTCACTCCAGGATGGTGGTGTTGGTGCTTCTGGATCTTCAAGATGAGGCTAGGACAACACATAATCAATCTCTAACTGATCAAGACAGAGAAATAACTTTTGGGACCATCGTTTGAAATTGGTTCCATCGAAAGACTTAATTTTGTAGATCTCAGCGAGGGTTTTAGGAGGAGCAGCCATTGAAAGTAATCGCTTTCAAATTGTTGGAAAAAATCAAGGCTGCTGGGAAAGAAATGAATCAAGGCTGTGGAGAACACAAGAAAACTAAGCCGTGGAAGAACCATTGCCTTGAAAGCGACACGCCGACCTCGGAATCAATCGGACCGTCGCTCCCCAAGGTTAACTCAGATTATCCCGGCACACGTGCACTCGTGGCCAAGGATATTGAGTATGAAAAACTGTGTAACCAGAAAGGAAGAGGAGAGGAGAGGAGAGGAGAAGAGAATTGTATTCGATGATGAACACAGTCCTCCAGAGACTCCAATTTATAGGAGAAACTGGAAGCCAACAGCCACAGAAAACATGAACTAAAAAAGAGATAAAAAAGGGGAACCACAAAAAAAGGCTGACTAAAAAAAGAAAACGACTAATTGTAGCCATTACTCCAATTGAATGACTAAAAAAGGAAAACAACTATTTTTAGTCATTACCAACACAAATTCCCTTAGAACAATCAATCGGCCTTGAATCCAATCAAGGTCAATATTTTATATATAGAACCACTGCTTTTGCAAATACTCTTCTCAACCTAAGAACAACTCATTCCAACTTCCTCGGATCGATGAACTAAGTTGAGCCCTCTCAAACTCCACACACTCCTTTGACGTCCTGAAGACTAATTAAGTCATTCACTAAATTCATCAACACACACTTAGTTACCCAAGTGATTTTAGAAACTCTTTCTCTTGCTTCTTAAATCATTGCTTCCATTGTATTAACTATTAACAAACCACTTTATAAAGGATTTCATCTTCTTGTTAACCATAGGGCGAGCTAGGTGGCATCTATCAACCATCTTTGATCCTTCCGGATTTCTTTCAAGACAGCTAAGGCAACAATGTGAGTAGATATTGTGATTCAAGATTGTTGTCATAAAGAATGAGCCCACGTTGACAACTTTACTAGATAAATTTGAATCATTTAAAAAAGTAATAAAACATTAGATGGTTATAAGAATCCTTCCAAGTTAATAAAGGCAAAGATAAGGTAATTGACAATGAATTAATCTTAAAATTAAGGAGATTTATCTTGACTTAATATCACCCAAGGATACTACCCAAAAATAAATGATCGACCTGTAAAAGAGTTGTAAAAAAGTAAACAAATAAATCAATTAAGCTTAAGAAGTGGAATTTCAGTTGTCAACTAAAAATTAGTAGCTACATGCTTTGTATCCATCAAGGACTTTGAGGAGGTCTTCAAAAAATCATTCTACTCTTCCTTTCCCTGAAATTGCATTTCTGTGCTACCATTAATGGATATAGAATTAACAAATGTGATCTTGATTCAAAAAGGAAAGAAAAAATTAATTATATGAGTTATGCCACAAGGTATTTCTTTAAGTCTATTTTTTACCAAATTAATATTTAATATGATTTTTGACATTAAATTGTTGTGCTTAGTAACCAATCATAAGAGATTTTGCATTTGTTGAATATGCCAATGGCCCAATGAATTCAAATAACACCATAAACAAATCAACCCTATTCAATAAAACTATAATTGATATTATTTATATATAATATTATATTTATAGAATTCATTAAAATAATCTTTTTTTAGATTAACGCAAGATTTTTAAAAAATTAACTAAAATACAGTAACTTAAAGCCAATTTTCATACCTCTTTAAAGTTCAAAAGTCACAATAGATTAACAACAAGATATTTGCATTTTGGACCTCGAACTTTAGGGGTATTTATTTTCTGGACCCTTGGTTTTCAACTTTAATTTTTTGGACCCTGAAGTTTGTAGTTTGAAAAAAAAGGACCCTAAAGTTTCTGGGCTGAAAAAAAGCCCGTTTCCCGTTTTTCTTTTTCTTTTCATGTTTGAATTTATCTCCCAATTGTCGTCAAACTTCAAGACTAAGGTTAAAACCGATATTAAAGTTATAATAAACATCTCTAATTCATGTTGAAATTACTTAAACCCCTGTATTCAGGGGTCTAAGTAGCCCCGACATGAATAAGAGAGGTGTATTATAGCTTTAGTATCAGTTTTAACCTTAGTCTTGAAATTTGACGTCAATCGGGAGATAAATTCAAACATGGGATGAAAACAAAGAATGAGTCAAGGACCTTTTTCTTTAACCCACAAACTTTAGGGTTCTTTTTTTCAAACTATAAATTTAGGGTCCAAAAAATTAAAGTTGAAAATCAAGGGTTCGGAAAATAAACACCGCTAAAGTTCGGGGTCCAAAATGCAAAAAAACCCGATTAACAACAGTAACTTAAAGCCAATTTTCATACCTCTTTCCCGCTATTCTTTCTTGATAATTGATAGAATTTGTAAAAACATGCATTGCGAACATATATATATATATATATATATGGAGTGGATCCGGTAGGAAGAAAAATGCGGTAGGAAGAAACGATTTAGAGCGTACAAATCTAATCCATTGGTTGATAATAAAACCACCTTCCTACATCATAAATCAGCTAGTGATTTTCGAAAAAAATAAATAAAATCAGTAAGGTAAAACTAGGATTATATTTACTCCAACATAACCGTTGTTTCCCAGAATCCATGACCACACTCCCTAATATCTCTTACCACACTCCCATAAGTCAAAATTATCTCAATGTTATTAAGATATATCTGTGACAACACTCCCTAATATCCATGATCATACTCCATTATATAGATATGATATGAGTATTTGTGCACAAACAGTTAACTTTTGTAGGTCTTGGAAAAGTATAAATTTCCTAATATCCATAACCACTAATATCACACCATGACTACACTATCCATACAATATGACCACAGTGTGTTCAGAGTTTGGACAAATAAATACAGAGTGTGGGCAAAATTTATGTAGTGTGTTGGGTATGTCTATTGAATATGACCACTGTGTTAATTGTGTGGACAAATTTATGGGACATATTTATGTAGTGTGTAGTCATGGATATTAGTGACTGTGGTCTTCGATATAATGCGACAATAAAGATATGATTTGATTTAGGGAGGAGCGATCATGTATATAGGGGAGTGTGGTCCTTGATATAATTCTGATTTATGGGAGTGTGGTCATGGATATTAGGGAGTATGCTCATGAAATGTGAGAAGCAACATATTGGACAAAACAGACTCACGACAAAATCCTTAGAGAATGTTGACTTCTGGGTTTTCATTTTTTTTTTATAGTTTTTGATAATAATTGAGTTTAATTTGAATAACTCAATCCCTACAATTTAGGGAAGTAAATCTCTCTCATCCCATGCATGATTCTAGCTAACCATATCTACTTAAGTGATTTTATTTACTAGCTGATTTATAGGGAATGAAAGTGGTTTTATTATCGGCCATTAGATCAGATTTGTACGCCCCAGATTGCTTCTTCCTGCCGTAGTTTTATTCCTACTGGATCAGCTCCTATATATATATATATATATATATATATATATATATATATATATATATATATATATATATATATATATATAATGGGAATGGATCACATGAGCATGGACCTTATATGAGCATGTGAGCATCAAAGCATTTCTACCGAACATCAAGTATTATTTTCATGGACATCAAATATGAATGGTGGACATCAAATTGGATATTTGATGTTCATGAAAACAATACTTGATGTCCATCAGAAATGTTTTGATGCTCACATGCTCATATAAGACCCATGCTCATGTGATCTATTTTCATATATAATATATATGGTGGGATTAGATATAACAATTTATCCTTAAATTGGCAATTTAGAGAGATTAGTTTGAATTGACTAAAGATTTAAAAAGTGTGCTACTTAGCTACTACACTTTGTTTAATGATGTATTGTACTTCATTATAATCTATTTTTTTTTAAAAAAAAAAATCTTTTTTCAAGTATTGATCCAAATTATAGACATAAGACTCTAAAATAGTCCATAAAAACATAAACAAACTCTTAATAACAACTAAAATTAAAAATTCACATCACTTTAAAAAATTCTACACCAAAAGTCCACAAGGTATGACATATTTACACGCTGCATTATTTGTTTATGCACCATATATATCCTCTCCATATATCATTTGCACTACTTCATCCCAATCCAGGATTCCACTTCCATCCAAAAAAAAAAGGCCAATAATGAAGTGGGTCAAAACATCAACATTTCAATATTTTTTTTTTTTTTGTCAAAACACATCAATAATATCTTTATGAATTCAACTTGATCATAATTACTTTCATGAAATTTTACATCGTTTTTAGTCTCATACTGACTTCTTCATCCACCGATTTAAAAAACCGGCAACAAAAAATTGATTAATAGTAGCTCTTAGAAGGAAGGTGTATGACTCTGCCAATATACAAGAGAATCTCAATCGCAAGTTATTGACGAATGTGAATTACTCCAAGTGGCAAGTGCCAGTGTCCCTTGTACATTAGATGGAAACACAAATATATATTATCTAGAATTGATACCATCTTCTCATTTTAAACCATTGATTCGATTTACCTATCTTATCACATGACAATGAAACAATTAAGTCTTTGTCAGATGATAATCTAATAAGTCATTATAGACTAATTAAAGATATGAGAGCATGGAAGACTAGCCAGATAATTCATATATGGCCATCCACAATCACAAAACTAAAACCTAGATGTTGAGCAAAGCATCTCTGCGCCCCCTAATCAAACTGATATGGGTGTGAAAAATGGAGTGCCAGGCCACATATATAGGGTGGCTAATTGTGGCTTGGATTACATTGTATAAGAACCTTGTTGGTTATATAATTTATCAACATTTGTAATTTGAATAAGTACTAATTAAAGTAGTCACAATTTAGGTTTTGCTCCCTCTTTTCCATTATTCATCTTTATTGCTTTAACCCAGGAGGCAAGATCTGGTGCATCTTTCCTAGTACAAATCCAAATTAGAGGGAGGGAAAAGCAACAGTAGGGGGGGGGGGGGGGGACAATATCTTAGGGTAGATATGCTTTAACAGTTTATAGGGCAATCAATATATCTCATGATGGCAAAAGAATGAGTTGACAACTTAACACTAAGGAAGCAAATGATCTCCACTTTCATTGCCTCTTGGATTCATCCAATAATTATACAAAGGTTGCTACTCCACAAATTATATGCAATTTGTTTTTAACTCATTGAGAGGGGAAGGGCCACTGGTTGTGGGATCCTCACCTTGCCTAATCCTCAATTCATATTTCACATTCTTCATCATTCCTTAAACATAACAAAATGTTGAATCTTTTTGTTAATGTCCATGATATCTTATTAGTTTACAACCTAAGACTTTGCGAAAACAAATAGGGCAAAAAAACAAAGCCTTTTTTTTTAATTTAGCAAAAGAAGTGGGAATAGCTTGGTGGCACTACAGTTATGCATACTTAATTGTTAATGGTGTTTAGTGAATTCTTGCACTACTAGAAATTGTATTGTTTAGCGAAAGAAAATGGGCGTAGGTCAAAGCATCTCATGCTAATATTTGCAAGTAGTTATAAAAAAGAAAGGAAAAATCAAATTTCGGTAAAAAATGGCGTAAGTGAAGCCTAAACTGATGCCATGTTATTGTTCTCTCACCTCCACAAAGGCAGAAAATATTACTGGAAATAAGTGGCGTCAGTCTATACTTAAACCATTGCCACTTAATTTTTTTTATTTATTGAGGAAAATGGCGTCAGTTTTCATCTGAAAACTGACGCCATTTCCCATTATTATTCAACATCGATTACTCCATCTGATTTTCACTGCATCTGACATATGGAGTCAGAATGAGGCGTCGGTTAAGCCCCTAAACTGACGCCACTGAGCAAAAATGACAAAAAAAAAAACAAATAAGGGTCTCCTATTTTGGTGTAATTATTTTAAGGGGCTCTTATTTTCACAAAATACTTCCAGGTGCCTTCTATTTTGCGGTAATAATTATTATGACCTTCCGTTTTAATAGAAAGTAACTAAAAGGTGCCAAAAACTTTTAAATTTATAGAGAAGGGCCTCAAACATGAACCTTTTTGCAATTATCTGATTTTTTGAGGTTTTTATACAAACAAGTTCAAATAAACACTCTTAACTCTTTATAATGACTTTAATGGTACTAATTATCACAATCTACTACTTATATCTTAGATATTATATTTTCTGTGGTTATAGACCCACCATGCTTAGCAAAATTAATTAAACTTAATTAGAGAGTTTTGACCATTACTTGAACTTAGTTGCATTGGATCTCTGGCGTTCTTCAGCTTCCAGTTTACAGAGATGGCTAGTCTTAACCCCGCCAACCTTAGATCAAGCACAACGCAGATCTGTTTCGTTTCCTACCTCAGATCGTAGTCACTAATTCAGTTTATTTAGTTTTTAAAGGATAGTGGAACTTTAATCAAGAAATTATAATACTTAAAGCATAAGGTTTGATTGGATAACGTTCCCTACTGATAAACTTCTTTTATTGAAACCTTGAAAATGGAAATATTACAATGAAAATACTTAATGAGAACTAGACTTCTAAGATCATTAGAGAAGCTTGCTGATGGAAGAAATGGTGTCTCCCAATTTCTCTCTTTGCTTAAGACTTGCTCAAATAATCGTGTCTTCAACACACACTTACTTCCCCTTTTATAGAGGAGCTTCACACACCTTGGATGCCCTAGTGGCTTCAGTACCATTATTACAAATAGAGATAGCTACAGTACAAACGCGTGATTCTTACAGACTTAATAGTGCAAACTTTAAATAACAACCACTCTTTTTTATTAGTGGTACCACAGTAGCTTGCAGGTCATAATGTTTGTGGGGCTGCCAAAGATGCTCTATGCTCTCAAATTGTACAGATTCAAATCTTCTCCTTTATCTTGCTCCAATGGATTGTATTTATCAAAAAGCTCTTGAAGATAAGATTTTCTTCTGCAGATAAGAATTCTCCTGCTCCAATTTTTAACAGATATTCATAGACATCTTCAGATTTAGCTCCACTAAGATCAACAAGTTGGTCAAACTTCTTTGGATAAGTGAAGGTAGTGTTACCACAATGGATAACCCTATATCCTCTATCAATATCCAACCATAGATCATGCATCAACTTGTAAAATCCAGTTGCTCTTGCCTTTGAAGGATGAATTATCTTTTCTCTTCTTTCTGGAAACCACTCTTCTTTTGTAAGATATCCTCCAGATGTGTCTTCGACTTTAATAAGATAATGGGCAGGACTAATCTTATCTCCATTGTATTCAATATTAACACATTCGTAAAAAGTAATCGGCCATCCTACAACTTTTCTTACTTCTGGTGAATGAATTTTGTGTACCCTTGTAAATACAAATTTCTGAATTTTGTAAATCTTGGAAATAATGTTCCTTCTGGATTAGGGACAATGTGGCCTTCATTAGTCTAGAATTCTCTTACCATCCCATATTCCCAAGCCTTCATGAATGGATCATTTGGAGGGGTAGTATTAGGACAGAAGTGTACTTTTCCTACTCCAGAAAAACCTAAGAAACTAACATTTTTTCCCCAAGCTCTCCAGACTTCACGGTTATAATATCTCAAGGGATCCATGACCGATGCATACCACTCATGAAACCAATTTTTCTAAGCTTTTCTTGTAATAACACTATGAATATCATAACAACTTTCGAGATAATTAATCCGAAGTTCATCTAGAGTAAATTTCTCGGCTATCAGATATTCAACATAACTAAAAATAAACTTGCATCTTTTCTTTTTATTTTTTTCTATGATTACTTAGAATTAATCTATCAGGAGGTGACACCCTTCCTAGTAATTCGGGTAACCAGCGTTCTTCTTCATCCGCTTATCGGCACGAGACATTCACCATGTTGTTCCATTGGCTAATTCTCGCGTCAAGCTGTCTGCTAATGAATACTTCGAACCTTGTATGTGTTCAATAGAGAAAGAGAACTGGTTAAGCCATAATTGCCAACACAGGAGTCTCCCTTCCGCTTGCATATTTGATAAAATCCTATTGACAAAGCCAAGAATGCCTTTGCAATCAGTTCGGATTAGAAATTCTTTTGGGGCTAAAAGGATTAAAAACTTTTCGATTCCTCTTATGATAGCAAGAATTTCTTTTTCCATGGTAGTGTAATTGCATCCAACCTTATTATAACTTCCACTGCAATATTTGCAGAGACGTTCTCCTTCTTTGATTTTGAGTACTGCACTCTAGTGCACATTGCTAGCATCTGTCTCAAGAATCAAATCGTCTTCTTCGTTAGGAAAATTAAAGACATAAAGATTTTGAAATAATTTTTAAGATTCCTTACAAGCAATAAATCATCCAAAGTCCAATTCCACTCAACATCTTTTTTATGTTTTCTTTGCAAAGCCTTTCCCAACATTGCTAGATCCTTGATAAAATCATATGTATAGGTGAGAAACCCTAAAAATCTTTCTAGTTGTTTTCTATTCTCAATTTTTTTAGGAAACTTTTCTATTTTTTCTAGGATGTGTTTTTGCAGAATGACTTGTCCAGCTTTAATTTGTAATCCAAGAAATTCTATTTCTTGCTCAACATAGACACACTTGTTTTTTCCAAGGACAATTCCATTATTGATACACTTTTGAGTTACCACTAAGAGATCATCCTTGTGTTGTTCAATAGTTTTAGAGAAAATAAGGATATGATCAGTATACACTAAACAACAATGACTGAGATCTTTGAAGATCTTATCCATTCTCCTCTGGAATATTTGAGGTGCATTCTTAAAACCAAATGTCATGACTAACCATTCATAATGCCCTTAAGGAGCACTAAAGGCTGTTAAAGGAATGCTTTCTCCGTCTATTTTTATCTGCCACTAACCACTCTTGCAATCCATTTTAGAGAACCATAAGACTCTTTTTTCTATTGAAGAGAACTGTTTTGTTTGGAATATAGTATCCATCGAAGAATGTGCTATCATTAAGCTTTTTATAGTTGATGACCATTCTAGTTTTTCCTCTTTTCTCTTCAGCATGATTTCTAACCATGAACGCAGGACTTGTATGTCTACTCTTGCTATCCCTGATAAGCTTTTTATCTAAAAGCCCTTTTATCTGTTCCTTAAATTCTTGGATATCTTGGTGTGTATACGCCACCTATTTAACCCTGATAATGGTATTGGGATATGTTAAATTGATAGTAGCGTAGGTTTTATCTTTATCCCAAAATTTTAAAGGGTTGTCAGAATAGAGTTCTTTGCATAACTCTTTTTGTTGTTTTTCAATTTGTTCTTTAATAGATAACTCTAGAAGTGAAATAGTCAATGCTACTTCTTTTTGATATGGCACTACCTTCTCACCACACTAGTTGCGCGAAAAATCTATTGTTTGGTGGGTACACGCCTGTTGTGGCTTTTTAATCTGTACTGAGTGACTATCTATTGTGAAGATAATTTGTTGAATGGTTTGGGTGCAAGGAAAATATAATCTTTGGAAGTTATTGTAGACACCGGAATTTGTACCGATGTCATCTCGACTCATCAAAATCAGTGACATTTGGGCCAAATAATAAACAGGTCATTGGGCCCAAAAGATCAACAACCTGAGTCCAAGAAGTCAAAACAGGCCGCATATAATTGCTAAAACCCAGAGGGGTTTTAATTTTAAGTGAACAGGCCCACGCAGAAGCAGGCCCAAGACGCGCGCTCCGACCCAGGGAGCTTATAACCCGCCTAGGTTTTAAGCGGAGCAGCGCACGACGTCGTTTGCTCCACATCACCGATCCGTGTGCTGATAATTCTTATAACCCGCCTAGGTTTTAAACATTCTGGCGCCAAAATCTGCACGCATGCGTGATCCCCTGATCATAGCCCTACGTGGTTGACTTCGCCCTTGACTTCCTATAACCCACCTAGGTTATAGTCTTTGATGGCTTGATTTGTCGGGTATGTCCCCCATGGTTTCCCTCCAAATTCTTCACCCTTCACCTATAAATACCCTCCTCCCTTCCACCTTCAAATCATCAACCATCACCCTCTACTACCCTTACTCTACTATCATTATCATCTATTATTCTCACACTATACTCCCATTCTCTCAAAATTTCATCATCCATATCCATTTCTAATCCCCTCATAATCACATTCATCACAATCACATAACCATCCATATACCACTATTTCAAGCCATCCACGATACCTCATTCAAGCTTCAAGTCAAAGGCAACAAGGGATCAAATCCGTTATCATAACACCTCAAGCAAGGTTCGATTTCGTTGTTTACTTCGTTATAATTATTCATGTAATTCATTCTTTAATTCCATTACTTGTGCATATTTTGTAAAGTAAAAATCGTATTTTATATTGCATGATTTGAATAATAATTCCGCGAAATTAATCAAACTTCTCCCCGCTCTCTTTCTTTTCAATGTTGATTTTAGTAGAGTCTGTTTTATAACAGGCGGTTTCGAGAGTTCTTATAACTCTCGAATTCGTAACCTTACTCCCGAATCTAGAAATCGGGTTCGTAGACCGGAGTCTTTCATTTCCTATTTTACGGTTTTTCGGTTTCCTTAAATCGGTCGGCGACGCTTTTACAATTTATAAACTCGTTTAACTATTTAAAATATTCATTTTTTGCATAAAATAATTTAAATAAATAATTTAATTCATTTCCTTTGCTAATTCAAGATTGGACCTGAGGAAAATGGGCCAGAAATTAATAAAACCTAGGAGGGTTTTATTAATTTCAACCCATCTTCTTTTGGCCCAATGAGCAAACGGCCCAACCCAGGGACTGCTAAAACCTAGGCGGGTTTTCGCAGCCTCTGGTGGTCCATTTGCTCCTCTTTGGGCTTGAATTTAGTGATTGGGCCGGGATTAAATTATCATTAAACTATTTTGTGTAATTTCGGATAATTTAAATAATAAAAAACGAGTTTGTAAATAAATAAAGTTTCATCACCCCGAAAACGATTTCGAAAATAAAATTATCCTTATTTAAGGATTAAGCAACCTTAGTCGGCTCCCGATCACTTCAGTAGCACACCACGGGGAAGAGTGGTCGCTCCTTTTCCCGGGGGGGGGGGGGTACCTATAGATTGGCGACTCCACTAGGGACTTAAACTTAAAAAGAGGGTAAAACTTTAAAAACTCGAATTGATTAGAAAGTGTAAAAGGGAGAAGTTAATTTATTTCGCGACTTTATTATTCTTTTAGGCATCCCTTGCATACCAGGCCACTAATCGGGTCTTTTGACACGTTAGCACAAAGGCGATGATTTAGGATAACTAGGATTTCCCTTGAGAGCGGGAGGCCACTACTATGGGGATGAACTCTACATCGCTAAGCATTTGGTAGCTCCTCTCCCGGTGTCACAATCAAAGAGCTTTGAGCAATACCCCAACTTCTTACCTTATTGTATGATGAACCGGGGCGAAGGCATGCGGTAGGCCATGCAACCCAACCATAAGAGTCCATGAATTGAGAGCCTTGGTTTAGGGTACCCCTTCATGTGTATGCTATGTGCTATGTGTATCCCATCCCCTTTTTTCTTTTCTTTTTGTAAAGAGTCGACCCTAGTTTGGAGGTTTGTTCTAGTCCATATAAAATTCATTGGGTTGAGAAAATGATTATTTATTAATTAATATAATTAACCCAAAGGCATTATGGTTAGCCCAAGTAGAAGGGCCCATTTATGTTTGAAAGTTGATTATCTTAATTAATAAATAAAAAATTGACTCACCTTTGATGATATGATAAGACCCTTTATGAAATTCTCTTAACAAAGGTCCAAAAAAGATTATTTTCAACAAAGTTAATGGATAGCGTTTTAGACTGCACAATAGTCACTAGGCTTGAGTAAATTAATTTATCGATTTAATTAATAAATCCATCATATTTATGGTCGGCCCGTTGTTTGGCCTAACCACACGGGATTTGTCAATTAAGCCCATAAATTAATTATGACTCGCTTATTGTTGGCTTTATCCAGTCCTTTACAATATCCATTTTCCTTGAGTAAAAAGTAAAAAAAAAATAAAAAGGGAAGGTTAAAAAAAAGTGGATCGTCAGTCCTGTCGAGCATCATTCTAGTCCGCATAATAGCCAATATGGTTTGAGTTGTCTGGGTTGTTGGGCCAAGTTACGGATTTTCCTTAAAACGGTGGGCCTGTGGGTTGGGCCCATCCGAATTGAGAAACACTGACTAAGCTTGTCAACTCATGACCCGCTGGCTATGTTTGACTTTATTCGGCCATTTATAATGCTCTGTTCTTTAGGTCCATATAGAGTTAGGTCATGCACTCCCGAAAAGTTGGTGAGTCCTTTTGTGTCAGCATATATGTGTCGAGTCAGTTAGGATCATATGGGTCTCTAGGTCATACATGCATCAGGTAGAACGTGTCGGAGTATGTCATTGAGTGTCCTAACTTTGAATTTCCATGCAGGCATCATTGGTGATCGACTTCGAGCCCGCATTCGAGATCCACGAACCGGTCGTTTGATTCCGAACCCTCGCTACGATCCATCTGCAACCAGTGACTGCATCATGTCTGGAGAAAAATTCCAAGAGGTCCCAATTCAAAGCGCCGAAGCCAACATCACAAAGCATTTGGATGACCTTTACACCAAAATGCAAGGTCTGGTATTCGCTAATACCTTAGAACAGGAGCAGAAGATGAGCAAGAGACTGAATGAACAACAACAAGTGATGGATGGTATGCTGCAAGCCATCACTAAGATTAATACCAAGTTGGGGTTGAATGTTGAAGAAGACGATGAAGAGATGCAGGGATATGAATCCGAACTTGAAATCATTAAGACATCCTCAGATTCTGGAGGAGTCGGGATATCCAAGGCAAAGACTAATATCCCTGAGGCATCTAAACCTACGAAGGATCCTGCTGTTAAGGCCCTTGAACTGAAGTTGGAAAGTCTTACTAAAGCAATGAGCACTGTGCCGGCCTTTCCTGACAAATACCTGGAAGTGCCGTTGCCTGTTCAACACATTCTGAAGATAGCTGATAAAGTTGAGGTACCGAACATCAGGTTTAAACCCTCCGAGAATTCTGTTCACCACATCGAAGAGTTCATGAGGCTGGCACTGTTAAACCGGATTGATGTCGGTTTATACTCTACTGTCTTCCCATCCACCCTAGATGGCGAAGCCAAAGTGTGGTATCATGCCTTACCACCCTAAACGAAGGCCGACTGGAATGAGTTGTTCAAAGTCTTCATTAATCACTACAGCCGCATCCAGAAGAAGCAAGCTACGGTGGATGACCGTCAGCACCATGAAACAACGGGATAATGAACCCTTCTTGGATTATTTTGAGCGATGGCATACCAAACTGTCTCACATCAATGAGACAATTCCTCTCCGTTTGCAGTTGTCTACTTTCAAGCAGGGGCTGAAGGGCAGCTTATCCAAGCACTTGGGATACCACGTCATTAAAGACTTTGATTACTTGAAGTGTGTCCAATTGGAGGCAATGCATAATGATAAGACCGCTTCGCTTGGATGGAAGGGGTCTAGTTCCAACAGGAGGGCTACTAGTGTGCCTAACCACCCTCCTAAGATTATGGAAACTAACTCTATCCAGCGCAAGGGGCCTATCATACCAAAATATGAGACTCACACACTAATGGACGTCTCTTACTCACAAGCTTTTGATCGGTTGGTTAAGAAAGGTTTTTTGGTCCTACCATTGCCAAAAGAAGAGCCAACAATTAAAGGGAAAAATTGGGATGCTAACCAATTCTGTCGCTATCATCGTTGCCGAGGACATGATACTGAGAAATGCTGAACTGTCAAGAATAAGATAGAAGACATGATAAGGGATGAGACGCTACCCATGCCAAAAGCTGCCCAGAAACCTAACAATCAAAGCAACCCAATGCCCGAGCATACAAATGCTATCTTCCATGGAGTTTGTAACTTCGATCCTTCCACTTTGATTGTTGAGACGGGTCAACCTGTCCTCGAGGAGTTTGATCTTCACGAAGACCTATCCATTCACAGTATTTGGGACAGTGATGACGATGACCAACATGAATACTCCAAGATGGAATGGATGGAGACGTATGAGCCAACGTCGGATGATGTGACATTTCTTTCCCGATCAGGCCGCCATAATAACAGGAACACCACCACCCTAGTGGTTGTTTCTTATCCTACACCAATGGTTAGCGATGACAATCACGCTCCTCCTAAAGATCCTCTTCTTACTCAACTTAAGAAGTCCGGAGCTAAAGTCTCTATCTGGCAGTTGACATGCACGTCGCAAGAACATAGACAGAAGATGATGGACGCTCTTACTGCACTAACAGTACCTCCCACGATAACTCCTGAATCTTTGGTTGCTCATGTGACTACCCAGCAAGAGGCCATCACCTTTGGGATTGAAGATCTGCCTCAGGGAGGGGCATCACACAACAAAGCACTATACCTTATAGTGCAATGCTCCAATAAGACTATCCCGCTGGTTCTAGTCGACAATGGTTCAGTTGTGGATGTGTGCCCTTGGAGGACGGCACAGAAATTGGGTGTCCAACAACAACACTTGGCTCAAAATGGTGTACAACTTAGGGATTACGACAATTCTCCTTGATGGTCGGTTGGGTCCGTAACATTGCCCATCACTACAGGCAATATCACTCGGAATGTGGAGTTCGTAGTGCTAGACATTCCAGCCTCCTTCAATCTGGTACTAGGGAGGCCATGGCTTCACGAATGCAATGCTATAGCATCTATCTTACACCAGAAGGTAAAGATGTTGCTCCAAGGCCAAGTTATCACCATCTCGGGAAAATCCATCAATGTAGTCTTTACTCCCAAGCAAGCGACCCTTAAAGTGGAACACAGTTCCATGGACGAAGAACTTCACAACTTTGAACTTGTGGCGACTTTGAGCCAGGATGAAGCTTCCTTTGACTTCGATCCCTACTCAAATCCTAAAGTACACGCTATACTCAAGAAACAAGGGCACTTCCCTGGGATGCCGTTGGGAAAGAACCCGAAAAACAAGATTCCTCCTGTGTTCAAGACATTTAAGCAGAAGGGAAGGTTCGGTTTAGGATACAAGCCAACTGAGAAGGAAGTTAGACTCACCAAGATAGCCACAACTGAGCAGAAGAGGATGGACAATCCTCCTACCTTGTTCCAAATGAAGCCCTATCCACTCACTCTGAACGGGCAGTTTGTTAGGGAAGGTGATGACTTCCTTTACTATGGATTCCCTGAACCATTCTACCTGAAGAATAAGGGAGCTCAAGTTGTTGGGTTATAAGTTTTGACTGTACCATTAATATGGCTACTGTTTTCGTCCCTACCCGGGACAGACAACCACCATTAGAAAGGACTCATCTTGCAGGGAGCAACATATTTGGCATGCTGTTCGGAAAAGAAGCTGTCAAAGAAGAGTCTGAAGTCTCATGATCATTGAAGAAGAAGAAGTCAATGTGGTCTCGTGGGTCGATGCTGAAGAGAATAGCTTTGTTTTATCTGTAGGAGAGTCTGTTCCTATGGACATGGAGTCAGGTCCTAAGGGTCTAGAGTCAAGTGAATCAGGTCTTGAGTCTGTTGGCGATGTATTCCTTTCGGCATTCAATAAGATGAACCTTTCTGCTTACTCTGATTCTCCTTTACCCTCTTCCCTAAACTGCTGCGCTAATAATAATCTGGAATTTAATGAACCCTTAAAAGAATTTTCTGATGAACATGAGCATAAAATGGCGGTGTTGGAAGACACTATCATCATAAATGTGGGCACGGAAGAACAAGCTCGGGAGTTGAAGTTAGGTAGTTCACTCACAGCAGAAGAACGGGTATCATTTACAGATCTTCTCAAGGAGTTTGTGGATGTATTTACATGGTCTTATGAGGATATGTGAACCGTGTCGGGTTCGGGCCCGAGCTACCTTAGCCAGGTTTGCGAAAAGAGATACGAAGGAGGAAATCCCGACCCAACATTTCCACACTAAACCCGCTCATCCGGTCATGTTCAAGAACTATTATACCTTTTCAAAGGGTGGATTGATGAGCATCGGTTTGGCATGGTCAAGGCGAGCCATCGGACGTTAGGGCTTGGAGAGGCTCAGGATCTTCCCCACCAACCCCATAGTACTCGATGTCATACCGGCTCGTCTCAAAACAAGAAACATCAAAGGATCGGGGTTCGGGTGTAAGCCTAGGAAACAACAAAGTCACGGGAGTGAGAAACGCCAAGCAGCAGCTGTGTCGCGCCCGCTACATCTTCAGTCGCGCCCGCGACGTCCCAATGCAGGTGGTAGCGCCCGCTACCCTCACCGAGTAGCTCCCGTGACCACGCTCGACATTTTGGGGAAATTAGGAAAGAAATTTGTCATGCCCGTGACGATCCAACGTAGCGCCCGCTACAATCGCGCACAATCGCCAGGAGTTTTCGCTCGGGTAGCGCCCATGACATTTGGAGCTCACGCCCGTGACGGTTCTTCCCAGGTCGTCACGCCTGTTACCAATGGGCGTAGTGCCCGCGACCAGCCTGATTTGGCGTGTTTTGTTTGGCTTAAAATGCTGAGTTTTATTTATTTTCTTTATTAGTATAAATACTTGTTTAGCACATTTTCCAAGGCAGATTTTGATGATTATGACCATGCTATTGCATTGGTTAGGGTTTCCCTAAGTTTTCTCCTAAAATCTAGATTACTTTATCCATTCTTTTGGTGGTGTTTCTAGTCATTCCTTTATTGATCATATGGTGGATGTTTCCTTTATGATGGTCATGGTGGGGTGTTAGGCTTTGGTGGTGGACTACCTTTATGCAAGGTCATATCCAATCCTATTTGGTGTTGAATGTTATTGATATTGGTTGATTTTGGTAATTATTCTTGGTATTATTCAAGTTCAAGGCTATTGATGAGAGGTTCAAGCATGGGTGATTGAGATGTTCATCTTTCTCCCCTTATTCTATTGTTCATGGATTGCTCTCCTCTCTCCTACAACAACAACTCAAGCTAGAACCATCAACTTCTCCACCGCGCCACGCTCCAGTTGGTATCAGAGCTATTCCCCTCCGCTCCTGTTGGTATCAGAGCTCAAGGTTTGCATTAGCTTGAGTATTTGATCATTTCTCCGTTGTTCTTACTAGTAGAGTTGTCTTTTGTTGGATTTGATTGCATATTGGTGATCCCCATCCCTTGTGCCTCCAAGTGTGTTGGAGAAGTTGTTATTGCTATTGTGTTTGTTGATTTTCATGCATATTGGAGCTTTGAGGAAGAGTTGGAAATTTGTGCACACAAGGTATTCGATAAAATGCCCAAGTGAGAAAAACACAAAGAACCCTTAACCAAACACAAGCCAACTACTACAAGAAAACCCGCAAACTCCACAAAATATCCCAAACACAAACCGTCCCATACCCTTCCCTCGATATGGATGGTCACCATAATTCCGATTGAGAGGAACCTAGCCACATGAGGAGTCCTAGAGTCCAAGGAATTGAGGACCGACTCGCCATGACGGACGAGAGGTTCACCTCCCTTGAGAATCGAAACGCCAACATTGAGCGGACTCTTCTGCAGATTGCGGCACAAATGAACAACTTGACGGTGCAACGTCAAGGGTAACTACAAGTTGAATGTCGGAGGCGTGCACAAAGCCCCATCCGTCCTCCTCCCAACTTTGAGTCGAGCGACGATGCTAGAGGCTCCCCTCGCCGTCGAATTCGTCGAGACGTGCATGATCGGCTTCCTCGTGACGACTTCCAAGACATCAAGATCGACATCCCCGAGTTCAATGGTTCCAATGATGCGGATGACTACATTGAATGGATCCAATCGATGGATAGGATCTTCGAGACCAAGGAGTATGATGATGAAAAGGCTTATAAAATCGCGAGCTTGAAACTCACCAAGGCCGCTTCACTTTGGTTTGAGAATATGAAGGTACAACGGGTTCGTGAAGGAAAGACAAGGATTTCTACTTGGACACGGCTCAAGCAAGTGATGAATCGCCGCTTCTTGCCGAACACCTACCGGCAGGATGTCTTGAGGAAAATGTATGCTCTTACCCAAGGTAAACGATCCGTCGGTGATTACATTTCGGAATTCGAGCAACTTCTTATTAAAAGTGGCCTTCAAGAGCCGGAAGATCAAACCATGATGCGTTTCTTGAATGGTTTGGACTCCTCAATTGCTAAAAGGGTTGAGGTCCAACCATACTATTCCATGGATGAATTGTGTAGTTTGGCTCTCCGAGTTGAGCGGAGAAGAATGGAGAGGTCCAACACCAAGCCCTTGTCTAGGCCCATCTACTCACCTTCTAACCGACCCCCTCCGGATTTAAGTACTCCGAAGTCTAGCAAGACACCCAAGTCCACACCAACATTAAGAATTGATAAAGGAAAGGGACTTGCTACGGAGACTCCAACGGAACCTCCTCGACGAACGGAAGGCCGAAAGTACTTTGACACTCCAAGAGGTCCACGGCATCGATGATGAGCTTCAAAAGGCTCAAGAGGAACTCGAAGTGTTGGTAGAAGATGCGAATACTAGTGATGATGAGGATGCCGCTCCCATTCCCCCCGTGCGTGGAGGCGCACTTGTTGTGACGAGAGCTTTGCATACCCATGAGACTCCTCTCGACAAGGTCCAAAGGGAAATGTTACTCCAAACGCGGTGCTTCGTAGGTGGAAAAGTGGGCACTCTTGTTATCGATGGAGGGAGTTGCACGAACGTCGCATCAACCACTATGGTTAAGAAGCTTGGCTTGCCTCTATTGCCGCATCCTCGACCCTATTCACTCCATTGGCTCAACGATCACAACGGTGTCAAGGTAACTAAGCAAGTCTTAGTGAATTTTTCTTTCGGACCTAACTACGATGATTCATTTGTTTGTGAAGTTGTCCCTATGAGCGCTTGTCACATTTTATTGGGTCGACCATGGCAATACGATAAGAAAACGGTACACAACGGGTTGAACAACACTTACACATTTACCCATAAAGGCAAGAAGGTCAAACTACTTCCCATTTCTTCCCAAGAAACTAAAACTTCAACAGCCGGGTTGGGTAGTGAGTTGAGGAACCTTCTCATGTTGAGCGAAACATGGGATGAGTGTGCTCTTGGCAAGGACGAGCTCCCCCTTGCTTTATCTTTTCCTTGTAGCGAGCCTAGTGAGATTGAGAGTTCCCAAGCACCACACAAATTTTCCCTACCGCCCCTTAACCCCTCACCTCCACAAAACAAGCCTCCTTCTACTTTCTTGCATATGGACGATGGATACATTGTGGGGTTTGAAGCTTGTTGGATGTCCGACACTATGATTTGTGGTGATCGAGGTGCTAGAAGTTCTGTGGTGCCAATTGATGGAGAATGCATCGGTTTTAACTCCCTAGAGTTGAGGACAACTCTTTTTCAAGAGGGGGAGTGTGAACCGTGTCGGGTTCGGGCCCGAGCTACCTTAGCCGGGTTTGCGAGAAGAGATACGAAGGAGGAAATCCCGAACCAACATTTCCACACTAAACCCGCTCATCCGGTCATGTTCAAGAACCGTTATACCTTTTCAAAGGGTGGATTGATGAGCATCGGTTTGGCATGGTCAAGGCGAGCCGTCGTACGTTGGGGCTTGGAGAGGCTCGCGATCTTCTCCGCCAACCCCATAGTACTCGGTGTCATACCGGCTCGTCTCAAAACAAGAAACATCAAAGGATCGGGGTTCGGGTGTAAGCCTAGGAAACAACAAAGTCAAGGGAGTGAGAAACGCCAAGCAGCAGCTGCGTCGCGCTCGCTACGTCTTCGGTCGCGCCCGCGACGTCCCAATGTAGGTGGTAGCGCCCACTACCGTCACCAAGTAGCTCCCGTGACCACGCTCGGCATTTTGGGGAAATTAGGAAAGAAATTTGTCATGCCCGTGACGATCCAACGTAGCGCTCGCTACAATCGCGCACAAGCCGAATCGCCAGGAGTCTTCACTCGAGTAGCGCCCGTGACATTTGGAGCTCACGCCCGTGACGGTTCTTCCCAGGTCGTCACGCCCGTTACCAATGGGCGTAGCGCCCGCGACCAGCCTGATTTGGCGTGTTTTGTTTGGCTTAAAATGCTGAGTTTTGTTTATTTTCTTTATTAGTATAAATACTTGTTTAGCGCATTTTCCAAGGCAGCTTTTGATGATTATGAACATGCTATTGCATTGGTTAGGGTTTCCCTAAGTTTTCTCCTAAAATCTAGATTACTTTATCTAATCTTTTGGTGGTGTTTCTAGTAATTCCTTTATTGATCATATGGTGGATGTTTCCTTTATGATGGTCATGGTGGGGTGTTAGGCTTTGGTGGTGAACTACCTTTATCCAAGGTCATATACAATCCCATTTGGTGTTGAAGGTTATTGATATTGGTTGATTTTGGTTATTATTCTTGTTATTATTCAAGTTCAAGGCTATTGATGAGATTCAAGCATGGGTGATTGAGATGTTCATCTTTCTCCCCTTATTCTATTGTTCATGGATTGCTCTCCTCTCTCCTACAACAACAACTCAAGCTAGAACCATCAACTTCCCCACCGCGCCACGCTCCAATATGTCGGGGATTGACAGGGAGATCGCGGAGGACACCATACATTTACTCCCCAATGCAAAGCCAGTTCGACAAAAGGCTAGGAGGATCAAGCCTAAATGGGCTAAGAAGATTGAAGAAGAGGTGATCAAGCAACTTAATGCTAAGTTTATGTTATGAATGTTCCAAAACCTCTAAAAACCATGAGGTGTTACATAATTAAATGTAATGAGGGAGTTTTACACTTTTACATGCGTTGTGTTTCATTCTTTTACGTTAGGAGGATTGTGCATGCATCTTAGTTTCCTATAAAAGCATGAGCTACATCTCTATTATCATTCATCACAACAACAAAAAGAATCCAATACTTATTTACTATTAGGTGAGTTTCCTAATAGTTGGGAGAGAAAAATTGAGAGAAGTTAGTTTCACCAATTTTTCTAGTCTTCCACCATTGTAATTCCTAGCGAGATTGTGAGTTGAGAGTTTGAGAGAACTTTGTAATCTCCAGTGCTAGATCGTATCACACCTTGTGATAGTGATCGCCTTTGTACTCCTCCCTTCTCATAGTGGATTATTTTCTGGTTGCCGCCATCCGTGGGTTTTTCTTCGAGTTCTTCGATTTCCCACGTAAATCTTGGTGTTGTTATTTTTTCACAGTTTTTATTTTCGTTCCTAATTTTGTCGTAATCTCCATTATCTCGCTATTTGCTTCTTCTATTATTTGTAACTTGCAAGTTCACCTACTCTGAATTTCCTTTCCAGTGGTATCAGAGCACTGGTTGAGATGACTTTAGTTATGAAGAGTGAGATTCCAAAATATGATGGAGAGAGGAGTTTTACGATGTGGAGGTTGCAGATGAATGCAATCCTCGTAGAACACGGGTTATGGAACGTAATTGAGTACCCTGACACGAAGTCTGACACATCGATGTCTGATGAAGAGTTTGCAACACTACAGAAGGAGATTAAAGGGGGCTTAAGTGCAAGAGAGTGGAAGAAGATGGAAGATAAGGCATTGGCGGATATACAACTGTGTTTGGAGGAACACATTCAGAGAGAGGTTATGGAGATTAACCAACCGAGAGTGCTCTGGGCCAAACTGGAGGAGCTGTATATGTCAAAGAGCCTAGCCAACAAATACCGCATGATGGAAAAGCTCTACAGGCTAAAAATGCCTATAGGTAATTCTATGCGAGCAAATCTGGCTGAATTTGATTGTATTATTACTGAGTTAGAGTCAATGGATGTGAAACATACTAATGAGGAAAAGGCTTTAAATTTAGTTTTGTCCCTACCTACGTCACATAAACAATTTAAGGAGATCATGTTGTATGTGAATCGTGGTGTCCTTAAGCTTAGTGATGTCAAATCTAGTCTGTTGTCTGAGGAGAAGATGGATAATAGCGATGATGAGGTGAGTGAGGCCTTGAATGTTAGGGGAAGGGACAATGAACGAAAGGGAAACTGGTCTAGAGGGAAGTCTAAACAGCGTTCCAAGTCTAGGAATCCTCACAGAAACAAGAAGTGCAATTATTGTGGCAAAAAGGGTCATGTGGAGAGTGCTTGTTGGGCTAAGGAGAGAGACCAGAAGCAGGGTAGTAAAGACAATCAAACTAAACCTGGTACCGCAAACGTAGTTGAGTTTGAGTCAGAAGCAAAAGGGTTTATAGCGGATGATGCCTTGGCCACTACCTCGGGTAGAGTGGCGAGAGAATACAGTTTGTACCTACCACATGTGTCCTCATAAGGACTGGTTTGACACATATGCAACTGTTGATTCGGGTGTCGTGGTTATGGGTAACGACACAGCCTGTAAGGTTGCAGGAATTGGTAGTGTCATGATCAGAACTGATGATGGTACCGTAAGAACCTTGAAAGAGGTTCGTCATATCCCTAGCATGACTCGCAATTTGATATCTTTGGGTACTCTTGAGGCTAACGGTTGCAGGTACATTGGTGAGAATGGTGTCCTGAAGGTTTGCAGGGGCGCTATGGTTCTTATGAAGGGAACCAGAAAGGGAAGTCTTTAAACATCACAGGGGTCTACAATAATAGGAACTGCAGCAACAGTTTCTAGTCTTGATGAGGCCGCCATTACAAAGTTGTGGCATATGAGACTGGGCCACATGGGAGAGAAGGGGATGTCAATACTCAGCAAAAGATGTTGCTTCGAAGGCGCACGAATTGGCAAATTGGAGTTTTGTGACCACTGTGTCTACGGGAAACAGAAGAGGGTCAGTTTTTCCAAGGCCAAGCATACCACAGCAGGGGTTCTTAACTACATTCACTCAGATTTGTGGGGACCTGCTAGGGTGCCATATTTGGCAGAAAGCGCTACATGTTGACATTCATTGACGACTTCTCTAGGAAGACCTGGGTTTACTTCCTACGTCAGAAGAATGAGACATTCTCCTACTTCAAAAAGTTTAAGGCTTTAGTGGAGAATCAGACATGTAGGAAAATCAAGAAGCTCAGAACTGATAATGGGTTGGAGTTTGTTGATTCGAAGTTTACTGAGTTCTGCGAAGAGCATGGGATTGTTAGGCATAGAACCTAGGTTGGCAAACCTCAACAGAATGTTGTGGTGGAGAGGATCAACAGGACACTGCTTGAGAAAGCTCGTTGCATGTTTTCCAATGTAGGCCTTTGGAAGAGCAGATCATTTTGGGCAAAGGCCATTGCTACTGCCTGCTATCTACTGAACAGATCACCTCACTCCTCTATTGACTTCCAGATTCCAGAGGAAGTTTGGTCACGTAATCCAGTTAATTATTCTGTTTTGAGAGTATTTGGATGTCTTGTATATGCCCATGTGAATGAGGGGAAGCTGTCCCCCAGGGCTGTTAAATGCATGTTTCTAGGTTATGGGTCTGAGTCTAAGGGATATCGGATGTGGTGTCCAGACTTGAAGAAATTCATACAGTCTAGAGATGTAACCTTTAATGAAAATGCAATGCTATCTGGGATGGAATCTACTGTTACTTCTGATGGTGCAGGCAATCAGAAGAAGGATGATGAGAGAGTTGAGTTCGAAGTGGAGCAGGTTGGAGCTCAAGGTGGAGCTCGAGATGGAGCTACTGAGACTCCCAACTAGGAGCAGGTTGCTGATCCTGTTCCTGAAACAATCCAGGTTAATCAGATTGAGACTGAGACTACAATTGATGTTCCTCAAGAAGAGGAAGTGAGATGCATAGCTCGAGATCGTCCCAGGAGGGAGATCAAGAGGCCTTCTCGATTCATGATGAATATGATGCCATGATAGCTTATGCATTGAATGTTGCAGAGGATACTCCTGAAGGTGATGAGCCTTCTACCTATAAGGAGGCCATCTCCAGTCCAAGTGGCTCAAACTGGATAGGAGCAATGCAAGAGGAGATGGAAAGTTTGCAGAAGAATGAAACTTGGGAGCTATGTGAGTTACCTAAAGGGCGACGGGCTCTTACTACTAAATGGGTGTACAAGAAAAAGGAAGGTATCCCTGGTATTGAGAGTGCAAGGTGGAAAGCCAGATTGGTAGTTAGAGGTTGCAACTAGAGAGAAGGGATTGACTATAATGAGGTGTTCTTGCCAGTTGTGAGGCATGCGTCGATCCGCACCATGCTTGCCTTCGTTGCTCTATTTGACTTGGAGTTGGAGCAACTTGATGTGAAGACAGCTTTCCTTCATGGCGAGTCGGAGGAGGATATCTATATGACGCAACCAGAGGGTTTCACTGTCCCTGGTGAAGAGGGACAAGTGTGCAGATTGAGAAAGTTCTTGTATGGACTGAAGCAGGCACCCAGGCAGTGGTATAAAAGGTTTGATACCTTTATAGTAGGACGAGGGTACACAAGGAGCCAATATGACAACTGTATATACTTCAGGCAATTTGATAATGGGTCTTTCATTTATTTACTGTTGTATGTTGATGACATGTTGATTGTATCCAGGGACATATCTTTAATCAGGAAGTGGAAATCTCAACTCAGCCAGGAGTTTGAGATGAAGGACCTCGGGCCAGCTAAGAACATTTTGGGTATGGAGATACAGAGAGATAGAAAGGCAGGGAAGTTGTTCCTGTCTCAGCAAAGGTATCTTGAGAAAGTGTTGGGCAGGTTCAACATGAGAAACTGTAAGGCAGTTTCAACTCCATTAGCTGCTTATTTCAAGTTGTCTGGTGAGTTATGTCCTAAGTCTGATTTAGAGATGAAAAAGATGTCTAATGTTCCATATGCTAGTGCAGTTGGTAGTTTGATGTATGCTATGGTATGCACTAGACCTGACCTGTCCCATGTAGTTAGTGTGGTGAGTAGATATATGCAGAATCCAGGAAAGGAGCATTGGGAAGGTGTGAAGTGGATTCTTCGTTATGTGAAGGGTACTATTGATAAAGGCATCTTATATGATAAAGGCAATGTTGCAACATCTGATGTTGCTGGTTTTGTGGATGCTGACTATGGTGGAGATTTGGATAGGAGGCGCTCAATTTCAGGGTATGTGTTCACTTTATGTGGAGGTGCAGTATCCTGGAAGGCTTCAGTTCAGTCTATTGCAGCCTTTTCTACTACTGAGGCTAAATATATTGCTGCTACTGAGGGATTGAAGGAGGCTATTTGGTTGAGGGGTTTGTTCATGAAGCTTGGTGTACCACAAGGTGAAACTGTGGTTTATTCAGATAGTCAGAGTGCTATCCCTCTAACCAAGAATGATGCTTACCATTCGAAGACCAAACATATTAGCGTCAGTTATCACTTCATCAGAGATACAATTACGGCAGGTGAGATTGTGGTGAAGAAAATTCATACAGCTGAGAATTCTGCAGATATGTTAACCAAGCCTTTATCTATCGCTAAGTTTGAGCATTGCTTGGACTTAGTAGGAGTTTGCTCCATGTGAGAGCCCTTGGGGGCCACGCACTGCGGATGGGCATTTTTTTTTTTGCCCGGCGGTGGTCAAGGTACTTATTTGGATTATGGGTTGGATGTTTTGGTCCAAGGTGGAGATTGTTATGAATGTTCCAAAACCTCTAAAAACCTCCCATGAGGTGTTACATAATTAAATGTAATGAGGGAGTTTTACATTTTTACATGTGTTGTGTTTCATTCTTTTACATTAGGAGGATTGTGCATGCATCTTAGTTTCCTTTAAAAGCATGAACTACATCTCTATTATCATTCATCACAACAACAAAAAGAATCCAATACTTATTTACTATTAGGTGAGTTTCCTAATAGTTGGGAGAGAAAAATTGAGAGAAGTTAGTTTCACCAATTTTTCTAGTCTTCCACCATTGTAATTCCTAGCGAGATTGTGAGTTGAGAGTTTGAGAGAATTTTGTAATCTCCAGTGCTAGATCGTATCACACCCTGTGATAATGATCGTCGTTGTACTCCTCACTTCTCATAGTGGATTATTTTCTAGTTGCCGCTATCCGTGGGTTTTTCTCCGAGTTCTTCGGTTTCCCACGTAAATCTTGGTGCTGTTATTTTTTCACAGTTTTTATTTCCGTTCCTAATTTTATCGTAATCTCCATTATCTCGCTATTTGCTTCCGCTATTATTTGTAACTTGCAAGTTCACATGCTCTGAATTTTCCTTTCAGTTTATCAAAGTAGTCCAATACCCTGAATGGATTGCTAATATCGTCCCAGTGCCCAAGAAAGACAGGAAAGTGCGCATGTGTGTGGACTTCCGAGACCTTAACAAAGCCAGTCCCAAGGATAGTTTCCTGCTACCTCACATCGATGTATTGGTGGATAACACTTGCGGACACGAGCTGTTGTCCTCTATGGCTGGATATGCCGGTTACAATTAAATAAAAATGGCAGAAGAAGATATGGAGAAAACTTCCTTCACCACACCATAGGGAACGTACTGCTATGTAGTCATGCCTGTTGGTCTTAAAAATGCCGGCGCAACATACCAAAGGACGGCTAACACTCTGCTTCATGATATAATGCATATAGAAGTAGAAGTTTATGTGGATGACATGATTGTTAAGTCCCAGACAAGGGAGGGGCATATTCCTAACCTCCGTAAGTTGTTTTTACGACTTCGCAAATACAAGATAAGCCTCAATCCAGCAAAGTGCACCTTTGGTGTTACCTATGGGAAGCTGCTAGGCTATGTGGTCAGCCAACGGGGCATTGAAGTTGATCCTTCAAAGATAAAGGCTATCCAAGAGTTACAGCTGCCCAGGACAGAAAAAGAGATAAGAGGCTTTCTAGGACGAGTCCAGTACATCAGTAGGTTTATCTCAAAACCCACCATGACCTTTGAACCTTTGTTCAAGAAGCTAAAGAAAGGAAGAAAGTAGAATGGGACGATCAATGTCAAGCTGCTTTTCATAAAATCAAGGAGTATTTGCAATATCCTCCAGTCCTCATGCTGCCTGTACCAGATGAGCCTCTACTCCTTTACCTTACAGTGACCAGCTCCGCAATTGGAGTTATGCTAGCTCAAAAGGTAAAAGGTCAAGAGAGCGCCATCTACTACTTGAGCAAGAAGTTCCTAGATTACGAAAGTCGATACACTGACATAGAGAAAATGGCTCTCGTGTTAGTATGGGCCACCAAGAAGTTAAGGCATTACATGCTTTCACACACTGTACATGTAATAGCTGAGAATAATCCCATCAAATTCATTATGGAGCAACCAACCATCAACAACTGCATTGCTCGATGGGTAGTCACGCTTTCGGAATTCAATCTTCAATACTTACCTCAGAAAGCTATCAAAGGGCGTGTTGTTTCAGACTTTCTGGCTACTTCACCCTCACAGGAACCTCCAAGCACTCACTTGGAATTCCCAGATGAAGATGTATTCTTCACCGATGAAATTATGTGAAAAATGTATTTTGATGGAGCTTCTAACCAAATGGGTTGCGGATTACGGGTCCTATTAATATCTCCAGAAGGTGCACACGTCCCTGTATCTGTAAAATTAGATTTTGATGCTACTAACAACGTTGCGGAGTATGAAGCATGCATCAAGGGTCTACAAGCTGCTTTGGCTTTAGGCATACGTCACATAAAGGTATTTGGAGACTCTAGCCTTATCATCAATCAAGCTAAGAACGCATGGAAGGTTCGAAGTGAGTGCCTCTTGGCTTATCAGTAGAAGCTCTTGGGACTTGCTAACCAATTTGAGCAAACTTGCTTCCAATGCCTCTCTAGGGATCACAATGAACTGGTGGATGCCCTGGCCAAATTATCTTCAATGATATCAATCCCATCAGGCACGCTCCAGCTACCAATAATAGTAGAGCGACAGTTTGAACTAGCATATGTCTGCGTCATGGAAACAAAATAAGAGGAGACTAAGGAATGGTTTCTTGACATATACAATTTCCTTCGGAAGGGAGAATATCCAGCTGAGTTGGATGCTCGAGGGCAACGACCAATCAGGTCTCTAGCAGCACAATACTGCTTGATCCAAGATCATTTGTACAACAAGTCACCTACAGGCATCAATTTGTTGTGTATCGACGCTAAAAGTGCAAGAGAAGTTATGACTACTGTGCATGGAGGAGAGTGTGGGCCTCACATGAATGGGCGCATGCTAGCGAATTCAAAGGGCTGGTTACTATTGGTCCATGGAGGCAGACTGCTTAAATTTTGTTCGAAGATGTCACAAATGTAAGGTATGCCAATTTGCAGCATCAACCTCCTTCATATCTGACTACACTGACATCTCCGTGGCCATTCTCGGTATGGGGTATTGACATCATTGGCAAACTACACCCAACCGGGACAGGAGGACATGAATATATCTTGGTCGCCATTGATTACTTCACCAAGTGGGTAGAGGCAGCCTCTTTTGCCAAACTCACATCCAAGCAAGTGGCCAAATTCATCCTTCAAAACATCATATGTCGATACGGAGTGCCTCATGAGATCATCAGCGATAACAGGAGTCACTTTCGAAAGGAAGTAGAGGTTTTGCTCACCACTTACAAAATCCAGCATCACCGGTCCTCACCATATCGACCTCAAGCTAACGGAGCTGTAGAGGCGGCCAATAAAACAGTGGCAAGAATCATCAAGAAGATGGTTGTTACTTACAAAGATTGGCCTGACAAAATGGCATTTGCCTTATGGGGATACCGAACCTCTATACGGACTGCCACAGGAGCAACACCATATTCATTAGTGTATGGGATGGAAGCAGTTTTGCCAATTGAATTAGCAATCCCTTCATTACGAATAGTGGCAGAAAGCCAATTGCTAGAAGCAGAATGGGCTAGGGCAAGGTTCGAGGAGTTGATGTTAATGGATGAAAGGCAATTAAGGGCGTTGCATAATGTTCAGGTGTACCAAAGTAGGATCACTCGCGCTTTTAATAAGAAGGTGAAAAGCCATTCACTTCAAGAAGGTGATTTGGTGCTTAAGGAAATGAGGGCCCCTATACAAGACCCAAGGGGAAAATTTACACCTAATTGGAAAGGTCCTTATATGATTAAGGAAATTTTGTCGGGAGGAGCAGCTCGGCTCGCCACTATGGATGGAGAAGATATGATTCAGCCAACAAATTTGGATCAGCTCAAGCGATATTATGCTTAATATAACCAAGCAACTGGAAAACCAATTTTCAGACACTTGGTTAATATTTGATATGTGCTCATAGAAGAAGGAAAAGTAAAGTTTGCAAGAACACAATGATTGTAAACAATACTTCTTCTTTTATTAATGATTAAAATGCAAGTACACTGCTTGTAAATAAGAAAATTCAAAAGGCTTGATTAAATAAAAGTTTATTCCGGCAAAGCAGTTCAGTTCCTTCGCTTCCATCCATCTTCTAATCTTGTTTCACCTTATCCACTTCGCCAGTGGTCTCATGGTCAATCTCCATGTCTCTAGACTCATTTGGGTCTATCTCTCTGTCTTTAGGCTTATAGGCTCGCCTATGTGGTTTCCGTGTCTCCAATCTCGGACCTAGACGGTCTTTTGCTGTCACCTTCGCACCGAGACGATCCTTTAGTGTGGAACGAGGACCCAGTCTCTCTTTCATGGATGTTTGTCTCCTTCTTGCCTCTCCAGCACGGCGAGACTCGACGGCCGCAATTAGCCATCCGTGATATCCAGCGTCAACAATCTCTGATACGTGTGCCTTCGTTGGAGCCTTAAGGGTCGGCCTTCTCGCCCAATATTTCAGCCAAGACTCTGTCACCGAGCCACGAAGCTTCAATTGCTTGGGGGCTTCACACAGCCGCTCTGGGATGGTTCTTTTGCGACCCATATGTCGCCACACCCGCTCCGGAAAGTAGAAAGTCGTGTGTATTAAGCCGGCGATAAACACATAGGCATTGCGATAATCACTAGTCACATATTCAGGAACGTGCCACCACTCGATCCACCATGTGATATCACGAGGTTCCTTCAGAAAGGCAATCCATTCGGTTACCGATTGACGCTCGGTATACTTGCGCTTCCTTTGACAATAATTGGCAAGCGCCTAGGAATTACGAGGATCCTCGATAAGGCCCAAATGCTCCATCAGCCATATCTGCCCACAAAGTTAGCACGGGTTACGATTGCATACCAATTATTCCCAAACTAACAAAAAAAAGGCCTAAAACCCGCCTAGGTTTTACAGGCAGTAGGTGGGTTGGAAAAAATGAGAAATAAAAAAAGAAAGGAAGGAGAAAGTGTACCTGAAGAAGCAGAGGGCTCCCTCAAAGCTCATATTCTGGATTCGAATCATCCAAGCCCATCATAGTTTCTGCTCGCATCAACAACACTGGGTTAAAGCCTCGAGCCATGTCCTCGACAATTTGGATTAGGCCCGCCAGCCCAATTCTTCGCCCGCCATGGTAGAAGCAAAATTCTCTAAGGAGACATAATACTCGCGCTCGCACTCGTATCACTGGACCATATTCTAACGTGTCAGGAGATTGAAAGTATTCGATGATGGTTTAGAAATGTACCTTATCGCCAAAAAGTGCGCTTCCTATGACCCGGGATGGAAGACATAGCAGCTCCTTGTATTGTTTGACGTCGTCGGTAAATGTTGGAGGTGACACTGGCCGCGCGAAGTGATTTGTCCCCAGAATAGAAGACCACTCTTCAGGAAGAGGACATAGCTCCTTTAATGAAAAGCAGAAAACATGCATCTTAGAATCCCAAAAAGTCCCCGCCGCTCGGAGGACATCATTGTTAACTCTCACTTGTCGGAGGCTCAGCAACCTCGTCAGATTATATCTCCCGAGATCTTTCTTCTCTTCTCTGGACAAGGTGCTCATCCAAGTATCGAGCTTCTTCTCGAACACCATGAGTGATAAGTGATGCAAGTGAAGATGATATGTGATGATCATATGTATAGGGGAAATGTATTTATACACTTTCACCCATGATCAAAATGGAACAAATAGGCCAGCAAGTGATCCCATAGCCATTGCCATCACATCCCATGATTCAAGCCTTTCTTCAACGGCTAGCACAAAAAAAAAATAATTAAAACCCACCTAGGTTTTAACATCAGCAGCCCACACGCGCACACGCCAGCTAGGCTAGGCCCACCTTCGTCTGCCGCTTAAAACCCGCCTAGGTTTTAAGCGACATGGGCCTGAATTTCCGTTCCCGCGACCCATTGGCATGAAGACCTATCTTGGGCCTTTCTGTTTTGGCTTCAACCGGCCCATTCGTGTATTTTTGATATATCGGTTTCTGTTATTGACCCAATGATGTCCGGTTCTGAAATTTTTGCTCGAGTTAACTTCGACACTTAAGTTTTTGGTTCTTTTTTTTATTTTCTTTTCTTTTAGGGAAGCGGGATTAATTGGGATTAATCCCATCATGTAGAAAATCATACGAAAATTGCATTAATAAAGCTTCAAAGTTGTGCATTCATCGAGTCTTGCATAAAATAAAAATATTACCAAAGAGTCTTGCATAATAAAATAAAAAAAATCGAAGAGTCTTGCATTGCATGAGTCTGATCACCATAGGGAGCCTGAATCGCCACTGTCTTCTGCCAAGTTGCCACCTGAAGCTCCAGCGTTGGAAGCACCGACCGTGCTAAAATAGGTGTCCCAGGAGTAGTAATCAGGACCAGGAGCAGTCTGCCCAGGAGGCGATGGACAGGACAGAAGCACTCCTAAAAGATGTACACTTGATGGCGAAGACACAGAGTGCTCCTGTGAAGCAGCCAGCCAGGAATGATCAGGAACCTGCCACTCAACAGATGGAGAAGGCCATACAGGACCGGTTCTATAGTTAGGGGCTGGCCAATCAGAAGAAGCAGATCCTCCCAACCAAGAGTGTTGAGGCGCAGACCACTCTTGGGAGCCCATGGGCCATGACGGACCCGTCCCAGGTGTAGGAACAGGCAACCCTGCAGAACCGGAGCCGAAAGAGGAGGTATCATAGGGTGCCGGACGTGAAGTAGCGTCATCCACTAGGGCCTGACTACCGGGATACCCTACGGATGCACCTGAATCACGGTCCCTCACCACTATCTCCCGACCGCGACGAGCAGAACGCACTGAAGTTGGAGTGCGACGAGAATGAGATGGCCGGTAGGTGGCGCTTGACTTTGAAGCGTTCTCTACCCAATATGGACGAGACTGAGCATCACCTCCGTACCCAGCACTGTGGTATGATCCTCTCTGACCGAGAGGTTCCTCCAACGACATCTAAGCCATGTCCTCTTCCATATTCGGAGGACGACGATCTCTACTACCAGACCTGCTACGATGAGATCCAGTTGAGTGTTGACCCTCAATCAAGATACCTTTGCCGCGACCCTCTGGTACAGCAACTGGAGGAAGATGAGAAGACCCACTAACTTCTTCCCGAGATCGGCCTCGAGTAGAATACTCCCCTACCGAAGAGCGGCGTGGGGGCTCTGTACGGGAAACATTTGTAGTAGAACGTCGAGGAGGTTCTCTAGGAACAGACTCTGCATCGGCCTCCACATCAACTCTTCGGGTGGTATCGCCGTGATACCTACCAGAGCCAGTGATTGCCCGATCGAGGTGCTTCAACATGGTACTCTATTCCTTGGTTATTTACCGGAGGAAAGCCCATCTCGGCTGAAAGACAGCAATACCAGGGTTAGCCATAGGTAACATATGGAATGAAAAGGAGGCAACATGAAATGAAGGATTACCGGTTTGTGATCGAATGCCCGAAGCGTGGACCACTAGCTGCTGTTCTCCACATCCAAGAAGCCACCGATCTTTCGCCTCTCTTGTGGAATCTCCACCTCAGCGGCCTTAGCATAGGGCCCCAGCTAAAAATTTTCTGGTCAGAAATCAACTAAAGCATAATAAGGACAAGAGGAGGAAGATATATACCACTCGAGGAGCCAAACGGCTGAGATAGCGCTGGAACTCCTCATCGAATTGCTCCTGCGGAACGTTATACACGAAGTTGTCAAATTCTTGACCCCGAACCAGATCTCCCAAGACGCCCAGGTCGACCCGCCATGGCTCAAACATATGTGTTGGAGGATCCAGGGGAATGAGACCAGGGTAACCTCCCAAAATTTGCCTCGAGGCTCTCTCCCCTAAATACCACACATAACCGTAAGGCCCCTCAACCAGAAGGCGAAGACAGGTGTCGTGCTCCACCAGATTCAGAGGTTGTGGTAACCCTCTGACGTCAAAATCATCCCAAGGACGCCAGTTCACTTGATCCTGCAAAGGGAAGGGTACACTCAAGTATGGCATGTAAAGGAAAATGGGAGAAAAATGTTAGGGATGAAGAAATACCGGTTGCAAGTTATCCAGGATGCTGCGAATGAGGTCAAGGCACCCTGACTTATACTTCTTGTCGTGAGTGCCCTGGGTGGTCCAGCGTTCAGCAGCTGGCACCGTCTTGTTCTTCTTTGAACGAATGCCCAGGGCCAAGATGTACTCATACACCCATGACTACATGAACATAAGGTTAAAGAAGGAAAGAAAGGGTGAACAACATTGAAAAGAGAAGGTTCAAGCATACATCTCGAGCACCTTCCACAAGGAAGGGCCATGCTGATAGCGAGTCTGGGCCGCATGGAGGTAAATCGGGTCCGCATCCTACGAAAGACGGATGCCACGACGAAGCCAATGGATGAAGTTTGTGTAGAACGCCTTTCCCCAGTTCAGGTTTTGGATATTGTCAAAGTTGAGGAGGTTCTGAAGCCATGTCAGGGAAATATTGTCCCCGTGGTTGGCAAAGAGGGTGGCATAAATGATGTACGCCAAGAAAATGAAGTGGCGTTGCTCTAGAGGCAAGTTCTGGAAACCTGCATCGTGAATGGTCATTTCAAAGAGCTTATAAGGGAGGTTAGGGAGACCTTGCCGTTGTCCCAAACGCGTAGACACTAGAGCCAGCAAACCCAGAACTACTGGAGCAAACCCCAAGGAAGGCCGATATTCATGACGAAATCTTTGGGCGTGATCGTGATCTCACCCACAGGGAAGTGAAACGAGTTAGTGGAATCCCACAATCTCTCGGCCATCGCTCGACCTATGATACGAAAGGTCGTTTTCTTCTAAGCCTCCAAGCATTTCCAGAAAGGCATGAAACCCAGTCAAAGTATCTCGGACAAAGTCGCCCGGGATCGAGTTTGCTGCCTTAAGAGACTCTTTCAGAACACCGGGAGTTTTCAAATTGTCCTCCTAAAGGCAGAATTCCAGCACATCATTTAGAATGGGGGATTAAAGCATAATTTCATGGACCCAAGCTGGACATAGCACAAACACTAGGCTCACAGCCACGACCCATGAAGAAAACCAACAAGCCCATAGTCAGGCCCAGGAAGCGGCCCAGCAGCGAGTCAAAACCCACCTAGGTTTTGACTTCGCCAAGCCCACTCATCCAACCCAAAAAGCGCGTCGGTCCAGTAGGCTGAAAATAAAACCCGTCTAGATTTTATTTCACCTAGTGGGGCGCAACTCGGACAGACAGGCTCAGAATCCGCCTAGATTTTGTGGGCCGGCCGATCAACGCTTTCTTTTGGTCCATTCTTACGGTGTGCAAATGTATTTTTGGTCAAAACGCAGAAATAAATGGGTCACTAAACATCCTAACATGCATACTTAAAACAGCTAAAAAAATCGACAAGATATGAAAGCTAAATTCATGCTTGCTCATTTTTACACTAAACTAAGTACAAGAGGAAAGTTCAAGAGTTACCTTGCCATGAGAGCGGTAAAACCAAGCATGGTTCCAAGATTGAACATTGAGTTCAGAGGGAGCCGCTTCTATGCCAGGAACAAAGTTGCGTCGCGAAGATCGCTCATGGGGCCAAGCCGCCGCATGAGGAAGAGGTGGATTCCTATGATGACTCCGGGGTTGCATCTTTAAAACCCGAGATTACCTCAAAGAACAAGATTTCTTTTCGAGAGAGAGAATGAGTGAGCTAGAGAGATGAAGGAGATGAGGATGTGAAGGAAATGAAGGAAATGCTTTGAATTTATAGAGAGGATGGGTGAATGTGAGCTATTCGTTTTTAGGACCCGCCTCGAGATGCCAAATGCGTTTCATTGGCCGGAAGTCCAAAGGTTATCCTTTTGTTCCCCAAAAGAGAGACAAAATGGCGTGGCTCAATTCAACCCACACACAAAGTGGGTCCCACTTTGATACCCTTCACAAGGGAAAAAAAAGAAAAAATAATACAAAACCCGCCTAGGTTTTGTTCGGCCCAGAAGACGCGGTCCAGGCGCCGACACAGCCCAAGGAAGGACACCAAAACCCGCCTAGGTTTTTTGTCACATGCAGCCCAAATATGCAGCCCAATTCCTCACAACATGAGCCCACGATCCAGCTCTGCGGCCCACAGGTAAAAGTTCGAATCTCTTTTGTTTTTCAATAAAACTAATACTCAATTTTCTCATGACTTTCAGGTCGCCGACAAAGGGACCACCATCGTTCAGCTACCGCATGAAAGATCACTGTCATCGTCGTCATTCAGGGCCATTGGCAGAGTTTCGATGCAGTCCCAATCCTGAGCCACCGGGATCGTGCCTGGTGAACTCTCAATCTCAGGGCCATTGGCATCGTGCCCGATGAAGTCTCAACCCCCAAGGCCATCAGCAACATGTCTGATGAAGTCCTTTGGCATCGAAAACGCCATCAATCATCAACACCGACACTGGGAAAGACTGGAGCCAACACCAGGAAAGTCTGGAGCCGACATCTGGAAAGACCGGAACCGACATCGGGAAAGACGGGACCCGACACCGGGAAAGACTGGAACTGACATCGGGAAAGACTGAAACCGACACTGGGAAAGACTGGAACCGATGTGAACCATTGGCATCATGTCCGATAACAAGTAAGGCGTCATTCTCGCCCGAGATCAACATCGACTCATCAACAGTCAGGTAGAGCATCATTCTTGCTCGAGATCATCCTCAAAGAGGCGCATGCCACCCACAACCGAGATGCAGGGCTCAGCTTCCAAGCATCAACCCAGGCTTTGCAATCCAAAGTCATATCCTAAGGCTACTTTGACCTTCGTCCCATTCGGACTCGATCAAATTGGGGGCTCTCTATAGACACCGGAATTTGTACCGGTATAATCTCGACTCATCTAAATCAGTGAATCATTTGGGCCAAATAATAAACGGGTCATTGGGCCCAAAAGATCAACAACCCGAGTCCAAGAAGTCAAAACAAGCAACATATAATTGCTAAAACCCAGAGGGGTTTTAATTTTAAGTGAACAGGCCCACGCAGAAGCATGCCCAAGACGCGCGCTCCGGCCCAGAGAGCTTATAACCCGCCTAGGTTTTAAGCGGTGTAGCGCACGACGTCGTTTGCTCCACGTCACCGATCCGTGTGCTGATAATTCTTATAACCCGACTAGGTTTTAAACATTCTGGCGCCAAAATCTGCATGCATGCATGATCCCCTGATCATAGCCCCACGTGGTTGAATTCGCCCTTGACTTCCTATAACCCGCCTAGGTTATAGTCTTTGAAGGCTTGATTTGTGGGGTATGTCCCCCATAGTTTCCCTCCAAATTCTTCACCCTTCACCTATAAATACCCCCCTCCATTCCACCTTCAGATCATCAACCATCATCCTCTACTACCCTTACTCTACTCTCATCATCATCTATTATTCCCATAGTATACTGCCATTCTCTCAAAATTTCATCATTTTTTAGACTCAATTTTGTGTCTAAATAGCGCCTTAATTCTTAGGCTTTTGACTTGTTTCATGCTTAATTCATTTCTTTTACTACGTTTTTTGTTATTTTGTAGATTTTTGAGTTTTTACTCAAAACGTAGCAAAAAGGGGCTATTTTGTAATAGTTTTGGGAATCCCGAGATTCCCCGGGTCAAGGACGAGTCAAAGGTGAAGAGTGTAGCAAGGTGGGACATGTCGAGTATCACAAAATTGGAGTTTTGATGAATTTTGTAGAGGTAACACCCGCTACGTTCAGGGTAGCGGGCGCTACCTAACTCACCTTCAAGCCTTTGTGCGCGTTAAGTTGGTAGCCCCCACCACCCTCTATGTAGCGGGCGCTACCCTAGCATATCAGCTTGCCCGAAGAGGACCATACCTACGGCCCTGGAGACAGCACCCGCGGTGGCTGTCACGCCTGCTCAGGAAGCTAATTCCCCAAAACAAACCGTACCTACGGTCAGTGGAGACCGTGCCTATGGTCGAGCGAAGAAGAGAAGAATCACCATGTTGCTTCGCAGGACCGTACGTACGGTCCCCTGCGGTCTCCCCAATATTGCGCGATGCTTCGGCCTTGTACGCTGCGTTTTGCCCAACTAACTTGACTTGTTTATATTCTCCCTTTGCTGCGATTTCTTGGGGGGAGTCTCCTTGGAGGGAGAGTTAGTATAGGTTAGCTTTTAGGTAGTGATTAGGGTTTAATTAGTGAGATTTCCATTGAAATTGTTACTTTGATTTGGGTTTTGGATTGAAGATTGAAGTATTGTTGATTGAAACTCTTTTCTCTTGTTCATCCTTAATCTTTGATACCTTTGATAGGTGATTTCCTTCCTTAATCTCTTTTGTTATTACTTGTTGATTTAATTATTTTCCTTTAATTGCTACTTTGTTGCTTTGATTTTCTTGTAGCTATTTTAATTGTTTTGATTCAGTTTGCTTATTTCATGCTAGAATCCATGTCTAGGGTTGGTTTTATTGATGCTAGGTTGATAGTTGTGATGACTAGTGGTTAGAACCCTAATGGGTTAGGGGGTCATTAAGGGTGTGAATTGGTAATTAGGAATGGGTTAGCAATTTTAGTGAGTAATTAGGTGAGAAATCACTTTCCCACTCCAATCCTTCCCTCAAGTGGGGTGTATTTCGGTCCGAAAGCTCCTAAATACATCCAACACTTGTGTTGGAAGGTTGAAATTGGGATAGTTAGCACTCGCTCACGAGAGTGAGTGGAGACTAACTAGGGAATTCCGTTTCATTAACCCTCTGGGTCCGTGGTGGACTTTGGGGAAGTTAGTCTGGACTTTCCACGGAAGTGGAAGCCCGGTGGGTATTTTCTAACGGAATTGCCACTTGATTTTTCTCCTTGTTGCTCTCTTGTTGCAAAACCTGTCTCCTTGCTCCCGTTTACGTCCCGAAAAGCCTCTGAAGCCCATTGTTTCACCTTGAGCGACCTTAGTTCCTTTGTTCCTTCGTGTTTGCTTAGTTTACTTACTTAAACCTCACCTTATGCGACCTTAGTGATCTAGATCCGTTCTTGACCAATACCTTTAGCCAAAGCCCCTAGCTCCTCGAGAAGAACGATATAAAACCGGGGTTACAAAACCACATACAATAATCCATATCCATTTCTAATCCCCTCATAATCACATTCATCACAATCACATAACCATCCATATACCACTATTTCAAGCCATCCACGATACCTCATTCAAGCTTCAAGTCAAAGGCAACAAGGGATCAAATCCGTTATCATTACACCTTAAGAAAGGTTCGATTTCGTTGTTTACTTTGTTATAATTATTCATGTAATTCATTCTTTAATTCCATTACTTGTGCATATTTTGTAAAGTAAAAATCGTATTTTATATTGCATGATTTGAATAATAATTTCGCGAAATTAATCAAACTTCTCCCCGCTCTCTTTCTTTTCAATGTTGATTTTAGTAGAGTCTGTTTTATAACAGGCGGATTCGAGAGTTCTTATAACTCTCGAATTCGTAACCTTACCCCCTAATCTAGAAATCGGGTTCGTAGACCGGAGTCTTTCATTTCCTATTTTATGGTTTTTCGGTTTCCTTAAATCGGCTGGCGACTATTTTACAATTTATAAACTCGTTTAATTATTTAAAATATTCGTTTTTTGCATAAAATAATTTAAATAAATAATTTAATTCATTTCCTTTGCTAATTCAAGATTGGACCCGAGGAAAATGGGCCAGAAATTAATAAAACCTAGGCGGGTTTTATTAATTTCAACCCATCTTCTTCTGGCCCAAGGAGCAAACCACTACAAAAAAAAAGGTCTTTTGCCAACATGGCTTATCTGTTGGTAAAGGTACAATATCTGTTGGTAAAATGTTTTACCAATAGATAATTATCTGTCACTAGCCTGTTGGAAATAAACCTGATTGTAAAAGTATTACCAACAGATATTGTAATATGTTGGTATTGCTAACTAATGCCAACAGTTTTGTTCTGTTGGTGTTGGGAATTTTATACCAACAGTTAATGTCTGTCGGGGGAAAGTTACATATACCAACATCTTTAAATGTTGGTAAAAATATTACCCACACACTGTATCTGTTGGTAATACGTTTTCCGCCACATTTCAAAAACCTTATCCAACAAATATATCTGTTGGTAATACAATTGGTACAATTTTAAAACATAGATATCTGTTGGAAATAGTGAAAATAGTCTGATGCAATTTTTAAATATATCATTACAATATATTGTACCTATTGTACAAAACCAATTAAACCATTGACAATATCAGAAAAACCTTAACTTTCATTCATTGGATGTTCTAAACTGTAAAAACAAATGTGTCTAAATTGAAATTTTACTTAATGAAGTGCAATGTATCAAAATGAGACCAAATAATTATTCTGATCGTAGATGCTAATATTCAAAAGTAATATTGTAAACAAAAATGTATTACTAAATTTAGCGTTCCTCATTTACATTTTCTTCAACGATGTCTTCATAATCAGCATCGCCATCACCATCTTCTCCGCTATCATCATCAAATAAATTGCGAAGACCTTTCGGTATCTCCTGCAAATTTGAAGAAATTAAATTTATAATAATAAGAAAATTTTATCTAACATAATCAGAACATTCACATTTGTGATTGTGACCCAGAATAGGGGGTAGGAGCTAAATTGGGATGAAATCAAGACTAGCAGTTATGTGAAGAAATTTGCATAGAAAGGCACCAAGGGTTAGTTTTAGCAAGGCAGTTTGGTTAGCCCTTCATAATATAAACTGAAAGAATTGCACGGAGAATGTAGACGAGCATATAAATTTGACATCACTAGTTCACCTCTAATTTGTGAAATGCACATACCAAAATGCCCTCAACTGTCCCAACAAACCATGTAATCATAGAAAATTTCAGTAAAACATAAACAGTAAGCTAGGGCAAGAATTGTTTGCAACACCAATATGCAGACATTAAAGTATGCCAAGAAGAAGTTCAAGCATTTAAAATCTTCTCCTTATTTTTGACAAAACTTCTAAAGGTGTGTGTACAGGAGAGGTTCTAGCATTCACAGTAAAATAGCATATTCAAAATAGGCTTGTCCCTTCCCTGGCATCTGCAAGGACTGAAACTGAATATTGACATCTCCTACTGGCTCATAATTCAGTCAGACTGACAAACTTAACAGCAACAATATACACAAATGAACTGAATCCTCTATTCACTCACAATTGGAGGCTGACAAACTTAAAACAAACCATGTTGGACATTCAAGGATTACACTTATAAACATTACAGAATTACAAAATTGCAGTTTTACAAAATTGCAGAAAATATGTTTCCCATGAAAGATGCCTCTTTGATATTGATCCACCATATATGACACAAACTCTTCAAAGATTTATCACACTTGAATTATTGATCAATATTATTATTCTCCATTCAAGAAAATCTTGACAAATTGCAAACTGAATAATTGATTAATATTAATTTTCACATTCAAGGATTACACTTATTAGTGTTGGTAAATTATTAAGAATTCCAACATATAACTAATCTGTTGGTAAATATAGACTTTTACCAACATATAGAATATCTGTCACTGTCAATCTGTTGGCAAAAGCCACTTTTTTTGTAGTGAACGGCCCAGCCCAGGGACTGCTAAAACTTAGGCAGGTTTTAGCAGCCTCTGGTGGTCCATTTGCTCCTCTTTGGGCTTGAATTTAGTGATTGGGCCGGGATTAAATTATCATTAAACTATTTTGTGTAATTTCAGATAATTTAAATAATAAAAAACGAGTTTGTAAATAAATAAAGTTTCATCACCCAGAAAACGAATTTTGAAAATAAAGATATCCTTATTTAAGGATTAAGCAACCTTAGTCGACTCCCGATCACTTAAGTAGCGCACCACGGGGAAGGGCGGTCGCTCTTTTTCCGGGGGGGGAGGGGTACCTACAGTTATTTCCAATGATCATAACATGTGATGGTTGGTTTGTTGCCCAAATTATTGGAATTACTCACTTGACTCCTCCCATTTGTATAGTTAAACCTTCAATAGCGTCACTATTGGTCATAGCACTATTATCCGCAATTCTCACTTGCAAAGGATTTTTTGCTGTTTTCCATAAATATTCAGGAAATAGTGTCTTCTTTCCAAAACATACTGAACGTCCACTATCAATGTATGCACATAGTTCATATTTGTCAATTCCTTCAATGCATACCTTCATAGGAATATATATGCTATTGGGATTGGTTTTGGTGACCTCATAATGATTTTCTATATGCATGTTCAGTTCTGGTGTTTTGATAAGTGCTTCTTGTATATAAGAAAACTTGGTTGTTATGATGAGAAATTTAGGGAATATTTGATCTGATTATATTATTTTATACCCGAATTTCCCATATTACGCTTGGTTTGGAGTTTGGTGAGTTTTGTAGGTAATTTGTGAGGAATCGATGTAAACCGAGCTTAAAATCAAGAGTAGATCCAAGTTATGAGCTTAAAGGACCAAGAAGTGAGATGTTGGATCACCCAAGGCCCAAACAATGGCCCAAAGGACTCCTAGGCCTGAAAAAGCAGCGGCACGGGTGGTGCCAGAGGAGGCACGGGTAGTGCCTATGACCAGAACATGAGAAAAATTGAAGCAGTGAACTGACACGGGTAGTGCCTAGGAGGCACGGTCCGTGTCAGCAGGGGCACGGTTCGTGTCACCCCTGGAACGGTCCGTGTCGCCTGCGTCTCTTCATTTCCGGCGGTTTTGAGTTGCAATTTGCCTATATTATGCTGTTTTTGGCTGTTTTTGAGGGCAATCATCATTCTACCATCTTCCATTCCATAACCTAACCCTAATCCATATCCTTCCATACCATCCATCTCCATCTCTACCATCATCTATCCCTTCCTCCACACATCCATCCACATTCATCCTTAGTTGAAGATTGAGTGTTTATTGGAGTTTGAAGATCGATTCTCAAGAAATCCATTGAAGTGGAGGAGCAAAAGTCCCCACCGATCATCATTCAAGCGAGGAATGATTTCCATCTCGGTTTACTTCTCTTTCTTTTAGATTTCATGCTTTCTAGAATAGATTTTGATATGTTTTGTGTTTTGAACATGAGTAGTGAGTAGTTTATTTTAGTTTGGAGGATAAACTCTAATTAGTTGCTTTCATGGATTGAATTTTGTTGGATTGAACAAGTTGTTATCTAGTTTGAATGCATTTCATTTATCCTTTAATTATGTATGTCATTGTTTTTGACTGGCCATCAAGAATATGGAATTAGATTGTTGAATGAAGTACCGAACGGAGAAATTCGATAATCGGAACCCTTAGGATTAAACTAGTTATGAAGTGAGCTAGACATAGAAGACTTTATAATTAGGGGTCATTGGATAATTTGATCTTTAACTTAGTTAAAATTGAAATAACCACGACAGTAGGTGATTGATTTTGCTAAGCAATCCGTTTCATTGCCAAAAGCTCGCTACAGAATAATTTATGCGATTATCGACCCTAAAATGTACCAAATTGGTGTCATACATGTTCAATCCACTTATTTGATTCATAGAGTTACTTAGGTTTTATCCCCTGAGCGTCTTTTTCCTATTGATTGGATCTTGTGATTTGTGTGAATATTAGTTAGATTTGCTATTTGTTAGTGAATAGAATTAGCTATAGATTGATCTCATTTAAAACCCGACTGATTTAGCAATCACATAGGAAGCTAGTTTGGTGTGTAGTTAGCAAAGTCCCTGTGGGATCGACCTTGATATTTGCTACACGTACACCCGTGCACTTGCGGCCTATCAAGTTTTTGGCGCCGTTGCCGGGGACTTTGTCCCTAGCCGCCACCGAACGAATATCCTTAGATTGACTAGATCTTTTCCCTTTTGTTTTTCCCGTTTTTATTATTTTTTTTTTCAAAAATAAAAAAAATAAAAAAAATGGCAATTATCTATTTCCCCCAATTTGAGCAAGAATTATTTTGGCGCTATTTTGAGCGATTACTTGCTTGTCCTGTTCCATGTGGTATTATTCCTGGGAAATCAGATATTCTTGATATTGTTGTGGAGGGGGTGAATATAGAGACCCGTACCCTATTAGAGTATTTTGGTTTTTATATTAAAACTGTTGATGAAGCTTGGACTTTGGTTGAATGGCTTGCACATGATACATTCGATTTTGAAAATTCTTATTGTGCATCCGGGTACTCTTACTCTAATCTTTGTGCTTCTCATGCTAACTCCTATACTCGACCCTATTGTTTGCCTCCATGTGCTTTATGTTGTTCTTTTGACCATGATGATTCTACATGCCCAAGTTATGCTAGAATTGAGTTTTTGGTGAGAGCAATATTAGAGCAACAAGATAAGTTGGAAGCTAGTGTAGAGGAAATAGAGGAAATAGTTTACTCTTCTGAGTCATCTTTGCCAACTGTTGCTCCTTCTCATCCTAGCTTACCTAGAGACACTACTGATGGTGTCTTGACTTTTCCTAATGCTTCCTTACCTTTTTCTCAGTCGACGGGGTTTGAGGTGAGTGATTCCCATAGGTTTGATGCTAGGTATGATGATGATGTTTGTCATGAGTCAATTGATGCTATTGATGAGGAGTCTTGTGAGGGGTTTGTGGGTGGATTGGGTCCTTTAAGAGAGGAATCTGATGATGTACTCCATGCTTCTATACTTTGTTCACTAACTTCTGTTGCCCCTAAGAACCTTGAGGAGCCCATTCCCTGTGAAAAGACCATTGATGTTCATGTTGATGTGGAATGTGTGGTTAACTCTTGTGGTGTGACTGTGATTGAGGGGACCAACAATGTCTTTGCCTTGTCCTTAGGCACTTTAGAAGGGTTTCATCTCTATCTTGATCCATATTGTGAATGCCTAGAGGAGTCAGCTAAAAAATCATGTGGACGACTTATTTTGATTCTTTTGATTTTTCTAAGGCCTTTGATCTATTTAAGAGAGCGATACTTACATTTTTTGCTATAACTCTTTTGTTGCTCTCTTATTTGCAAGCTTGTAAACCGCATGATGAAGAGTTTGACAAGCTTCTTAGGGCATTGACATCATCTGCTGTAATGGCCCTAGTCTTGAGTTCTTGATGAAGTGACTGATGCTCCATTCGCCCCATTCTTGAAGAGGCGATAGTTTAGGTGCATCTAGCACCTAACCTGGTGAGATCTTTCTTTATTTCCCCTTTTGCAATTTATTTGATTGTGCTTGCATTGAGGACAATGCTTTGTCCAAGCATGGGGGATTTGTGTGAAAATTTTGATATTTGTAGTCTTTGTCCATTATGGTATATATGTGCAGTAGTGTCTTGAGTGTGTTTTTTTTTGTTTGTTTTTTTTAGTTTTTCTAGTTTAGTTTCACTTGTATAAATTGCATCCACCTAGGTGCATTAGTTAGATTTGCTTGTAGTTTTTCTTTTCTTCTTTTCGTAGTTTGTTTTAGTTTCATATTTTCTTGTTTTCATTTTGAGTCTTGTAAAAAATTTCAGAAAAAATTAGAAAATCTGAAAAAAAAATAGAAAATCTAAAAAATAGAGATAGTTTTCTTTTGACTTGATTTGATCTTGTATAGCCCGTTTGTGGAGGACTATGAATTGACAAGAGTTGTGAAGCTAAATGTTGTGAGAATTGTGCTAGGAAAATAAGACCGATTGCCTTTGTTTCTATTGTAAGAGTGAGTTGTGCATATGCATATCTTTATAAACTAGGTAATGATTGTTGAGTGCTACCCGTGAGTCCATATAAGCCTAAAAGAAAAGACTAATCATTTTTATTGGTCTTATTTCCATGAGTGACTCACCATTGTGGCATCCTCCTTCATTTGCTTTGCATCTCCTTGAAATCGCCATGCATTGTACATTGACAAGATGACAGAGGCATTAGGAATTGAACCCGCAAGCCTTGGTCACCCGTTTACATCAGAATATCCATAGTTAGCCCCTTCTTGCCTTGACTATTTCTTTTCTTGAACCAGCATTATAAGCCCTGGCCAATTATATAATTCCTACCCTTAAGTCATAGCTTGAAATGTTTTGAGTATGAAGTTGGGTTGATTGTGGTTACTTTTGTGGTTTGGTTTGTGATGGGGATTGGTTTGAGTTGTAAATATTAATTTGATTCCCCAATTGTGTACATTGAGGTTGTTGGTTGGAATTGGAAACTTGCCTAGTAATTTGTATATAAGTGTGTTGTTTGTAAGTGTGTGTGTTTGTATCGAAGAAAACAAGAAAAAAAACTGAAAAAATAGAAAAAGTATTAAAAAAAAAAAAGAAAAATCGGAGAATTCCGGAAAAAATGAAAAGAAAAAGAGAATAAAGTGTTTGACTTTTGGTTTCTTTTGTTTTGTTTTGAGGCGAGTTTCCAATTGATTGTGGGGTTGATTTGGATTGATTATAAGTGGTGAGAGTGAATGTATGTTGAATTGGTGTGGAATAATTTCAAGCTTTGGCTTTTAGCTCCACAATTCCCAAATATTATCCACTCCTTACCCTTAACCCTAGCCCCGTTACAATCCTTGAAAGTCCTCCTGATTGTCATTGTTGCTTTGCAAATCGCGGTGGAGAGTTGAGATTCTTAGCAAGTACGTGGTTGGTTGTGGCTTTGGTTTGAGTGTTTGAGCGAAGTTTCAATGATTTTTCATATTTAAACACATGAGAGGAGTGTTTCCACATTCCCAAAAAAGTGAGTTTGCTCTTCATTCTTACCTAGTTTCATGCTTAACATGTGCCTTCTTATCTCATTCGGTGATTAAGGGTGATTGGTTGAACTTGATGAGTGCCATTCTGGAATCATTTGTCTTCATTTACTTGTGTAAATTGGCTTCTTTTTCACTCTTGGGTTGTACTTTAGATTAGATTGGGTTGATTGAATTTCCTATCGATGCCATCCTGAGGAGTTGTAATTAAATAAAAATTTTCGTTTTTGTTAATTTTTACTTTTGAGTCTTTTTATTTTTGCTTTGAGTTCTTTGAGTCTTTTTGTCCCGTTTTCTTTTATTTTCTTTCGTTTTCTTTCTTTGCCTTTTCTTTTGAGTTTGGACTTGCTTAGGGAAAAGCAAGGACTAAGCATGGGGGATTTTGATAAGTGCTTCTTGTATATATGAAAACTTGGTTGTTATGATGAGAAATTTGGGGAATATTTATCTGATTATATTATTTTATACCCGAATTTCCCATATTACGCTTGGTTTGGAGTTTGGTGAGTTTTGTAGGTAATTTGTGAAGAATCGATGTAAACCGAGCTTAAAATCAAGAGTAGATCCAAGTTATGAGCTTAAAGGACCAAGAAGTGAGATGTTGGATCACCCAAGGCCCAAACAATGGCCCAAAGGACTCCTAGGCCTGAAAAAGCAGCGGCACGGGTGGTGCCAGAGGAGGCACGGGTAGTGCCTATGACCAGAACATGAGAAAAATTGAAGCAGTGCACTGACACGGGTAGTGCCTAGGAGGCACGGTCCGTGTTAGCAGGGGCACGGTCCGTGTCACCCCTGGCACGGTCCGTGTCGCCTGCGTCTCTTCATTTCCGGCGGTTTTGAGTTGCAATTTGCCTATATTATGCTGTTTTCGGCTGTTTTTTAGGGCAATCATCATTCTACCATCTTCCATTCCATAACCTAACCCTAATCCATATCCTTCCATACCATCCATCTCCATCTCTACCATCATCTATCCCTTCCTCCACACATCCATCCACATTCATCCTTAGTTGAAGATTGAGTGTTTATTGGAGTTTGAAGATCGATTCTCAAGAAATCCATTGAAGTGGAGGAGCAAAAGTCCCCACCGATCATCATTCAAGCGAGGAACGATTTCCATCTCGGTTTACTTCTCTTTCTTTTAGATTTCATGCTTTCTAGAATAGATTTTGATATGTTTTGTGTTTTGAACATGAGTAGTGAGTAGTTTATTTTAGTTTGGGGGATAAACTCTAATTAGTTGCTTTCATGGATTGAATTTTGTTGGATTGAACAAGTTGTTATCTAGTTTGAATGCATTTCATTTATCCTTTAATTATGTATGTCATTGTTTTTGACTGGCCATCAAGAATATGGAATTAGATTGTTGAATGAAGTACCGAACGGAGAAATTCGATAATCGGAACCCTTAGGATTAAACTAGTTATGAAGTGAGCTAGACATAGAAGACTTTATAATTAGGGGTCATTGGATAATTTGATCTTTAACTTAGTTAAAATTGAAATAACCACGACAGTAGGTGATTGATTTTGCTAAGCAATCCGTTTCATTGCCAAAAGCTCGCTACAGAATAATTTATGCGATTATCGACCCTAAAATGTACCAAATTGGTGTCATACATGTTCAATCCACTTATTTGATTCATAGAGTTACTTAGGTTTTATCCCCTGAGCGTCTTTTTCCTATTGATTGGATCTTGTGATTTGTGTGAATATTAGTTAGATTTGCTATTTGTTAGTGAATAGAATTAGCTATAGATTGATCTCATTCAAAATCCGACTGATTTAGCAATCACATAGGAAGCTAGTTTTGTGTGTAGTTAGCAAAGTCCCTGTGGGATCGACCTTGATATTTGCTACACATACACCCGTGCACTTGCGGCTTATCATGTTTCTTTAGCTAGTTCATCCTCATATATGGGTTCACTTATAGTCCTAGTTTTATAGCCAATGATCTTTCTATCTAGGCTGGTTGTTCTATCTAGACAGGCTTTTGTAGAATCGAAACTCATTCTACTCATTTATGAAGTCATACTGATAGCATCATCATGTTTTGATATTACTTTATCTCTAACCGATGAGCTTTCTCCCCAATCAGACCTAGTACTCATATTCCTTAACAATTGAGGTTTGATGGTGATTTTACCATCTTCATTAATCTTAATAACATTTTTCTTTCCAATTTTGCTTGGATTGGAGAAACTATCAATCCAAGAACATTCTATCTTGATATCTTGAGGATTTGATTATATCCTCTGAATTTTCTATTTAGGCTCGGGACTCTCAAACTTTTCAGCTTCTATCGTAGTAACTTTAGTCTTTGGATCTATGGTATTATCTAACTTGTAGATAATTTTCCAGAATATCCTAAGTGGATAACCACCTTGTTTCATATCCATACCAACCATTTTTATCTTTAGAGATAAAAAGTTTTTTGCAAAGTCATCTTTAAGACTAACATAATATCCCGGTCTACAGTTGAATCCAACAGACCCATTTCGTAAATTAGTCTTTATGCCAGTGATAATCTGATTGTGAAATTTATTGTGCCTAATATCACAAAGCAAAGCATAAAGATCTATATCCTTACCATAATGTTGTAATGGAGTTATCTGGATTTGCACACTTCCTACATGGATATATCTGTATTTTCTATCCTTGTTGTGCCTTAGAATATTTTACCAATTGATTAGGTTTACTTCTCCAACATCATACTCGCAATCTTCAATCTGTAAGTCTCCTTCCATCATTTCACAAACATATTTTGACTTTAACTGAAAGATTGATTTTTTGTAGATCATATCATTTTGGATAATTGGAATTACCCAATCACCTTTAACTTCTTCACCATAATTTTCATCATCTACTATGAATTCCTCTCCTTGTAAGTCTCCTAGACTTACTGAATTATCATATGACTAGTATCTTCATAATCGGAATTAGATTCATCATCTATGACGATTTCAACAATGCCTTTGTTATTACTAAAGGCAAGTTCAAAGGCTTCTTCTTTAGTTATTTAGTCATACTGATCAAGACTTCCTAAAGATTCTATTAACTTATGATTTTTCTTTTTTTACACTCATTAGCATAGTGACCAACTTCACCACAAGCCCAACATTTACAATACTTTTGCCTGTGGGGCAATAAGTACTTTTTCTGAAAAATCTTCTTTTCTTTGGGGCTCGTTTGTTGGTATATTGTTTTCTCCTGAGTTTTTTACCTCTTTGTTTATTAAAAGCCTTTTTCTTATAGCCTCTTTTTTGTTCAGAGGCTCCCCATTTATGTGGAGTATCCCAACATAATAGGAATTGTTTCTTCATGGTCTGATGTTTTTTTGATATTTAGACATTGATCGGTGACCCATTTTCTAATAAAGGTACATCTCATTCCAAGAGTATCGGTATGTTCAGGATTCTTTTTTAACCATTCTTCAAATTTCTCTTGGATAATGGAATTTATAGGATAAGGTAATTTATCATAAAACATAGCCAAATTCGTACTGTTATGGCCAATTTTATAATAAAAGTACCTATACTCATTAATATAATGCTCTAGATATCTCATATCTAAAATTTCTATACTAACAAGTTTAAGTTGGTATTCTCTTATCTTTTCCTCCATTTCTAGATTAACCCCAATAAACTCCATAGAGATTTCTTTACATAGGGCTTTCAACATGCGTAGGATTTTCTACTGCTCTTAATATTGCTTTAGCCTCTTCAGAACTAGGATCATACCAATCTGCCACTGTTCCTGAAAAACTGTGTTCTAAATAATTTAGAAAGATTTTAGATGTCCTATTGGCATTTAGATTGAGAACACTACTCATACCCCTTCTTCCAATGTTCAAATATTTCTTCCCTGTTACGGCCTCCATCTAGATTTAACATGTACCCAGTTTGACTAATGTGAGTAAGACTTACTTCTTCGTGAAGAGGTTGATATAAAGTTTTAAAGGAAAATGGCTTAGTTCGTCCAGCCGTATTATTTCTTGGTTGTAAATATATATTATTACTACGGCTAGATTCACCAAAATTTTGAGGTAATGGTATTACATGGACTTGGTTTGTTTCAAGTTCTTCCTCAACTTCATTCTCCTCGGATATTTTACTCAATCTCTCTCTAACCTCATCTAGAGGTATAGCCTCCATATCTTTTAATTTGATTAAGTTCATTTGTTGGTAGATTTCTTCTTCAATTAGCACATAATTGACATCTTTAATATCATTATTAGCCTCCTCTTCTAATAGTATCTGTTTTTCAGCAATGACAGTCATAATATTATTAAGAGCAGCTCCTTCTTGTTCTATTTCGAATAACCCATGGAGTTCCTTCAAACTAAGAGTTTGAAGTTCCTTCGTCATCTCTTTCTTGATTATTAGGAGATTCTGATTCTTCTTCTTCTTCTTCTTCTAGCAGCCTCAACAAGTTCTGACGCTTTTTTCTTAAGAGAAAGCAAAAGAAAAGGAACTTTATTTTGTTGATTTTGTAAAGGATATTTATTTTTATAAGTAGTACTGGGATTACTTAAACTTTTATACTCAATCACTCGATGTCTTGAATCGTTTAACAAACTTATATGGGAAGTATGAGCAAACTTGTTTAAAGCTCTTACTTCACTTCTAAGTGCTTCTAAATGTTTTTTAAGGTCTAGGATTAAATCAAAGATAGAATTTAACTAACCTCCTAACCCGCTTGTATGATCTAGATTATAGACGATATGGTGGCGGGCGGTGACGGCCTCGTCGGGTCCTCCTCCGGCGGATTTGGCATCGGAAAGGAGGGGTGAAATGTCATAATCGTGCTACTTGCGAGGAGAAATGAACAGGACCGATTGGGAAATTTGCATAGGTTGAGGGAGAAACGAAGACATGGACTTAGGGTTTGTTGTCTACACCAAATGAGGGAGAAAAAATGTTTCTAGATCCAGAGAGAGAAATAGGGGGAGGAGGCGGTAGAAGACTAAGGATTAAGGTTTGTTGTCTGAACCTTGATGTCTTTATATAAGGCGGTGGGATAGACTTGGTTATGATAACATTTTAGGGTTTAATTTGGGCTAAAACATCACACCCCATATTGGGCCGACTATAAGTAACATAATCAACATGGCCCAGTTATATTGTCTATTAATAAGTCAATTTAACATTCAATTTATATTTATATTTATATATTTAAATTTACCTATTTTTCTCATACTTATACATCCATATATTATATTATAGTCATTGTTCTATCTAAATTTATTTATTTAAATTTATCTATTTTTCTCATATTTAAGTTTATCTACTTAAATTTACCTATTATGTTATACTTATCCATCCACATATTATATTTATCTATTTAACTTTGCAATAAGTGAACAAATTTTCCCCAAAACATTTTGCTACAAACTCCTAAATCACTAACCTTCTGTTTGTATTAAGGTTATGAGAGGGGAGGGGAGGGGAGTGGAAGGGAAATATATATTAATTAACCCCCTTTTATCTTGTTTGGCAAAAATAATAGGAGGGGAGGGGAGGGGAGGGGAACTCATTATGATTAAAAAAAAAGAAGAAAATAACTTTATTAATATAATAACTACTTCATTTTTCTTCCCTCCCCTTCTTTCCCTCCCCTTTCTAATCCAAACACAACAATTAACCCCTCTTACCTTTCATTCCCCTCCACTTATAATCCAAACAAGATAGAAATAAGTCTCATCCCTTTCCCTCCCCTTCCTTCCCATCTAATACCCTCCCCTCCCCTTCCCCTCTAATAACCAGACTGTAAGAATTAATTGAATCATTTTTCTTGAATGAAATCATTTAAAACCTTTCATTCTCATTCATATCCATCCACCTATGACAGTCAGTTTTTGCTTAACTTAAACAAACGGGTTTACAAATTAAAATTAAAGGATTTCTATAAAAAAATTCCAACAATATTAACAACTACCTACAATATTCTCATACATATCTATCAATAAATTATATAGCATTTTTAAACAACTTTAACATAAGGTACCAAATTTATAGTTCATTTTAAGACAATTCTCTAAAAATGATACTCTTCTGTTTTCATTTAAGTCTCATTTAGGTATTTGTGTCAAAATTTTTGACCATTAATATCTTAATGTATAAAATGATTCATCAACAAAATTGATATCAAATCATTAGATTCGTAATAAAAAAAACAGCTGCTAAAAAAGTATATATCATATTTTTACACAACAAGCCATGGTGGTTCATCATATATACTTCAGGTCCCGATGGGGGGGTCACGACTGATGTGTTGCGTAGTCCATTTTGGCATATCGTCCCATGTTTTGAGGATTGGGATGAAGAACTTATTCACATACGCAACACCTCCCGGTACAAAGGGTATATACCTTTCACACTTGCACTATCAACGGGTATAGTTTGTTTCATAAAATTTTACCACTACTTATACGATAATTTAAAGTTGCAGGTCAACGAAAGGAAGGATGATGAATCATACAACTCGCCGTGGTCGACGTTCATTGTCATTTTAGGAAATTTTCTATTGCTAAATTACATGTTTTGTCGTAACAATTTATCATGATGTTTTCCATGTAACAATTTCATTAATATTTCATTTGGTTTATTTGTATGGACAGTTACTTATCCATGACTTTTATAAAATTTCAAAAGTAGCGAATTGAGTTCACTCCGTGCATCGCACGGGTTGAGGCCTAGTTATAATAATGAAATTTGGGATTTATAGATGTACGTATAAGTTGAGTTTTATATTATAGTTTTAGTAGTTATAATTCGACAAATTATAGTTTAAATATGAATTTTAAATATTTGGTTTCGGTTTATTTTTTTAATTCGAAAAAATATATATAGTTGTAGTAATTATAATTGTATGATAATTTTAAATTTAATTATATATATTTTTACGATCACATAATTAATTATATTCTAATTAGAGACATAATTATTTGGAAATTTTAATTAATATGATAATTTTAAAATATAATTTGTCTTTTTGATTGAGATTTAATTAGTTGAACAAGTTTTTGAATTTATAACATTAATTAATTTATAACTTTTAATTATTGTAATAATGAACTCCTACGTACGTACTATAATAAACTATTATTTTAACTTATAGAAAAATATAATAACGTTAATTAAATAAATTAAGACTACAAATATAAGTTTAGGTGATATAATTACTAGCTTGGACATTAGTATAGGATGAGTTAATTAAGTGTATCGTAATTATTAGTGATATAATTACTTCCAATTTTAATTATATAATATGAAAATTTTAAAATTTAATTGTTCTCTCGAATGCGATTTAATTAGTTGAATAAGTTTTTGAATGTACGTATAACGTGAATTAACTTATAAAATTTAATTATTGTATTTATATAACTTGTATTTGGACTATTGTTTAATTTCTACGTACCTAGTAAATAATTTATTAACATTAATTAGTTTAGGGTTATGGTTTAGGGTTTTAGGGTTTAGGGTTTTGGATTTTAGGGTTTAGGATTTAGGGTTTATGGTTTAGGGTTTAGTCTTTTTGGGTTTTAGAGTTTAGGGTTTAGGGTTTTAGGGTTTAGGGTTTTCGATTTTAGGGTTTAGGGTAAAGGGTTTAGGGTTTAGTGTTAAGGGTTTAGGGTTGCAATTTGACTTGGTAATTTCACTTGTTTGTATGGTTTCAATATACAAAAAGTACTCGTGGGAGGACCAATATGAGAACGAGATACGTGATTGGTGGGTCCGCCGCGCTCGCAACCAATTTCACGACACTATCAACAAAGCGAAAAAGCGTCCATATTGGATCACTGATGATGATATTTGGAAAAATTTCATCGATCGATGGTCAGACCCCACTTATGCTCAAAAGTGCGGGAATATGAGTAGGGCAAGGAGGCAGGACAACGAGAGGGCCCACCATCACACACGATGGGTCCAGTTCCATTCGGTGTCGTAAAAGAAAAGCTGGTAATAATTTTGACTTTTTACACGTCACATACATAATATATATATATATATATATATATATATATATATATATATATATATATATATATATATATATATATATCTACTATATAAAAAGAGGCTTAATGGGAGGGTTGGGGACGAAAAATTGTTTGAAAAAAATCCGAACTGTTTGAAAAAATCTGAGATTGTTCCTGCTTGATTTCTATGCGTCGGCCTGTGGCTTAATTGTCACGTGTTGCCTATCCTATCCTTTTATTTTTCTTTTCCGTTATTATACTCTCATCATTTCATATTAATTGTCACAATTTTGACTTTTACGATCTCCAATTTCATTTTTTGATTGATAATTTTTTACATAATATGTTATTAATAATTGCAATATTATACTCTTATGATAATATTTTTCAACACGAATCTAATGGCGGTAATTTTATATAGCAACTCATTGTATATATTGAGAAATTTAAGGTCAAATTTTTTTAAATCTGACTGCACGATTTTCAAAGACATGTCAGGTGTATAAGATAAATATGGGTCCGACATATTACGAATTATGTGTATTTCGGGTTGAAGTAAATATGGGTTTAAGTGCATTTCAAGTTCGGGTCAATACGAGTCATGTATACATATTTCGGGATCGGGTTAATACGGGTTGGATATTATTTGACAATAGAAAGCGTTAAAAGTCTTAACATATGACAACTTTTAAAGCGTCACAATTTTTATACAATTATAAGTATTTATATTGTTGTTTGTGATTTTTCATACTTATTGAAGTCCAAGGTAAATTAAAATATGATTAATAAAGTATATTTTATGTACATAATTATTATACTAAATATATATGATAAAACTGTAATTGAGGGCAAAAACAGCCGAAAACAGCATAATATAGGCAAATTGCAACTCAAAACCGCCGGAAATGAAGAGACGCAGGCGACACGGACCGTGCCAGGGGTGACACGGACCGTGCCCCTGCTGACACGGACCGTGCCTCCTAGGCACTACCCGTGTCAGTGCACTGCTTCAATTTTTCTCATGGTCTGGTCATAGGCACTACCCGTGCCTCCTCTGGCACCACTCGTGCCGCTGCTTTTTCAGGCCTAGGAGTCCTTTGGGCCATTGTTTGGGCCTTGGGTGATCCAACATCTCACTTCTTGGTCCTTTAAGCTCATAACTTGGATCTACTCTTGATTTTAAGCTCGGTTTACATCGATTCTTCACAAATTACCTACAAAACTCACCAAACTCCAAACCAAGCGTAATATGGGAAATTCGGGTATAAAATAATATAATCAGATAAAATATTCCCCAAATTTCTCATCATAACAACCAAGTTTTCATATATACAAGAAGCACTTATCAAAATCCCCTATGTGTGTGTGTTCTTACTAGTGTATATACCAAAACAATTTAACGTTTGTATATGAACTTACAGAAGAAAAAATTGGGGTGTGACCCTACGATCTTCGAACAATACAGAGCTACTCATATGAAGAAGGGCACCATGCAGTAGGTGTTCTAGGAGCTCGGCATAAGTATCTTCATCATTCAAGATTTGAGTAATTATATATGATTTACGTACGAACATTGACTTTAATTCGCTAATTCCAATTACTCTTTCTTTGTTTCCGGCAGGAGAAAATGGAGAGCGATTATGCTACGTACGGGAGATGCAGGCCAAGCGGGGGGAGGACGGACAACCAATCACTCCTATCATGTCTGCGGGGGAGTATTGGTTTGACAAACAGTTGATTAGTCGGGGAGGAGTCGTCGACATGGGGGATGTGGGGGAAGAAATGAAGAAGTTCCCCCACATCGCATCTAGGAGACGCCCACAACGTCATGATGATTCCAGTCAGTTCGACGTCCGAGCCTCTGTTACGGAGAAAAACAGAGAGCTTCAGTGACAGATGCAAGCACAACTCGAGGAAGAAAGGCGCAAAAGGGAAGAAATGGCGGAAGAAACGCGCAAATTAAGCAAGAAGTGGCGGAGATGCGACGACATATGCAACACCAGTACCAGCAGCCACCACCTTATTGGACACAACCTTATCTCCCTAGATCTTCCTCTGGAGGGTACGAGGGATATCACGCGCCTGAACAACTGCCACCGTCACCGCCATATGGGGGAGGAGGCTATGTGCCATCCACCTCCTCCACTGTACACTGGATACCCCGGTCACCCTCCTCCACTAACGTCTTTTACCTCGATGCCCCATCACCGCACTCCTAAACGGACTATCAAGTCTCAACCCACCCAACCTCAGCCCACCATGCCTCATCATGACTCATTATTGGTTTACCTAGGTAAATGTGTTTTCATATAAATAAAATTAAATAATTTACATGTTTCAATAATTAAGCATGATGGTGATAGTGATCAACATCTCGAAGGTAATATTATAAATTTTGTTAATGCTTAAATTGTTGGATCTCAGGTAACCTTTTATTTCAAAGGGACAATAACAACAACGATTATCAACAGGGTGATGATCAGGATGATGACAACGATGATGGGAGCAGTAAACTGAAAACGACGATGATGGTCAATAGAGTTCATATATGTAATTATTTTTATTATAATTTACAATATTTGGAAATTTTAACACTTATTTAGAATTGTACATTCATCATCAAGTAATGTTTAAACTCATTCAATATATTTGAACTTTAATTTAGGTTTAATTAATTTGAAATATTTATGATTATAATGATAATTATACAAATATTATTTATTTATAATTAACATTATTGAAAATTAAACATGAACTAATTAGATATTATATGATAAATAATATTAGAAATATTTATAATATAATATATAATATATATACTAATTATGTACTAATTAACATATATGTAAAATTACACATGAAAATATATAATTATATTTAATAGTAATAATAACATTAATTATTATTAACAACAACATTACCTAGCTAAAATAAAAAATTAACAATAATACTAATAACTATAACTAAAACACACATTAACAACAACTAGGTTTCTGGCTTGTCCTTCGGACGGGTTAGGGCCCTGTTCTTTTATAATATACGATATATTTATTTTATCTATCATATTCTTAGTTACATTATTCCAGCCTTTTTTACATTATAAATTCTTCCGTACCTATTTTACATAATATCTATTTAAATTTTCATATATTGTATTAATGTCATTGATGTGATTTGTCTTACTCACAATACTTTAGTGAAAATTATAAATTACTATATTTAAAAATTCATATACGTAAATGACGTCACTGATGTGACTTAGATTATCAATCATTATCTTATCCACCAATTCTATTCTACCTTTCCCACCCGACAACTATCTTATAGTTTTCTTGTATTTATTTGGTGTATTAATGCACATGAAATATATTATATTAAACACATTTTAGTTTATCTTATATTTTGATAAGTATGAAAAGCTACAAACAATAATACAAGTATTTATAATTTTATATGTAATACTATGTTCATTTTTCAAATACAATGCACATTAAAGTTTCCACACATAAAAATTATTCTGATTTAAAAACTAATCGCATGTTAAGACTCTTAACGTTTTCTATTGTCAAATAATATCCAACCCGCATTTACTTGGATCTGAAAATATACGTGACTCGTATTGACCCGAAATCAGAGTACACGTAACACATATTTACTCAAACCCGAAATACATCCAACTCGTATTTATCTTAACCCGAAATATGCCAGACTCGTATTTACCTTATCTACATATACAATCGACACGTATTTAACCTGCTCCCTGAATTGATTGATTAGTTTGGACATAAAATTTTATTTGATGCTAGACTCCTTAGTTATTGTAGCACGGGTTAAAAATTACAGTTTTATCATATATATTTAGTATAATAATTATGTACATAAAATATACTTTATTAATCATATTTTAATTTACCTTGGACTTCAATAAGTATGAAAAATCACAAACAACAATATAAATACTTATAATTGTATAAAAATTGTGACGCTTTAAAAGTTGTCATATGTTAAGACTTTTAACGCTTTCTATTGTCAAATAATATCCAACCCGTATTTACCCGATCCCGAAATATGTATACATGACTCGTATTGACCCGAACTTGAAATACACTTAAACCCATATTTACTTCAACCCGAAATACACATAATTCGTAATATGTCGTACCCATATTTATCTTATACACCTGACATGTCTTTGAAAATCGTGCAGTCAGATTTAAAAAAATTTGACCTTAAATTTCTCAATATATACAATGAGTTGCTATATAAAATTACCGCCATTAGATTTGTGTTGAAAAATATTATCATAAGAGTATAATATTGCAATTATTAATAACATATTATGTAAAAAATTATCAATCAAAAAATGAAACTGGAGATCGTGAAAGTCAAAATTATGACAATTAATATGAAATGATGACAGTATAATAACGGAAAAGAAAAATAAAAGGATAGGATAGGCAACACATGACAATTAAGCCACAGGCCGGCGCATAGAAATCAAGCAGGAACAATCTCAGATTTTTTCAAACAGTTCGGATTTTTTTCAAACAATTTTTCGTCCCCAACCCTCCCATTAAGCCTTTTTTTATATAGTAGATATATTATATAACATGCAATTGGCGTTCATTATTTTTTCGATTTCTTAACAATTAACAACAGTAACTATTAATTATATTAATGTAGAAAATATAATAACAATAACATTAATAATTAATAATAAAAATATTATTAAACATACTATAATAATACATAATTAATAATAATAATAACTATAATATATATATATATATATATATATATATATAGTTCAGTTTATTAAGTTGATTTATATTTTGCACAGTATCATATATTGGCGTGACTTTCTGAGCATAACTTACGCCAATTGGCGTCAGTTTAATGGTCAAAATTGACGCCAATTGGCATAAAAAGTGATATCTTACGCTAATTGGCATAAGTTATGTCCATTTAACTCACGCATTCTGAAAATTTACTAAATGACATAAATTTTTTCCCCAAAACTCACGTCACCTTTTACTACCTGTATAAACTCAACAATGTGATTTCTTTCCCTCCGAAATTTTTTCCCTCTTCATTCATCACTTTCTCCGAACCTCTACTCCCCAATCCATCCATTACAATTTAAACTTAAACTTTTGATGAAGATGATGATGTTTGAAAATTGAAAACTGAAAATTGAAAATTGAAAATTGAAAATTGAAAATTGAAGATTGAAGATTGAAGATTGAAAATTGAAGATTGAAGAATAAATATTGAAGTGTGAATATTTAACATGAAATTTTAAGTTGATAACCCATATATATATATATATATATATATATATATATATATATATTTATTTAGGATCCTATTAATTAGAAAAATTAACATTATAAAAGTTGTATTATATATTTTTTAGATTGTTTATTGTTTAAACAGAATATGTTTAATTAGTTTGTTTTTTAAATGTTTTTAGTTTGTTATTTTATTGATTAATTTCACTAATCGTATACTATACATACATATATGAGATTGTACATGGTAGATATATATAATTTCTTATTATATATAAAAACATTAAATGTATTCTTTTCAATATTTATGACTCCACAAAATTTTTTAACAAATTTTTAATAAATAAAAAATGGATTTGCTCCATTTTAATTAAACCACCCACAAAATATATTGTTTGGTTTAATTAAATTTGAGCAATAACATTTATTTTTTTTAATTTTAATAGAAAGGTGGGATGAGTTTAGCCTATTAACTGACGCCTTCTGATAAAGTGGTGTCAGTTAATAGGCCTAAACTCACGCCACCTTTCTCAGAAATTGTGTTGTGGGATCCGTGAAAAAAGTGTCAGATATTGGCGTCAGTTTAATTCTCACACCAACTGTTTTCGCGTGAGATCTAAACTTACGCCAATATCCTACGCTTTTTCGAACAAAGCGTTTTTTGGCGTAAATTTAAATCTCACGCTAATTGTAAAACCTCGAGTTTAGGAAGAACGGAACCGTTAGGATTATTACCGAACCGTTAGGTCTAAGTTTAACTTTCGAGGACGAAACTTCTTTTAAGGAGGTAATGATGTAAAACCCCGAAAAATCCAAGAATGTTGACCGTGACGCCGTTAGTAAATTAGGTTTGACTTCGTTAATTGTTTATTATTCGTTTGTGTTTATTTTTGCGAACACTTGAGCTCGTAGGATCGTTGAAGGACTAACAAGGGTATATCGGTAATTTCTTGGGTTTTAGTATTATAAGTATTACTCTAATTATTATTAGTTTTATTATTAATATTATTGAGTCTATTAAATTTGTTATATGAATAATTATGTGAATATTATTTGTTATGTGATTACTACTAATAATATTATTATTAGTATTATTATTATTTATTATTACTATTATTATTGTTATCAGTTTGTTTTTCCAGAAAAAAATCAGATTTTAATTGTTTTAGTTTTGGGTTGAGTTAGGATTAAGAGTGTTTAATTGGGCCTTAACTATTAGGTTAATACAAAAACCCCTGTTCCTCTCAAAACCCTAATATCAAAACCCTAACCCTAGTCTCTCTCCCTCCCTGCTCTCCTCTCTGCTGTCCAGCCCCACCTCCGCCGCGCCGTCCGCCGTGAGTCGCCGGAGACCGCTTCAGCCACCACCGTCGCTCATTCCTCTCTTTCTCCCTTTCCTTTCTTTTTCTCTTTCTCACTCCCTCCGCTCGACCGCGCCACCATTACTGGGCACCACAACCGGCGATTCGGTTACCACCAGACGCAGCCCTCACCGCCGGAGTCACCACTGCCACTGGAGTCGTCGCCGTACGCTCAGACTCGTGAAGAGCAACCCTGACGGTTGCTGTTGCTGTCGATCCAGATTGCAGCCAAACCCGACGTGTTGCCCTATTCGAACGCCGACGACCGTCCACCACTGCCTTCCCTCGACGCCGCCGCTGCCGCTGTGCCCCGTCACCGCCACAGTCGCCAGAAACCACCATCCAGAATTTTTACGCTCGAGCTAATTCGCGTCGTTAGTGAGCTCAAGTGTGTTCATTTTTGCTGTGAAGTGAAGTTAACCAGGTAATGTCTATGCTCTAATCCCCACTGGGATGCTCTTTAAATGTGTTTTAATGTTTTCTAATCTGTTTTGAGAATTGCATCCCGAAAGGGGACTTTATGTGGAAAATGTGACCATCTGTTTTGGATAACTGTTTGTAATTGTTGTACTTTGTTTTATGAGCTGAGAAATTGGATGGTCTTTTATCTTTGGTTTTAGTATTGGTTTTGATAACCCGGGTTGGGTTTGACTTGAGAGTTGTAAGCTGAGTTTGAATAATATACTACTAACTCAAGTGAAACTTTAAGCGGGTTAATACTTTGATGCCTGTGGTAGGCGAACTCTTTGATGCCTGTGGTAGGCAATACTTTTGATGCATGTGGTAGGCGGACTCTTTTGATGCCTGTGGTAGGCGAACTCTTTGATGCCTGTGGTAGGAGAACTCTTGATGCCTGTGGTAGGCGACTCTTTGATGCCAGTGGTAGGCGATGTTACTCTAAGGGATGTGGTATCCCGCCCGCATAATAAAATGAATTGGTTAGGTTAAGGAACATAGTTAGGAGGGCTAAAGGTTTGTGAAAAGGTTTGACTTGTTCCCTCTCCCTTAAATGAATTGAAATGAACTTGAATTGTTTTTAACGGTTAGGGGTAGACATTATTGAGATTTCCCCCTCATTTTTGACATGTTTTGTTTTCAGGTGATGATCAATATGCCAGGAAAAGGAATTAGCAGTGAGGCTTGGCACGCGTAGTTCTTATTAGTTGTGTGATGTGTCTTTTTAGAAAGACTTGAAGTTAGCCATGCTGAGTTTGTTTCTAAGTTTGAAGTTGTTCAGTTTATTATAGTTTTAACGGTTGTTAGTTTCCTTCTAGCCTTATATTCCTTCGGGGATACGGCGGTAATGCCCAAATAAGAGTTGACACTTCCGCTGAGTTTTCCATTAACGTTAGTTTTACTTTGACTTTTCTATAATTGAATTTTTGGGGCGTTACACTAATTGATAAATGATGTCAGTTTAGACTCAATCTACTCGCTTTTTTCTCATGCCAAATGATATAAATTCTAGTAGTGTTGGAGCCTTTGCACTTTGAACGCTTAAATTATTGTTGGTCATTCAATCTCTAATTTATATTTATTCGAAATAATTTTTTTTCACAATTATATTTGTGAAGGCATTAATGTTATAGTTTTTTATTTTTTAGTAAAAGGTAAGAAACAAGTAATACATGACCCACTCTTATTATTTTTTCTAAATGGATATATGTCATTTTGTTTTATTTTTTTGTCGCAAAATTGAATAATTTTTCTCCCATTATCAATATGGCACTAGCGTTGTACATATCGTACGATACACAGGAAATTTTTCAATATTTATATGAGCTGCTTTCTAGTAACTTTATAACAATTACCAATTCATATAATGATTAGAATTTATAAGAAAATTATACAATTACTGTACTATCATTATTTTATATTTGCTTTGCACAAATTGTCTTCAAAATTAATTTAGATATGATAGTAATGAAGGATACTAAAATCTATATTTATTTTCAATATTTTCTTAATTACATATAATAAAGAACAATTGTAATTTTTAATAATTAATTTGGATAAATGCAAGGAACTCTATAGTTCTCTTTAAATCTTTCTCGATAACATGCAAACAAATAATTTAATCTTAAACATCGAAATAAATTATTAAGATTATAGAAACTATGTGTATACATTATAAACATAATGTCGTTGAAAACTTATTTTCATTGAATAAATATAAAACTTTATAAAATAATTAAAATAAAAAATGTTGGAGAAATTGTAAATCATTACTATTTAGTAGTAAATAACTAATAATTATAAATTTCAAAATAATTAATAATTCTAAAATTTAAGTATATATCAAGAATCACAATGTAAATCAAAAACAAAGTTACATTAATTTTTGTTTTATAACAAATAGAGACTAATTTATGGTTTTTATCGTAATGCTAATAAATTTTTTCCTTTTTTCAATTATTAAAGAAAACATAGAATAATAATATAGATTTTTCCATGGGAGTTTTACACTTTAATATCTCTTAAATTTTACTTTAGTCTATTTTTTATATTGGAATTAATATATTATAATAGTAAATTGGGTGGAAGAAAGACTGAATAATGAATATTTTTTAGAAAGCTTATATTAATATTTTAATTGCGTATTAATTATATATTAATTTTTGCTTAATTTGTTTTGTTTAATTAACTTAGGATAATAAATCATGAATGTTAGAGTTTATTGTTTTTATAAACTTACAATTTATGTATTTTGTGGTGATCATATTCGTAATTTATTCACCATTTATTTCTAATAAGAAAAAGTAAAAATATTTTACTTGTTGTAAATGACCATAATAATCTCAAGTTCTCAAGCTTTTATCTTATGCATTGAGATAGATTTTGATAGAACAATAATATTGTAAACTCAAATTTCAAGTCTAAAATAAATATAGACAGGAAATTGAGAGCAAATTAATTTGTATAGTATTCGAATGTATGCGGGTACAATCTCTGTATTAAACACAATAAAGTAGTCCTCTGATTCAATGTCCTGAAATTTTGGTGAGCCGAGGGTGCGGACGCTTAATCTCGATCTCGAATGCAGGTCTAGTTGAAGGACTCTGGAGCAGTTCTTGATCTTGACGTGGTAGAGGCTTGAAGACTCGATCTTGAGCTTTTGCAGACTTCGATCCTTGGCGCTTGGTAGCTGGAGTGTAACGCCCTGGAAATTCAATTCTAAACTTAACGGTCAAAGTCAAACGTTGACTAACCTTAACAGCGGAATACTAATTTTTTTTTCTTTTAATTGGGCGTTACTGCCATATCCCCGAAGGAATACAAGGCAAGAAAGGGAAAAACTATCAACTAATCATTATTTACTTCAATTTAATGACAAGAGAACTTTCAAATTCTAAACTAACATAAACTGACAATAACCAACTTCAAGTCTAAAACATAAACTAAACTTATTCTCAAGACTAGCTTTGACGTCCTCACTGCTAGTATCCATTCCCATCACATAACTCTTCACCTGAAAACAAAACATTTAAAAACATGAGGAGGACTCAATAATGTCTACCCCTAACCGTTAAAATAATTTAAAAAAAACCATTTCAATTCATTATGGGGGAGAAGTGAACAAGTCAAATCTTTTCATAAACTGTTTTCTTTCCCAACCAACCATACCCATCTTTCAGATTTATTAAGCGGGCGGACCTTGCTTATTTGGCCCTCGAAGTCCAATGACTTCGCTATAATCATATCACAATCTAATCACAATCTCAATCTCAATACCAATCTCAATCATTCACAATCACAATCATACGGATGACCATCCATTTCCCACACGTGCATATAACTAACCCCGGGGAAGTAGCACCTATCAGGCATCCCTGATCTCTTGACAACCTCCCTGCAGGAACAGATCCTGGTCTATGGGGCATTGCCCGAACACATAACCATATTAGGGCATCCCCCTGATCTCTTGACAACCTCCCTGCAGGAACAGATCCTGGTATATGGGACGTTGCCCGAACCCGCATTTACGTCTCATTTGAATTATTAATCAGGTTTAGTATCATATACCATTCCAACTCAAACAATCCAATCCAGTCCAATCCCAAATTTCCAAAACCATTTCCAAATCACACATAAACGACTGTCCACATTTTTCCAACTCAAAGAACATAATCAACATTCAAAAACAAACAACCAAAATTTCCACCATAAAATCCCTTCGGGATGCAAAATGCAAAATAATTTAAAATCAATCAAAACAATTAAAGTGCACCCCAGCGGGATTTAGGACATAGACATTACTTAAAATTCTTCACTGCACTTCACTTGACCTCTACGAATACACTTGAGCTCACTAAAACCAGTCGATCTAGATTGCGCCTATAGATAGAATAAATTCTAAAATTAATACGTGCTCTCGGAGTTGGTACTCACTACCCTCTACCCCACCCCACCCTAGGAACACTATAAGGTTCCTATAATTCAAGTATTAACACATTTGAGCGACACAAGACATTTATATAAATAGAGCACATTTATAATCACACAAATAAGGACAGATTGTTAGGCTCGCATCACAAAGGCCATAACTTGACTTCCCGACATCCGATGGGTCTGGTTTTGGACTTTCTGGAAACCTTGAGATGTCTACTAAAACTCTTATGTTAACCCTAAGACCTAAAATATCCCTTAAGGTTCTTAAAAACAGCCAACTACAAAACCTGTTCAGTTCTGACCTAGGTGCGCTATTTGGGTCGTAACTCATAATATACACCTCAAAATCCCGATCCGCAAAATTCCTATAAAAGCTAACATCCTAAGGTATTTCCAGACCAAAAGGTAGAGCTAAATATTAACTAGACAATAAATGGTGACCGATATCGTACGACTCATAAAATCTGTCCAACTGACCGGGTTTTTCGATTCTAATTCTAGTAAAACCACTCTGAGACTCTAATTTAGGCCTCCAAACAGTCCGCTTAAGGTCAAATACCTTCCCCTTCACCCCTTAACACAACCAAGGTCAAACTATACTCAAACTAACACCGAATTCTCACATAAACAATTAAATTTTCCAAAATAACGTTTTCTTTAAAAACCAACCATAAAGATCACAATAAAACTCAAATTTTCGGCATTGAAACCTTATGGAATTAAGTCACGCATAGAAGGAAAATATACTTTCGCTCAAGACCAAAGTTGATGCATCTTGAAATAAAGAACATCGATAAAACGCGTATTACAATACCGCACATAATAATAAACTAAAATAATACAATTTCTACATCAAGATGAAAACTTTACTAACTAGAACATAATTTAATTTGTAAAACAAATAAAAGATTCAAACGACACCCTTTTAAAGATGTACGGTAGTAATAATTATAAATTAAATTTTTTAAATTCTAACTTTCAAAACGACTAACTCAAGTTTCAACTAAAAATCGTAGCATGAAATGGGATGGAAACCGCGACTTCTTTCAAATAGTAAAATGAGCAACTAGTAATTATTAAACATAAAATTTGCATCTAGTAAATAACTTATAATCATAAAATCATGCATAAAACATAACATAATCATATGAAATTTTGAAACCTTTCAAATAACTTTTCACAATTTACTCTGATCAAACCCCAACAAACCACAACATTAACTAGTATATACCACAACTATAAACAAAGATTACTAATCTCAGTCCCAGAAAAATTACAGCTTTTCTACAACTAGATTCACACATGGATAGGCATGAATATTACACTAGGATCATATTATAAGGAGCTAATTTACATATTACTTGTAATATAATGATTCATATTGTGAAAAGCTAAATAATCATCTTATACACACAATAACAATCCACCAATCAGAGAAGTAAAACTAGAAAGATGACCATCTACCCCCTTGATTGTCAACATCCCTTATAAGCATGAATTAAGCATGAAAACACAATAGGATCAAATTGCAAGTAAAATAATACTAGTCATGAACTAAATCAACGTAGAGTATCAGAGTTAGGGTTTTAGGTAGGGGTGTACTGGGCAAAACGGGGACAGTCAGGACGGTGGACGATCGGCGGCGGAGTCGACGACAGCGAGGGTGTCGGGCGTGGTGTCAGGACGTGGGCAAGCGTCGGCGAGGGTCACGGTGGCAGTTGGGCGGAGTTCGAAGCGGCAACGGCGTCATAGTGACGGTTCCTTCTCATCTGGGCACGCGCGGCAACCTCCGGTAAGAGCGACGAAAATGCTCGGTGGTCGCCTGGTGTCCGGAAGTCGACGGGGATCGTCGGTGATGTATCCTAGCCAAAACAATTGGATTCTCTAAACAGCCGGGATCATCAATGTGGTTTAGCGTCCCAATTTCAGCATAACAACAACCAAAATGGATCGACCAACAACAATGCACATAGAAAACGACCAAAATAGAGGATAGAACAAATGAAAAAGAATCAATACAGACTCATCATGATTGATTATCACAAGGGCTCCTTAATCTCCTTCTTAGTTACAGATTCACCTTCTAAGAATTCGATTAAGCTCTACCAATCACCTACTTGATTAGCCAAATCAAGTTACAGTAGTAGAAATGAGAGTTGAGGGAAACTCACAACCTTGAGAGCAAAGAAGCTTCTCGAATTTTAGGGTAATATTCAGATTAGATTGTCCAAATCGATTACAAAGGGGGTTTATATATACCCAACAGAATATTGTAACTAATCCAGCTAATTAGGGGTTTCTTGAGCAAAAAGAAAACCTCCTAATTTAACTTAAAGAAGCTAATAACGTTTTATTATATTAGCCAATATATTTCAAACATAAGCAGCTCCGGATGAACATCCTTTACCCGCATCCAGAACGTGGTGTGTGAACGTCCTTCAGTCTGAGCAAATGACATGATAAGTGAATGTCCTTCATTCTGAGCAAATTGGCCACTATGTCTGGAAGATTGAAGTAAACACTGGAGAGGCTTCACGAGGTGAAGGACATTCGCCTACCAAACGATCAACTCCCTTCTTGGTTTCACCCACAACCAAGTAACAAGCTTTGATGACTTGAGCAGGCTTGGCCTGATTCCCATCATCCCCTCCCCCCCCCCCCCCAAGTTGAGAAAAGTTTGTCCTCAAACTTGGAAGACCTTCATCCTTAGCATAATAAGGCCTCAAGTCAGACACGTTGAATGTGGCACTTCCTCCATAATGATCCGAAAGTTCAAGCTTGTAGGCATTGTCTCCAACTTTTTCCAGCACTTCAAATGGTCCATCAGCCCTTGGAACCAATTTACCTTTCCTCTTAGATGGAAAACGATCCTTCCTTAGGTGAATCCAAACAAGATCCCCAGGTTGGAAAACCATCTTTCTTCGGTTCTTGTTGGCTGAATTGGAAACCTTCGCATTGAAATTGGCTATCTTCTCTCGGACTTGCTGATGTAGCGCTTGAATCTCCTTGGCTCTCACACTAGCGTCATGGCTAAACCTGGTTGAGGTAATAATAGGGGCCAAATCCATAGGGGTAATTGGATTTTTCCCATATACTACTTGAAATGGAGACAAACCAGTAGCCTTGCTAGGAGCTCTATTAAGTGCAAACTCAGCATGAGGTAGCAAAGTGTCCCATCACCTCTTATTTTTGTTCACCAAGGACCTTAGCAGTGTACCAAGGGTCCTATTGGTAACCTCCGTTTGACCGTCTGTTTGGGGGTGACATGCAGTGCTGAATTTGAGTTGGATACCAAGCTTCTTCCATAAAGTTACCCAAAAATGGCTCAAGAACTTGGCATCCCAATCCGAGACCATAGATTTAGGGATTCCATGCAACTTAACCACCTCTTGAAGGTACAACTCAGCAATTTTCACAGCATCATAGGTAGTGTGACAAGGAATAAAATGGGTCATCTTGGAAAAACGATCAACAACTACCATAATAGAGTCTTTACCTCTAGGCGTTCTAGGCAACCCAATAATGAAGTCTAGGCTGATATCTTCCCAAGGACCTTCAGGAATGGGCAGTGGTGTGTAAAGTCCTTGAGGCAGACTGTGACTCTTCGAGAGTTGGCATATTGAACACCTCTTGATCAGATGCTCAATGTCCTTCTTCATTTTTGGCCAATGGTAATGTTCCTTCATCATCAAGGTAGTCTTCTCAATCCCAAAATGTCCTGCCAAGCTACCTCCATGAACCTCCAAGATGAGAAGTTCACATAAGCTGCTCTTTGGAATGAACAATTTATCTCCCTTAAAGAGAAACCCATGCTCAAGGTGGAATAAACCTTGGGGTCGCTGCTGACATGCTTTATAAACCTCCTTGAAATCTTCATCTTCCGGATACAAGGCCTTGATTTGATCAAAGCCAAGTACTCTAGAATCCATCACATGTAACAGAATAAACTTCCTTGACAGTGCATCAGCTCCTTTGTTCAAATGACCGGCCTTGTGATGGATCATGAAATGATAGGCTTGCATATACTCAACCCATTTGGCATGGCGTGGGTTTAGTTTTATGCTGACCTTGGATGAACTTCAAGGCTTCATGATCACTAAGCAAAATAAATTCATTACCAATGAGGTAATGTCTCCAATGCTCCAATGCTCCAATGCTCGAATGATTGCATAAAACTCCTTATCATACACACTATACTTCTTCTTCGCATCATTCAACTTTTCACTGAAATAAGCAATAGGCCTTCCCTCTTGAGATAGGACAGCACCTATGCCCAATCTAGATGCATCACATTCCACTTCAAAAATCTTGGAAAAACTGGGCAAGGCTAACACATGGGCAGTGGTTAGCTTCTCCATGATTGTCTCAAAGGCCTTCTGGGTAGAAAGGGTCCAAGAGAACTCCTTAGCCTTCACTAGCTCAGTCATGGGAGCTCAGATGGTACTAAAGTTTCTCACGAACCTTCTATAGAAGGAAGCCAGGCCATGAAAACTCCTTACTTGCTGAATGGTGGTTGGAACTGGCCAATCTTTGAAGGCTTGGATCTTCTCTTCATCAACGTGAATGCCCTCAGCAGTGATCACATAAACAAGAAATGTAACCTTGTCGGTGAAGAACTGACACTTTCCCGAATTCCCATGAAGCTTCTCTTGGGATAAAATCTCCATCACCGCTTGTAAATGCTTGACATGATCCTCTTCATTGTGACTATAAACAAGTATGTCATCAAAGTAGACAACAACACACTGGCCTATAAGGGCCTTCAGAACCTAGTTCATCAATCGCATAAAGGTTGAAGGAACGTTAGTTAAACCAAATGGCATCACCAACCATTCATACAAAGCTCCTTTAGTCTTAAAAGCAGTCTTCCATTCGTCTCCTTCAAAGATCCTTATATGATAATATCCACTTATCAAATCAATCTTCGAAAAGACCTTAGCACCATAGAGCTCATCCAATAAGTCCTCAAGTCTAGGTATAGGATACTTATAACTTGATTGTGATTTTGTTGATGGCTCGACAATCAATGCACATCCTTTGACTTCCATCCTTCTTTGGTACCAACAAGGCTGGCACAGCACAAGGACTTAAACTCTCCCTGATATATCCCTTTGCAAGAAGGTCATCTACCTGCCTTTGGATCTCCTGGGTATCATTGGGGGTCATGCGGCAAGCTGGTTTATTAGGGAATATTGACCCAGGTATGAGGTCAGTCTTGTGTTGGATATCTCTCTTGGCAGGCATACCAGAGGGCATCTCTTCAGGAAACACAAAGGAATAGTGTTCCAAAAGAGGGGTAAGAAGGGGGTGGCTATTTGTGGAGCTTAGGCTTGTGTTCTGGTTCAGGAGAATAAGGCCCTTATGTTCATGAAGCTCATGGTGTTCAGCAACCAAGAGTGTGATCAAATTGGGTTCAGCAACCACATTCTCCTTGGGTTTCGAAAGTTGGGTAGGTTTGAGGGGTACAAGGGTAATCTTCTTGTGGTCAGACACAAGGGTATAGGTGTTGGCTCTTCCATCATGATGCATAGCTCTATCAAACAACCAAGGTCTACCAAGCAAAACATGACAAGCATCCATAAGTAATATGTCACACCAAACTGAATCTTGAAAGGATTTACCTATAGATAAATTCACCAAACATCTCTGATTCACGTGAATGCCCTTGCCTTGATTAAGCCACTGGATAGTATAAGGAGCCGGATGAGGGTTGATTTGCAACCTCAACTTGTTCACCATGGACTGTGAGGCAGTATTGGTGTAACTTCCTCCATCAATAATCAACGAACACACCTTCCCATTGATAGTACATCGTGAATGAAAGATGTTCTCCCTTTGCTCCTGTCCCTCTTGCATAGAAGAGCTACTAAGAACTCTCCTCACCACCAACATTTCCTCTTCATCTGGTTCTTCAACCACCTCATCATAAACTGGTTCACCCAATAACTCCTTCTCATACTCCTCTTCCAAATCTGGTTCAGGTGCAACGAATAAGGCAGTTTGGTATTCCATAAGTGACACCACTCGTTTATTAGGACATTCAGATGCAATGTGTCCTAATCCTGGGCACCTAAAACACCTTCGGGGACTATAGGTTTTGGGTTCAGTAGGGGTAGGCTTTTGTGGGGTATACGGCTGGGTATTTTGTGGGGGTTTAGGGGTTGGAAATTTGAACAGGTAAGGCTATTTTTGTGGAGGGTTATTTGGGTTCTGAAATGGATATGAACGTGTTTGAAGTTGGGGTCTATGGGTTACTTCTTTCCCTTTGTTTCTCTTTTGCAACTCAACCTTGTGTGCCAATGAACTCAACTCATCAAAGGTAGAATAAGGATGCAATTCCACAACATGTTTAGTCCTTTCATCCAGACCAGAGCGATACCTCACAAGGGTTTGAGGTTCATCTTCCTTAAGGTCACACCTCCAAAGCAAATGTTTGAATTCCTTGGTGTATTCTTCAACAGACTTGTTACCTTACGTCAAGTGTTGGAGCTTCATGTAATTATCCTTGAGGTAACTAGCTGGAAGGAACTTTGCTTACAACTTCTTCTTCATTTTCTCCCATGATCGCACCTTCTCCTTTCCCATAGAAACCCTCTTCTTCTGCAAATTAGTCCACCAAATAGATGCATGTTTTCTCAACTTCAGAGCAATGAATTTTACCTTCTTATCGTCTGGAATGTCCTTGAGATCAAAGACCCTCTCCACTATTTGTAGCCAATCTAAGAAAACCTCAGGGTCAAGGTTTCCTTCAAACTCAGGGATGTCAACCTTGAAATCAAGCCTTTCTTCCTGTGGTGCTCGTCTTCTGCGATGGTTTCGTACCCCAATGTCCTCATCCCCAAATGGATTTCCCGAATCAGAATCAACCTCCTCTGAATCCTGGAGTTCTTCTCGGCGTAAATACATATAATGTTTCAATTGATCAGAAAGGAACTTCACTCGCTGCTCTAACTCCTTCTTCTCTTTCATAAGTTGCTCTTGATTTTGGGAAATTTGACTAGACGCCATTGCTAATAATAGAGCATGAAATGAAACCGATCAAAACTCCCACCAAGACAGAAATCTAGCTCTGATACCAAATTATGATGTATCCTAGCAAAAACAATTAGATTTTCTAAATAGTTGGGATCATCAATGTGGTTTAGCGTCCCAATTTCAGCACAACAACAACCAAAATGGATCGACCAACAACAATGCACATAGAAAACGACCAAAACAGAGGATAGAACAAATGAAAATCAATCAATACAGACTCACCATGATTGATTATCACAAGGGCTCCTTAATCTCCTTCTTAGTTACAGATTCACCTTCTAAGAATTTGATTAAGCTCGACCAATCACCTACTTGATTAGCCAAATCAAGTTACAGTAGTAGAAATGAGAGTTGAGGGAAACTCACAACCTTGAGAGCAAAGAAGCTTCTCGAATTTTAGGGTAATATTCAGATTAGATTGTCCAAACCGATTACAAAGGGGGTTTATATATACCCAACAGAATATTGTAACTAATCCAACTAATTAGGGGTTTCTTGAGCAAAAAGAAAACCTCCTAATCTGACTTAAAGAAGCTAATAAGGTTTTATTATATTAGCCAATATATTTCAAACATAAGCAGCTCCGGATGAACGTCCTTTACCCGCATGCAGAACGTGGTGTGTGAACGTCCTTCAGTCTGGGCAAATGACATGATAAGTGAATGTCCTTCATTCTGAGCAAATTGGTCGCTATGTCTGGAAGATTGAAGTAAACACTGGAGAGGCTTCACGAGGTGAAGGACATTGGCCTGTCGAACGATCAACTCCCTTCTTGGTTTCACCCACAACCAAGTAACAAGCTCGGATGACTTGAGCATGCTTGGCCTGATTCCCATCAGTCGGTGGTGGTCGGGCGGCGGCGATGGTGGCGCACGGCGACGCGGACGGCGGTGGGAGAGAGAGAGGAACGGAGGGAACATAATAGGGAGAGAAAGTACGTGCGGTGATCGTGGCGGTGACCGGGGCGTTGCTTGGCGGTTTCCGACGAGTGGGGGATGATGATGGTTGTAGGCGGTGGTCGGTGGTTGCTGCTGGGGTTTTAGGGTTTGGGTTAATTAAGGGTAGTTTATGAAATTAGACTACTTAATTTACTTAATTAAGCAAATAAAACTTGGGGCATACTCTTCTAACCATCACTTAGCACCAATTAGGGAATTTTTTTTTTAAAAAAAACAATATTAATAATAATAAGGTTAATAATACTAATACAAACTAGTTCTTATACCATGCTTCGCACGGTCATATTTTAATCTTCATATTTGTAAAAATTTGAAAATGTTGAAAACTTGTAATAAAATACACAACCACGTATTTACGATGTGTACAATAATATTTTAATCATCTACAACAAAATGTAAGAAAAATCATCTAAATAGAGCATCAAATGACTAAATTCTAATTGTAAAATTGAATTTACTCTAAATAATACAAATTGAATATATCCAATGTTGGAACATAGAAGTTATCTTCCTATGAAATTAAACATATTCAAAGTCTACCAAATCAAATTTATTATTGTTTGCTTGAAATCTAAGAGGGTTTAAACATTATGTTATTGCATCCAATAAATCATGGAAAATCTCCAAGCATTATCTATTTATTAAATTATATGTTTTTTGATATTTTTTTTAATGCTTGGAACAAAATTGAATGTTCATATTTTAGACTTTTTAAACCTAATCCATACCTAAAAGTTGCATATTATAATATTTATGAGAGGAAGATATATATGAATAAACTTATATGAATTTTTTTTCAATAGACATTGAATATGATTGAATATACTTATATGAAACTAACAATGCATGTACAAAAATCATATAGAAAAGTAAAATCTATTATTTAACTTGTAACTATATTACAATGAGGAAAATAGCAACTTATAGTCAAATAACATTCAAGTACCTAAAACAATTTTAAAATTTATATAATATACATTTCTTAATAGCATACTTACAAACTTAATAGCAAGCAAATAAATAAATATAAATTATAGAAAACATAATAAAAATTTGATAGCATTAGGTTTTGGTTGATCTAAACTGTAAAAAGTATAAAGTTACATACTTATGTTAGTTTTTTCTAGATCACATATTCACGGTAGTTAGTAACGCCTTTCATTCTATTCATAAATTTTAATTAACTCATTGAATGGTTATATGTTACTATAATAATAGATCTTTATGAAACAAATATAACAATCACAATTGTGTTTAAAATAATTACTTTTTATGAACATATGTATTCTAATGTAAAAAACCAATATGAAAACCAACAAAATAAAATATGAAAAGTAATTAATTTTTTATAGAAAATAAGAAATAAGAATTAGTTTGGAAAAATCAAAATGAAAATATATACATATTTTAATATTATTTTCTATAGAAAAATGTAGTATTTTTTTTAAGCATATGTGATAGACTCATTAAGTAAGAATTTTATCTTGTAATCTAAATATTGAATATGCGTTAGAAAATTAAAAGGAAAATTCATAAAAATCAATAGGAAATTACGCGACTTATATGAAATTGCAATATAGACTAATTGCAAAATATAATGAAATTTAAAGTGAAATGAAAATTACCTTTTCACCAATTGCATTCAACCCACTTACTCCAAATTTCCATAGCTACATGTTTACACCTTGCTCCTTTTTATAAGGGTAAATAAACATCATTACAAAAAGAAGAAATGGGGAAAACTTATAACCATCAATTAGTAATGACAATTTAATAGAATTAATCCATATAAATTTCAAGAAGGATGAGTTACAAATACCCATATTGATCAGACGTTAGAAATGTGAAAGGAAAGCATTAAAAATATCATCCATTAGTAACTAAAAACTTATAATTTTCCTTTTTTCTTCAGAAAAAATATAGTTGAAATATATAACTTTTTAATATTGCGAAAGTTACCGTTAAAAGAAAAGCTACTTTTGAACCCCAATTTTCCAAAATAGTATTTATAAAATTGTTCTCAAATTTGGACATTATTTCCTTGAAAATTCTACCATAGTTGAAATTATTTTCAACTATGGTAGTTAAAAATTGCATAACTATTAATTTATAAAAAATAAATTACATATATTAAAAGATTTATATCTCACTAAATAGGATTAACTGTTTGAAATAACTTACTTTCATCAATATATTTTAATATTAATTTTTTATAGTAGAATTAATAATACTTACACTTTCAACTATGATAGTTGAAAAAAATTCAAATTTGGTAGAAAATCCTTCAAATGTTAAATTTTGTAAAAAGTTATATTTCAACAAAAATGATTACTTATTGTAATAAGTTCTTTAATCAATATATAACAATTTCGACTTTCTTAAAAATATATTTTAGGGTTATTTTACATTTCAACTACCATAGTTGAAAATAATTTCAATTATGGTAGAATCTCCCTTTCTCCTTTTTTGAAAACTAAATATGTTTTATCATAAAAAAATCTTTTATTATTGGTATTAATAATTATTAATAGTAAAAAATCCTTTTACTGAAAGAATTTATTATTGGTTATTGCTAATTATTTTATAAACATTTAAACGAAAGTTAACTTTCTTGTAACATAAAAGGAGGTTAAAAAAGAATATATTGGAAATTTTCATATAAAGATACTTTAACGCGTATAACTTCATAGCAATAAGGAAATGTAAAAGTATTTTGATAATATCAGCTTAATTACATTAGTTACTATAAATAATGTTGGAAAACTCTTCATATGCAAAAACATTTTGATAATATCAGTTTAATTACATTAGTTAATATAACACAACTAAAATTATGTGTATTACCAACCATTTTTCTCCAACCAATTTAAAATGGTTGGAAAAACCAACCATCTTAGCAACCATTTCATATTCCAACTATTTTACCAAAAATTTAGTGGCAAAAATGGTTGGAAATTCCAACCAATTTTGCTAAAATGATTGGAAAATTTTCCTACCATCATTTTTCCTACTATTTGAAAATGGTTGGATTACTAACCATTTTTCCAACCAATTTCAAATAGTAGGAAAAATGATGGTAGGAAAAATTTCCAACGAATTTTAGCAAAATTGGTTGGAATTTCCAACCATTTTTTCCACTAAATTTTTTGAAAAATAGTTGGAATATCAAATGGTTGCTAAAAACCGATTTTAAATTGGTTAGAAAAAATGATTCGTAATATCGTACACATATTTTTCTTAGTGTAAATAATGTAGGGAAAACTCTTCATATGCAAAATTAAATATCAAAACTATTTTTTATTAAATACAATAACGCTGCCTTTCAAGAGTAAGCTTGAGTTAAGCTTAATTAGTATTCATATATTTTAATTAAATCAATAAATTTTATTTGTTGCAAACAATAACTCACCGTACATTTAATATTTTTATGAAGTACTTTTTCAAAAAAAGGTAATCATGATTAATAATCATTTAATATACGCAAAAGTTTTTTTTTAAAAGGGTAAACATTATTAGCAATTATAATTTTCCAAAATACCCTCATAGAAACTCACATATTCCAACCTCACCCTTTGTACCCAGTTATATATATATATATATATATATATATATATATATATATATATATATATATATATATATATATATATATATATATATATATATAATCAGGTACAAAGGGTGAGGTTGGAATATGTGAGTTTCTATGAGGGTATTTGGAAAATTATAATTGCTAATAATGTTTACCCTTTTAAAAAAAACCTTTTGTATATAGGGAATTGACATAATGAGAAGAAAGATTTTGTGAGAAGAAAAGTATAGCAAATCATAACCATTGGTTCCAAGATCAAAGGTGGGTATTAATCTTGCTTTTTTTCTTTTTATTTTTTGTTGGAAAAATGTGAATAATAAATGCTACAACCTTTTTCTTTTTTTTTTTTTTTGTTGGCTGGGAAAAAGATAGCAATTAATGTAGTGTGATTTCCAATGACATGCTAATTAATTCGCAGTTCTAGAAAACTTAGAATGAGCATCAACTATACCCAGAATGAACATCAACTTTACCATAAATGAACACCACATATACCCAGAATGAACATCAACTATACCATAAACGAACGTCACAATACTATACGTTCGTTTATGGTATAGTTGATGTTCATTCTGGGTATATGTAGTGTTCATTTATGGTATGGTTGACGTTCATTTATTGTAAAGTTGATGTTCATTCTGGATATAGTTGATGTTCATTCTGGGTATAGTTGATGTTCAATCTGAGTTTTTTAGAGCTGCGAATTAATTATCATGTCATTGGAAATCACACTGCATTAATTGTTCTCTTTTTCCCAACCAACAAAAAAAAAAAGAAAAAGGTTGCAGCATTTATTAGTCACATTTTCCCAACCAAAAAAAAAAAGAGAAAAAGCAAGATTAATATCCACCCTTGATCTTGGAACCAATGGTTATGATATGCTATGCTTTTCTTCTCACAAAATCATTCTTCTCATTATATCAATTCCCATATATATATATATATATATATATATATGATAATAATAGCAAGAGTAGTAATACAATAATAATAATAATAGTAGTATTAATAATAATACTAAAAAAATCAATAATTAATTAAATAAAACTAACACATACTCATCAAATATTAACATCGAATTTACCAAAATACCCCTATTACCATGCATAATCATGCACATAGAAAAAGACTATATTACCCTTAATGATCCCAGGGCGGTCCTACGAGCTCAAGTGTTAACCATTTAAACACAAAATAATTAATACTAAGGACATAACGACAATTATAACCCGATTTTCCGGGGTTTTACATGGAGACTGCTGGTTGTTTGATCTTCTGACGCCTCTGGAGTGCATGTCGAATGCCGCCGAGGGTAGACTGCAGAGTGTCTTGTTGAAGAACTCCATTGTTGCTTTTGATCAACACGTGTCGAAGACTTGGAGACTCGATCTTGATCTTCTACAGACTTCGATCCTTGGCGCTTGGTGGCCGCTGGCAGTTTGATCTCCTGGAGTCTCTGGATGTTGGCTGCTAAATCTCCGGGGTAGTTTCAAAATAAACAGGGAGAACCCCTATTTATAAGCTTTGGAGGCCTAACCCCTAGGGTTGGAGTTGGGCTATGGGCTTGAGCCCAAGTTAATTAATTATTCATTTAATTTTAAATAAAAATATAAAATTATGATTTTCTGCATCATCTTGACACGTGTCACGAAGTTATTGGCCAGGATGTAATTCCATTTAAAATCCAATTAAATGGAACGTCGTAATTGATTTAACACGCGGCGGATAATAATTGGTCGAATAAATTTAATTTATTTTCCACGTATCAATTTTTTTAATTAGTCGACATATTTTTGCCTCCTACAAATGCCCCCTTCGAGAGTCGGTCGTGAACACGAATTTTGAGTGTTTGAAGCGGTTGAGTCTCGAATATAATTTGTATTTAGTCGGCATACTATAGTGCCTAAATTTCAGCTAGGCCAAACGGAGTGCGCCGCTGATTTGAAGGACGAGGATGTCATCTTGGAGCATAATTCAACCAACACGACTAGGATGTCCCAACATTGCTTGCTTGAATGAAGTTTTCAACCAGCTTGAGTATTCCATTGATGGTGCTGACTTGGAGCAAACCATCAACATGAAGATCTTGGCAAGCCACAGTGCGACTTGAAAGCCTACAATTTTGATGACTTGGAAGTCGGTCCATTTTTTTGCACTTTTGACTTGGAAGTCTTTGTTATGATGATGTAGAAGTCTTTAACTTTGTCGACTTTGAAGTCTTGCACGAGTGAGCTATGGACTTTACTGAGTTAAGAGTCTTATTAATTTATGAGTCTTTATCTATCTTGACTTGGGAGTCCATCCCGTTGACCTATGAGTCTTTGACTTTCTTGACTTGGGAGTCATGCATCCTGTTGACTTGTGAGTCATTGAATTTTGCTAGCGTATGAGTCATTCATTTTGACTTGGGAGTCGTGAACTCATGAATCTTCTATCGCGGGTGATTTGGGAGTCTTTTCTTTGATGACCTAGGAGTAATTACTTTTTCTTCACCTTAAAATTTGATTTTGATGACTTAGTAGTCTTGAATTTGAATTGGAAGTCATCAATTTATTTGACTTGGAATTCGGTTGGTTTGATGACTTAAGAGTAAGAAGTTTTTTGACTTGAAAGTCTTTGGATTTGCTGACGTAAGAGTCATATGCATCGTTGACATGGGAATCTCAAATTTTATTGACTTGGAAGTCGTGATTTTGAATTGTGAACCCTTTCATTTTGTTAATTTGAATTTGGCTGGCTTGGATGTCTTTGTCTTGTCGTTGACTTGGAAATCAAGGAACTTGGTGACTTAAGAGTCTTGAAGTTTGTTGATTTGAAAGTCTCGAATTTTTGCAGACTTGGAAGTCTTTAAATTTTGTCAACTTGGAAATCGGTGAATTTAGTGACTTGAGAGTCTTGAAATTTGTTGATTTGAAAGTCTTGAATTTTTGCAGACTTGCGAATCTTGAAGATTGCTGACTTGAAAGTCGTGGTCGTTTTTTCTCGACTTTTGAGTCTTTCATTTTGTTGATTTGAATTTCGACGACTTGTGAGTCTTTTATTTTGTCGATTTAAATTTGGATGACTTGTGAGTCTTTGACTTGAAAGTTTTGAATTTCGACTTGGGAGTCTTTAACTTTGGTGACTTGAGAGTTTGACTTGAAAGCCTTGTGTTTGGACATTTACGAGTCTTTCGTGATGATAACTTGGAAGTCTTGGATTTTGACTTGGGAGTCGCTAATTTTGGTGACTTGAGCTCCTTTTTCTTGAAAGTTTGGGATTTGAACTTGTAAGTCTTTGGTGTTGATGACTTGAACGTCTTAGATTTTGACTTGGGAATGTTTAATTTTGTGGATGACCTAAAAGTTTTGAATTTTGATTTGTGAGGTTTTTTTTTTTTTTTTTTTTGGTGGATGCATGACTTGGAAGTCTTAAATTTTTGACTTGTGAGTCTTGATGTAGATGACGTGGAAGTCTTGAATTTTTTACTCGTGAGTCTTGATTTGGATGATTTGGAAGTCTTGAATTTTTGACTTGTGAGTCTTGATTTGGATGACTTGGAAATCTTGAATTTTGACATGTGAGTATTTTTTTTTTTTTTGTGGATGACTTGAAAATCTTGAATTTTTGACTTGTAAGTCTTTATGTGGATGACTTGGAAGTCTTAAATTTTTCACCACGAAAGTCTTCAAAATTTGTTGACTTTACTCGTCAATTCTTTTGGCTTTCTCTTCCCTTTCCTTAGCAAACCTTCTCAACGTAGCCTCTAACTTGGCAATCTTTTCTTCCATGTTAACAGCTCTAATTGCCATCACCACCATGACGAAGGTATGAGTAGATTCAGTCTCTGCTTGCGAGAAGATAGATTCTTCTTTGGAGATTGTGAAAGAATCTTCACTAGAGTAGCCATGGTATTCAAAGCCCTCAAATTGGAAGAGTCCGCGAGGTGTAGTTTGCTTTAAGACGAAGGTAATCGTAGTAAGGCTTCCAAGAGTGAGGAGCCCTTTGAGCTGCCCCCAACATGAGGGAGCCGATAGTTGGATTCCTAAGTAATTGAGTTGGTGCATTCACCGTTGGTTTTTCTAGCGCTGTAGAAATAGTAGCGGTGACAGTTGCAATCCTTCGAGTCGTTACTTCGCTTGATGTGACACATGTAGTTCTTGACCCCTAGGATGAAGTTTGAGTCATCCTCCTTGTTAAGAGTCGAGAGACAACTTTCTTGGGTGTCATCACGTCGCTTGAGTCGAAGGTTGAACTTGATTTCTTCGAGAAGGAGATGAGAGGCAGAGAGGTCCTACTGGGCGTGCCGAAATTTGTAAACACAAATTTCGAGTCTAAAATAAATAAAGACAGGAAATTGAGAGCAAATTAATTTGTATTAATATTCGAATGTATGCGGGTACAATCTCCGTATTAAATACAATAAAGTAGTCCTCTGATTCAATCTCCTGAAATTTTGGTGAGCCGAGGGCGCGGACGCTTAATCTCGATCTCGAATGCAGGTCTAGCTGAAGGATTATGAAGCAGTTCTTGATCTTGACGCGGTAGAGGCTTGAAGACTCGATCATGAGCTTTTGCAAACTTCGATCCTTGACACTTCGTAGCTGGAGACTGTTGGTTGTTTGATCTTCTGACGCCACTGGAGTGCAGAATGCCGAATGCCGCCGGGGGTAGACTGCAGAGTGTCTTGCTGAAGAACTCCGTTGTTGCTTTTGATCAAGACGTGTCGAAGACTTGGAGACTCGATCTTGATCTTCTATAGACTTCGATCCTTGGGGCTTGGTGGCCGCTGGTAGTTTGATTTCCTGGAGTCTCTGGATGTTGACTGCTGAATCTCCGGGGTAGTTTCAAAATGAATGGGGAGGACCCCTATTTATAAGCTTTGGAGGCCTAACCCATAGGGTTGGAGTTGGGTTTTGGGCTTGGGCCCAAGTTAATTAATTATTCATTTAATTTTAAATAAAGAATTAATTATGATTTTCTGCATCATCTTGACACGTGTCACGAAGTTATTGGCCAGGATGTAATTCCATTTAAAATCCAATTAAATGGAACGTCGTAATTGATTTAACACGCGGTGGATAATAATTGGTCGAATAAATTTAATTTATTTTCAACGTGTCAGTTTTTTAATTGGGCGACATATTTTGCCTCCTACAAATATATCTTTTTATATGGGAGTTTTACACTTTAATAGCTCTTAAAATTTAGTTTAATTTCTTTTATACTGAGATTGATATATTATAATAGTAAATTTGGTGGAAGAAAGACTAAATAAATAATTTTTTTTATAAAAAGCTAATGAATATTATTTTAATTGTGTCTTAATATGTGCAATTTATAGGTATGAGTTTGTTATATTTTAAGTTGTCATTTATGTCATTAAAGGAGTGGTAGCTACTGGGTAGTTATTCTCAATTTTCACATTTTCAACTAAGGTTCAAATCTTGGTGAAAACAAAATATTTTTTTTAAAACATTTATTCATAGGTTTGAAGTTTAGTTTGGAAAAATCGAACCTCCCAAATCTTTTTTCTTATGTTTGGATTTTCCTTTAGAAGACTTGTTTTAATATATAAATAGATTAGAGTAGACAATTTGAAAGTTAATTGAAAAGTGGATTATCTATTGCTTTCATTTTTATAGTTTAATTACGTTCTACAGACATCATAATCTTCAAAATTCAAACCCAGAAAAATATTTCTCCATCTTATATATCTCTAACTGTAAAATTCCCAATTCCCAACTCCATTTATGCTTCACCGGAAGAGGGGGGGGGGGGGGCAGCAATTATATGGTAGGACCGAGTGTACATAGCATGGTACACTCGGTATATATATGGGTAGGGTTTATATACGCTTCACGTGAGATTTTGTGAGATTTTATTATGGACTCATTCCTTATCACGCGGATATTACTCGATCGTATCCTTCATTAATCTAATTTTCTCATTCTTGCACCGCCGTTGTTTGTCGTTCGTGTTCTTGCTTGGTCAACAATGGCGGGGAAATAGGGAACCATCAAGATCGAAGACGTTCCTGAATTAGGTAAACAGTAACCATTGACATTGCAATAAGAATACATTGGAGTGCTTGAATACTGCATCAAAGATGGGAAAGTATGCATTATATAATGGAAATTTTATCAACAAATTTGAATTATTGTGTTTGAATACCGCGTTGATGTTTTTGAAGAATGCATTCTATTTGGGAAAAAATGCACTATGCAGTGGAAAAAGTATGCATACTGCATTGGAGAAGATGCATCAAATTTGCGAAAATCTACATTGAATAAGGGAAAGTATGCATTGCAAAATGGAAATTTTATCAACAAATATGCATTCTTGTATTTGAATATTGAATTGATGTTTTCGAAGTATGCACTCAATTTGGAGAAAAATGCACTATCAAAGATGCAGTAAATAGAATACATTGGAGTGCTTGAGTATTGCATCAAAGATGGGAAAGTATGCATTACATAATGGAAATTTTATCAACAAATTTGAATTCTAATGTTTGAATACTGCGTTGATGTTTCTGAAGAATGCATTCTATTTGGGAAAAAGTGCACTACGCTGTGGAAAAAATATGCATACTGCGTTGGAGAAGATGCATCAAATTTGGGAAAATCTACATTGAATAAGGGAAAGTATGCATTGCAAAATGGAAATTTTATCAACAAATATGTATTCTTGTATTTGAATACTGCATTGATGTTTCTGAAGTATGCACTCAATTTGGAAAAAAATGCACTACACAAGGGAAACAATTATCAACAAATATGTGCGTGGTTTTACTCTCCCATACACACTTAGTACCGTACACCCGGTGATATTTTATAATTTGCCGGGGGATATTAATGAAACAAAACGATAATTATAACCACATTTAAAATGTGGACAAATTAAACTAATCATTGAATAACATATTAAAATTATGTCCTATAAATATAGTGATTGAGAAGTATTCTTTTGATTAATTCCTAAAATTCTAGGAATACAATATATACCAACCACCTCATACAATTCTTTTTCCCTCCCCTATTTTGATGAATTCTATTAATTATCTTATAGTTTATAATAAAATTTAGAGAAATTGGATTCTAATAATACGAACTTTTGGTTTGGTGAATAATAATACGAACTTTGACCCCCTGTTGCCCTCAATAGTACGCCACCGAGTTAAGTTGAATTTATCTCAGTGGTGGTCTGACGTGGCGGCGGAGACACGCGCCTGGTTGTTTTGACTTTGCCACGTCATCCACGTTGACTTAAAAAATAATACGAACTCTTACCTATGTTGCTCTGAATAATACGAACTTTTTTCTCTCTCTAAAAATCTCAAATCCCATTTTTACTTCTTCATCCTCTTCAATCCTCCCACTCCCCCTCCCCATTCCCAAAAAACCCAGAAAATCCCCCCTCTCTTTCTCTCTAGACACCCTTTCTGGGTTTCCACCAGATTTTCCACCATTCCCTAAATTGGGTACACTTGAGCTTCCATTATTCTCCACTCCACCACCAAAGTTTTTAGAAACTATCACAACCCTACTCTCATTTACCTTACTTCCACTACCCCCTTGCAAACTTTCACCATTTTCACTCCTTTTGGGTTCGAAATTTGCATCTTTAAACACCTTTTATAGATTTACATCGGATTTTCCAGCATTCCTTGAGCTGGGTACACTTCTACCCCCATTACTCTCCACCGCATCACTAAAACCTACAGAAACAGTCCCAATTCCACCTTTTTGGGCATCAAATTTGGTATCTTTAGATTGGGTGGTGTTTAAGAAGAGATCTTGATAGAGAGAATTAGGAAGAAAGAGAGGAAAGCTTTGATTGTTGTTGGTGAGGAACAGTATGGTGAGAATGAGGAGGAAGAAGACGAAGAAGTGTTAGGATTCGCAGGGCGTAGCTAGCAGACAAACAATAATAAGGGAAAAAATAAATAAAGATTCGACACAAGAAATTAACGTGGAAAAACCCAAACCGGGAAAAAAAAACCACGAAGGATGCACTATCAGAGGATTACAATGGTGTTTCAGAGATTCCCAAACCTCTACAATCTCTCACAACCTCCCTAGAGTTACAACCTGAGAACTCAACACTCACAGATGAGCCTCACACAACTCTTCAGGGACACAGAGATTAAAGGTCAATCTCTTGTGGTATAAGATGAAACACTCTAAATTGCTGTCCAAATAAACCTAAAACATAGGTCCTATTTATAGTCAAGACTACTACACAATATTGCGGTTAATAATAATATTAACTTTCCAAAAACATGTGTTATTCTAATAATTTGATGCTATATTCCAAAGTAATATTATATTTCCATGTGATTGCCACATCACAATTTGGTAACAAATATAATATTTTTCTCTTTATATAATATCTTTCCTTAATGAACACAATCTTGGAAGATTTTCAATATTATATGAAACTTGTCCACCAAGCATAATTTTGGGAGTGCTGCGAATAAAATGCCACTAAATTTTCCCAAAATGTCAAATTTGCCATTAAAATTTCCAAATTGTCAAATCTGCCACTACATTTTCCAAAATTGTCAAAATTGCCACTACTCCCTACTCTCACCTGCTATAGCCGGTTACTGTGGCAAACAAAAAAAGGAAAACCCAACCCCCATTGTTTATACCCTAATATTGCCATTGTAGTTTCCTTAACCTGCTTAATTTCCTCCCTCCCACCTATTTCTGCCCGCAAAAATGGCCCTTCACCGTCCTCATCTGTAATCGTCGGCCATCGTCATCGTCTTCACTCTCCTTCTTTCTCCTTCTTCACTCTTCATCAATCTTCTTCACTACTCTTCTTGTTCGCCATTTTCGAAGCTTTTCACCCAATTTTTTTCCTTTTTATTTGGGCTTCATCTTGTTCGATCTTCTTCTTTTTCGCCCATCTGAGCTTCTTTTTATTTGGCAAATTTGGGCTAAAAGGAAGAAATTGGAAGAAGAGAAGAAGAAGACGGATGAGTTGAAGATGAAACTGGAAGAAGAAAAGAAGAAGGAGGTGAAGGAAGTGACTGAACTTAAGCTGGAGGTGATAAAACTGAACATGGAGAACGACAATTTGAAGGTGAAGCTGGAAGAAGAGAAGAAGAAGGGGCTGGACGAAGTCAATGAACTCAAGATGAAGCTGATGATGATGGGCATTATTCTGATTGTATTTGTTGGTGTGTTTGCTCGGGTGTTATTTGGGGGATGGATCTGACTTCTGATGGTTGGTTTAACTTACAATTGTGTTAGCCTCTTTTAATTTTTAGTTTAGTTATGCTAATGAAGTAGAATGGAAGAAGGTGGATATTTTGGTTATGTTGTGGAAATTTTTTGGTGACAATTGGGGTTGTTGTGGTTGTGGTAATTTCTGATGTTTGGATGATGACAGTGTTGTGTATTTTGGATAGTAGAAGTTGATGAATATTGAAAATGTATATTGGAATTCAGTTGATGAATGAAAATGGTAGGTTTTGTTGTTGTTCTGGATATGGATGCTTGCATTTCTATACTGTTTTGAGCATTGTGTATAGATGAAAAACAATGAAAATAACTCTTCCAATTATGTTCTACTTTTGGTGTGTTTTGTTAAAAACTTTAGGACTCAAAATTGAGTCTAGCCATACAGAACTTGCAACGGGAGGACAAAGTGAGGAGTGCAATCCAAATAAGGGCCAACAGAGGCAAAAATGGAGAAAGCACAATGTCAAATGACAAGAAATGGGAAAGAATGCATCCCAAAATTAGTTCTATTGTATTTTTTTGCTAAATTTCAGGTTGTTTCACAATTTCAAATGACTTCATACACTAGTGCTCACTTGTATTTAATTAGCTGATTAATATTTTAGTCCTTCACACACAAGTGTCATAACCATTTGAACTAGTTACAGTAACATTCAGTCATAAAACAGAAAGAATTAATGCAATTTGTAACTTGTGGAGCAAAAGATAGTTGTTGTACAGGCATTTGAATCAGCTGAGATCTCTTCAAAAACTCAAATTCAAGAAAAAAAGGAACAGACAGTGGGAATCAATTCATCCAGTGGCTGGCACAACACTGTGTCCTTGGATGAAATTGTTACAGAAACGTCACGACAAACTTCTTTCTGTGATTGAACTCTGACCAAAAGGATGTTGCTCTATGTATTTCTGCACATTGACAGCCACTGCCTATGTATTTATGTGAAAAAGTCACCAAAAAAAGCCTGAACAATCAACCACAACAATCAAAATGCTTTATTTGACAGAAAAACAATCAATGGAGTCACAACAATCAAAATGTTTTATTTGACAGAAAAATCTACCTCACAGCTCTCTCCTTCATTATAAAGCAAATGGGGAACCTTTTGAAATTCTCCCCCATGAAACAACATAATTTTGCAACCCATTTCTACTGTCTGTGACAAAACACAACAAAAACCAAAAAAATAAAATAAAATCAACATACGAATTTTTCACAACTCTCACCAGCAGATACAAACCCATAACATATATATGTCAACCGAATCATGTACATCTTCCCAAAAACAGAGCATCACGAAGACAGAATCGAAAAAAAAAATGGAACAGAGGCAAAGGCATTCACAAAACCAACTTGAAACAACCTAACTCATCCAATTCTAGTATACATTGCAATTTCTACCCACAGAATGCAAAAAAATTTGAACTTTCATCCACTCAAACACCATTCACATCACCCATAATCGTTCACATACCTTGTTGGATTCTTCACTTCTTGATCACGGCACTTGATAACCAACTTCAACAGCTTCCTCTTGCTCGCCACTTCGTTGCGACCGCCACACCTCTTTCAGTTTCTTCAACCGTTATCTATCTTACCTCCTCCATTTTTAGGGTTAGGGTTCTTCAAGTGTTTTTCTGGGTTTTGGTTTGAGGAAGAAAGCAAGAGTTTGTATGGAGGGAAAGGGAGAAGAAGCAACGAACTGGGAGTTGCAAAATCATTCTTTATTTCAAAAACTTTCAAAACAAATTCACACGTATACCGGCAGTTGTAGGTTAGAATTGGAAGCAGTGACAATTTTGACAATTTTGAAAAATGTAATGGCAGATTTGACCATTTGAAAATTTTAATGGCAAATTTGACATTTTGGGAAAATTTAATGGCATTTTTATCGCAGAACTCATAATTTTGGCTTTCCAAAATTCATCCCACCAAAATAATAATTTGGGCTCCACACAATTAACCCAACAAGAAGAAGATGAGAATGGGGGGTAAAGTGTAGTAAAAATGGTGGTGGGGTTGTTTCTTCTGGGATTGATTTCTAGGCATGTCCCCCATTAGAGGCTGAGGAAGAGCTTGGGAATATGGGGAGTAAAATGGGAAAATTTAACAGCAACAATAACTGATACATCACACATTTGTTGCTTTTGAGTGTTGTGCGAATGAATGTTGGATTTCATTGATGATTTTTGGCGGCTAGAATGAATGATGTCGGTGGATTTCATTGATGATTTCACGAAGAAGAGGAAGAGAGAGAGGGAGAGAGAGAGAGAAAGAGAGAGAGAGGGGGGGGGTTGTCTGGGGTTTTCTGGGAATGGGGAGGGGGAGGATTGAAGAAGATGAAGAAGTAAAAATGGGATCTAGAATTTTTAGAAAGAGAAAAAAGTTTGTATTATTTAGAGCAACATAGGTAAAAGTTCATATTATTTTTTAAGTCAACGTGGATGATGTGGCAAAGTTAAAACAACTAGGCGCGTGCCTCCACCGCCACGTTAGACCGCCACCGACTTAAGTTCAACTTAACTCGATAGCATACTATTGGGGGCAACAGGGGGTCAAAGTTCGTATTATTATTCACCAAATCAAAAGTTCGTATTATTAAGTCTTATATGACTAAAAGTTCGTATTATTAGAATTCAATTTCCCTAAAATTTATTACACAATTTAACATATAAAAGAAATGTATATTACCGTTAGAACTGGATCATCACTTCAATTCTTAAAACATTTTTAGTTCTTTAACATGCTATGTTCAATTTGAATGGTTAGTATGTTAATATCATAGTTAATGGTAAGAATTTAGATTATATATATTTTTTCATAATGGGTAATAGTCCAATACGTTTAGTCCCCTATTTTAGAGGTACATTAACCCAACGACCTTTTGATGGACTAGCTTCAATCGACAAGAATTTAGATTATATATATAATGATAACTTTTTTGATTCCCTTTTCCTTGTCAGCTTTGATATGATTTTTTTGTGTTATTTATTTCTAATAATTTTTTATTCAATTTTTTTGTGATTAATACTTTTGTGGTTGGTGGTGTCTAATATGTTGTTTTTGATGTGGATATGATGTCCAACATTTTTTTTGAATTAATATTATGTTTAAATATCATATAGCTCATTCCTCATATTTTCAATTTTTATGATGAATATATGTTTCGTATACATTTAGACTATGTTATAACTATCTATTTATAATTTTGAATGTCATTCATTAGTACGTCATATTGTTTATCAATGGTTTTGGATGATGCTCATAGTGTTAATTGGGTCTAGGTGATGCATTACCAATGTTTCTTAATGTTAAAGCCTTAGCTACGAATTTGGGATCCAAGGATGATGTGTTTTGATCAAGTCAAGCTATCAAGATGTCCTGCTAATCATTAAGTATGAGACACAGTTCTCCAACCTTGATCTTGGCATTTCAAAGACTTTGGTGAGCTTTTGGAATATTCCTAAAATCTAATCAAGGGTCGTTAGGAGCTTAATATCCTTTGACACAAATAAAGATCATGAAGCTATTCTTATTTTTAAGTTCAAAGGTTAGTTCCAAAGTTTAGGTTTAAATACAAGGATTTGGATGAGTCAAGGATTACTAGCTGTCATTGACGGTCAATTCCATCTTTTACCTTGCTGTTGATCTTCATAGGATTCTTCCAATTGAGGAAGTTGTTGAAATGGAAGAATAAAAGATGGAATTATGCTGCGAAGGACGACATTCAATCCGTATAAAATACATATTAGCTCATATTTACTATTTGTACTAGATATTAGTTGTATTTAGATAAATGGTCCCTGCTGCCTTTGCAATTGATGGTCTGCTTGGGAGGAGGGTAAAGGGGGGTTGGGGGGGGGGGGGGGGGAGAGGTTAAGGAGGGTGCTTACTCCTCCTTACCTCTGCTTGGTAAGGGAGTGAGACAGGGTAAGAGAGAGTAAAGGGGAGTGAGATTTACCCCCTTTAACTTTTATTTTATTACACCCCAATTGGGGTGTAAGGAAGTGTTTAATTAAAGGAAAATTGGATTCTAATAATACAAACATTTGACCATATAAGACTTAATAATGCGAATTTTTGATTTGGTGATTAATAATACGAACTTTGACCCCCTGTTGACCCCAATAGTACGCCACCGAGTTAAGTTCAACTTAGCTCGATGTCGATCTGACGTGGCGGCGGAGGCACGCGTGCCTGGTTGTTTTGACTTTGTCACGTCATCTACGTTGACTTAAAAAATAATACGAACTTTTACTTATGTTGCTTTGAATAATACAAACATTGTTCTCTCTCTAAAAATCTTAGATCCCATTATTACTTCTTAATCTTCTTCAATCCTCACCCTCGCCATTCCCAGAAAACCACAGAAAACCAGAAAACCCAGAAAATACATGGAAACCCGCCAATCCGCCATTGAAGCCTGAGTTCCGAGCGTCATCCTCGCTGTTGCAGACCGTTCATCAGCTAGATCCCACTCCAAATCTCGCGGCTGCATATGCTCTTAGATTTTCAAGATTCGAATCGACTATACAAGGTTAGGGTTTCCCTCCTATTCTTTCATCTTTCAAAGTGGGCCGAGGCCCAAGGGGTATACCAACATTGGAGACACACCAAAGCACGAAAGCCAGGATCTTAGGATGTGTCAAAGAGCGGATGCTGTCCATCCTAGATCCTGTGGTTACTATTTTGTTTCTGTGAATCCTAAATTGATGATCTTTCATAGTTTGGTTGATTATTCGATTCCAAGTGTGAACTACTGATTTGGGTTTTAGCTGCATTTTTGGGTTGTCAATGGAGATTTAGGGATTTCTTCCTCCAGTAATTTCACTTGTTGTTGGAATGTGTAGCAGTTAAAACCCAATCAAACCCAGCTGAGAAATAGTGAAAGGTTCTAACCTTTTCAATTTTAACCAAATTTTGCAGCCTGCAGGGTGTCAACAATCCCTATCTGCTGAATAATTCTGCATTACAAATTACTTGGATATATATGTGGGTCAACATTGATGAAGTAGAGTTTTCATCTGGGTAAACCCTAAACTAGCCTTAATAATAAAAACGATTATAAAGAAGAGTCGCCAGCCGATTTAAGGAAATCGACAAACCAAAAAGAAATCAAAGTGACTTCGGTCTACGAACCTGAATTCTAAGTCCGGGGGCAAGGTTACGAATTCGAGAATTAAATAATTCTTGAATATGCCTGTTTAAAAACAGACTCTACTAAAATCGAACTTGAAATGAAATGAGCGGGGAGAAGTTTAATTAATTTCACAAAATTATATTCTTAAACATGCAACGTTAAGACATAATGTTTTGTACAAAATATGTACAAGTAAAAGGACTTAAAGAATGAAATTACATGATTGGAATATAAAAAAATACAAACCTTACTTTAGGTCTTGGCGTGGTAGAGAAAAGATCGACTCTCAAACACTTGAGTATGGTATCGGTTTAGACCTTGGATGAGGTTATGGGTGTTTTTTTGTGGATGGATGGGAGGTGATGTTTGGATGATGATGGTGATGACTATAGGATGTAGAATAGAATTTGAGAGAGAATATATGGTAGTAATATGGACAGTATAGAGAATGTGGAGGTATGATGATGAGTGTTGATGATAGGTTGAGTTGATGAAATGAGGATGGAATGAAAGGGTATTTATAGGTGGAGAGGTGAGTGTTTAGGAGGGAAAGATGAGGAAATGATCCAAGGATCATTCCTCTATGTGCATCGTCATAGGCCATGCGGCCTATGACAATATTAAGTCAATCCGAGTCAAATCAGAAAAGCTATGATCATGGGATTGGTAGGGAGAAAATTGGCGCCAAAAATCAAATTTGATAGCATAGGCCAAGTGGCCTCTGGTAAAAGAAGACAAGGATCGGTGATGTGTGTACCGGGATTTTGACGCATAAAATAACATAAAAGAAGAGCGGAAGAAATAAAAGAGAGTCGATAAATACATGCATTTTACATGTATTTGTTCACTTAAAGCTACATGCATGATCACATGTAGTCCATCCTAGCTACATGAACATTTTTTATATAAAAATGGAGCCATGCAAACCCTACAAACAAGAGCTAGAGGCCGCGAGATCAAATCCTCACAAAATCACTCAAAAACACTCTCAAAAATCAAATAATATTAGCTACCTCCGTCCAGTGTGAAGGGTAGCTTCCCTAGGCAGAATATCTTCACAGTACCACACCGTCCATGCATGCATGGACAAGGCCGGATCCCTCCCCCTGGAGCAATGGCCGATCGGCCTACACGACGTCAACCACACGTGGTCAATTGTCCACGTGCTGCCGTCCACTTCAAGTTCACCCCCTATTGCCCTAGTGTTTTGTGCCTAGCCGGAGATTACTATGTGTGTGCATGGATGCATATGTATCTCAACTCTCTCCTAAGCCTATAAATACTACTCTTCTCCAAGTCATTTTCACTCATCAACTCACCAATTCACTCATCATCCATCCCTCTCTAATCATTCTCTCATTCTCTCTACTTTTCTTTACTTCCTATACTCTTATATAATCTCTCTTGTCATTCTACTATCATCCTATTATTCTATCATCTTTTTTACCATCATTATCTTCCTAATCTTTCCATCACAAAAAGCCTAAACATATATGCCACTTTATCCAACCAAAACCCCACAAAAAACCCTAGCCTAAACACATTCAAAACCACAAAAAGAAGCCTTCTTATACCCTATTTTTACCCTCTTTCTTATCATTCTTTTCCACCATTTTCTATCATTATCGTGGCACTTGGAGAGAGGATTCCAAAGGCATCAAGGAGGATTCATCAAGCATTCAAAGGCTAGGCAAGGTCTTTTCCCATAAAGTAGCAATGTAAGACCTTAAGTGTTCTTTTTCTCTTGTAAATAAGTGTATATTTGTACCTTTTTATACTGTATTTGTAGACACCGGGATTTGCACCGATATGCTCTCTGTAGACACCGGGATATGCACCGATATATTCCCGACCTGTCAAAAGTTTAAATAAAGCATCTAGGGCCGGACACATCATTGGGCTGATGTAGCAAGCAAAGCAAACAAGACAAACCAAGCCGACCCACTACCAAAGACAAAACCCGCACGGGTTTTAATAAAAGGATACGGCCCAGAACCAGGACAAGCCCAAGGCGCGCCCAGGCCCAGTCACTTCAAAACCCGCGCGGGTTTTCTATCACCTGATGCGCGTCGTTTTACTCCGTCCACGTCAGCGATCCGTGTGTGGGATTTATAAAACCCGCGTGGGTTTTATCTTCAAGAATCCGGCGCCAAAAACTTGATCACCCTCCCTTGATATTAGCCCCATGTGTTTGACTTCTTCCCTTGACCTTGGTGATTCCATGGCATGATCTTGGGGGTATGTTCCCCATTTTTTCCCTCCAAACCTCACCTTATTCACCTATAAATACCCCCCTCCATTTCATTCATTTTCACCAACACCATTATTCTACCTAAACTCTCATCAACCATCCACTCTTATTCTCATTATTCTTCCCCTTATTCTACCAAAATCATCACTCACATACTATCCTACTACCATTCCCATACTCATCTTTCATCCACCCAGTCAAGGGAAGTCAAGGTGTTTCGATCGGCGCACTCGGGTTCCTAAATCAAAGAGGTTCGCTTTTACGTTTCTTTTCGTTATTCTTATTTAATCATGTAATTTGTATTTTATTTTACGTTATATGTGCATATTTTGTAAACCAAAAACCCCTTGTTTTATAATGCATGTTAAGAATATAAATATCCAAAATTAATTAAACTTCTCCCCGCTTCATTTCATTTTAATGTCGATTTTAGAAGAGTCTGTTTTCTAACAGGCGAATTCGAGAATTCTTAGAATTCTCGAATTCCTAACCTTACCCCCGGACTTAGAATCAGGTTTCGTAGATCGGAGTTATTTTTATATTTTTATGGTTTGTCGATTTCCTTAAATCGGCTGGCGAATCTTTATCATTTTATTAATTCTTTTAATTATTTAAAATAAACGATAATTGCACAAAAATCATTATAAATATTTTTAGTCCACCTTTTATTATTCTAAGGCCACCCAAGAGAAAACGGTCCAGAAGATTAATAAAACCCGCACGGGTTTTATTAATTTTCACCCTATTTTCTCTGGGCCAAAGCTGCACATGGCCGGCCCATGGTGCCATAAAACCCGCGCGAGTTTTATGGTTCCATGACGATCCCTCTGTTGCTTCTTGGGCCCAAATGAAATAACGGGCCGGTACTAAATTTATTAATAAATTATTTAGTGTAATTTCAGATATTTTAATAATATAAAAGAATTTGTAAATAAATAAAGTTTTCCTCACCCCGAAAATGAATTTCGAAAATAAAAATATCCTTATTTAAAGATTAAGCAACCTTAGTCGGCTCCCGATCACTTAAGTAGCGCATCCGAAACAATTTCCCCGAACGGAAATTTTCCGGGTCCTACAGATTAGCGACTCCACAGGGGACATAAACTTAAAAAGAGGGTAAAACATGAAAAAAATCGAATTAAATTGAAATTGTAAAAGGGAGAAGTTGATTTATTTCGCGATTTTATAATTCTTTTAGGTATCCTTTGCATCTTTTGACACGTTAGGTTATACCTAGGTGATTCCCTCGAGAGCGGGCAGACCAGTACTTATGCCATACATCGTCAAGCATTTGGTCCCCTCTCTCTCCGCGTTACACTCAAAGGACTTCCTTGAAGTTCTTTGAGCAATACCTCAAACTCCTTAACTAAGGGTATGGAGCACGCAGATGAAAACGTGCGGTAGGCCATGTAATCTAACCATAGAAAATCCATGAACATAGAACCTTGGTTTAGGGTATCCCTTCATGTTGTATGCTATGTACTATGTGCTATGTGCTACCCCTTCCCCTTTTCCTTTTGTTTTAGAGTCGACCCTAGTTTAGAGGTTTTGTTCTAATCCATATAAAATTCATTGGGTTGAGAAAATGATTATTTATTAATTAGAATAATTAACTCAAAAGGCATCATGGTTAGCCCAAGTGGAAGGGCCCATTTATGTTTGAAGAGTGATTATATTAATTAATAAATAAAAATCGACTCACCTTTGATGATATTATATGGCCTTTTACGAAATTCTCCTAACAAAGGTCCAAAAATAAAATTAATTAAAAGTCTAACAAAGTTAATGGATAGTGTTTTAGATTGCATAATAGTCACTAAGCTCGAGGAAATTAATTTGTCGATTTAATTAATAAATCCACCGCATTTATGGCCGGCTCGTTGTTAGGCCTGACCATATTGGATATGTTGATTAAACCTATAAATTAATTATGACTCACTTATTGTTGGCCTTATTCAATCCTTTACAATATCCGTTTTCCTCGACTAAAAAAAATATATATAAAATAGGTAAATAAAAAAAAAGGATAAAAAGAAAGAAGGTCATAAAAAAAATGGGTTGTCGGTCTTGTTGAACATTATTCTAGTCCGCGTAATAGTCATTATGGCTTGAGCTGTCTAAGTTGTTGGGCCAAGTTACGGATTCTCCTTAGAACGGTCGGCCTGTGGTTTGGGCCCATCCGAATTGAGAAACACTCACTTGAACCTATCAAGTTACGCCCCGCTCGCTATGTTTGACTTTATTCGGCCCTTTATAATGTTTTGTCCATAGGTCCACATAAAGTTAGGTCATGCACTCCTAAAAAGTGGGTGAGTCCTTTGTGTCAGCATATATGCGTCGAGTCAGTTAGGATCATAAAGGTCCCTTAGGACATGCATGCATCGGGTAGTATGTGTCAGAGTATGTCATCGAGTATTCTAACTTTGAATTTCCATGCAGGCGTTATTGGTGATCGACTCCGAGCCCGCATTCGAGATCCACGAACTAGTCGTTTGATTCTGAATCCGCATTACGATCCATCTGCAATTCCATGAAGTCCCTGACCAAAGCACCGAAACCAACATCACGAAGCATTTGGACGAGCTCTATACCAAAATGCAAGGTCTAGTGTTTGCTAATACCCTAGAGCAGGAGCAGAAGATAAGTAAAAGTCTGAATGAGCAACAACAAGTAATGGATGGTATGCTGCAGGCCATGACTAAGATCAACACCAAGTTAGGGCTGGATGTTGAAGAGGATGACGAAGAAATGCAAGGATATGAATCTGAACCTGAAATCATCAGGACATCCTTAGATTCTGGAGGAGTAGGGATATCTAAGGCTAAGGTTAACACGCCTGAAGTGTCAAAACCTACAAGGGATGCCGCAGTTAAGGCCCTTGAGTAGAAGTTAGAGAGCCTCACCAAAGCAATGAGCTCTGTGCCAGCTTTTGCTGACAAGTACCTAGAGGTTCCATTACATGTTCAGCCAACCCTGAAGATAGCTGACAAAGTTGAAGTGCCAAACATTAGGTTCAAACCTTTTGAGAGCCCTATTCATCATGTTGAGGAGTTCATGAGGCTGGCACCTTTAAACCGGATTGATGTCGACTTATTCTCTACTGTCTTCCCATCCACCTTAGATGGAGAAGCAAAGGTATGGTATCACGTGTTGTCACCTCAAATCAAAGCCAGCTGGAGTCAGTTGTTCAAAGCTTTCATCCACCATTACACCCGCATCCAGAAGAAGCAAGCTACGGTGGATGACCTAACTGCCATAAAGCAACGGGATGATGAGTCCTTTATGGATTACTTTGAAAGATGGCATACAAAGTTGTCCCACATCAATGAGACAATCCCTCTCCGCCTGAAGTTATCTACCTTTAAGCAAGGACTCAAGAGCAGTCTATCCAAGCATTTGGGGTACCATGTCGTTAAAGACTTTGATTACTTGAAGGACATTTGTGTCCAACTAGAGGCAATGCACAATGATAAGACCACTTCGCCTGGATGGAAAGGGTCCAGCTCCAATAGGAGGGCCACTAGTGCGCCTAGCCACCCTCCTAAGATCATGGAGACTAACTCTATTCAGCGCAATGGGCCTTACGTACCCAAATACGAGACTTATACTCCATTGGATGTTCCTTACTCTCAGGCTCTCGACCGTCTAGTCAAGAAGGGTATCTTGGTTTTTCCCTTACAGAAAGAAGAGCCAAAAGTCAAAGATAGAAACTGGGATGCCAACCAATTTTGCCGCTATCATCGTTGCCGGGGGCATGACACTGAGAAATGTTGGACTTTAAGGAACAAGATAGAAGAAATGATAAGGGCAGGGACGTTACCAATGCCAAAAGCTGCCAGGAAACCAATTAATCAAAGTAATCCTATGCCCGAGCATGCGAATGCTATTCTCTGTGGCGACTTTAGTTTCGATCCCTCTACTTTGATTGTAGAAACAGGTCAACTTGTCCCCGAAGTAGTTGGATTCCTTGAAGGTCTTTTCATCTATGGAATTTGGGATAGTGATGAAGATGATGAGCATGAGCATTCCGAGACAGAATGAATGGAGACAAATGAACCAGATAATGTCGCATTTCTTACTCGGTCTGGCCGCTACAACCATAGGAACACCACCACCCCAGTGACTGTCCCTAACCATACACCAATGGTCGACAATGACAAGTAGGTCTCCCCTGAAGATTCTCTACTGTCTCAACTCATAAAGACCAGAGCGGAGGTCACCATATGGCAACTCATATGCACGTCGCATGCTCATAGACAGAAGATGTTGGATGCCCTTACAGCACTCACAGTACCGCCTACAACAACTCCTGAGTCCTTGGTTGCTCATGTGACTACCCAACAGGAGATGATTACTTTTGGGATTGAAGATCTGCCTCAAGGAGGAGCATCTCACAACAAAGCCCTATACCATACAGTGCAATGCTCCAACAAAACTATCCCACTGGTTCTGGTCGACAGCGGTTCAGCTGTAAATGTGTGCCCTTGGAGGACGGCGCAAAAGTTAGGAGTTCAACAACAACACTTGGCTCAAAATGGGGTACAATTAAGGGCGTATGACAATTCACCTCGGAGATCCGTCGGATCTATAGTGTTGCCCATTACTACTGGCAGCATCACTCGGAATGTGGAATTTGTGGTGCTAGACATTCCAGCCTCCTTCAATTTACTATTAGGGAGGCCATGACTTCATGAGTGTAACGCTACAGCATCCACTCTACATCAAAAGGTGAAAACGCTGGTTCAAGGACAAGCGATCACTATCTCGGGAGAGTGTATCAATGCTATTTTCGCTCCTAAACAGTCAACTCTCGAAGTGGAGCACAGTTCAATGGATGAAGAACTCCACAACTTTGAGCTTGTGGTGATGATGAGCAAGGATGAAGCACCTTTTGACTTCGATCCCTACTCAAATCCCAAGGTACATGCCATGCTCAAGTAACAAGATTATTTCCCTGGAATGCCGTTAGGGAAGAATCCGAAGGACAAAATTCCGCCTGTGTTCAAGACCTTCAAACAAAAGGGAAGGTTTGGCTTAGGTTACAGGCCAACTGAGAAGGAGGTCAGGCTTGCAAAGGTGGCAATAGCCGAACAGAAGAGGATTGACAATTCTCCCACTTTATTCCATATGAAGCCCTATCCACTTACTTTGAATGGGCAATTTGTTAGGGAAGGTGACGACTTCCTCTACTATGGGTTCTCTGAGCGTTCTATCTAAAGAACAAAGGAATTCAAGTGGCTGGATTGGAAGTCTTCGATGATTGCTCCATTAATATGGCTAATGTCTTTGTTCCCGCTCAGGACAAACAACCTCTATTAGAATGGACTCATCTTGCTGGGAGCAACATTTTTGGCATGCTGTTTGGACAAGAAGCTGTCCAAGAGAAGTCTAAAGCTGATGTTGTTGTTGCTGCTTTGTCCAACCCAAGCTTCGATCCAAGTCTCATGATTATTGAAGACGGAGAAGTTAAGGCGGTCTCGTGGGTCGATGCTGAGGAGAATAATTTTGCTTTATCTGTAGGAGAGTCTGTTCCTAAGGATATAGGATCAGGTCTTAAGGGTCTGGAGTCAAGTGAGTCTGGTCTTGAGTCTGCTAGCGATGTATTCCTTTCTGCATCCAATAAGATGAACCTTTCTGCTTACTCAAATTCTTCCTTCCCCTCTTCCCTGAACTGCTGCGCCAATAATAATCTGGAATTTAATGAACCCTTAAAAGAATTTTCTAATGAACATGAGCATAAAATGGCGGTGTTGGAAGACAACATCACCATAAACGTGGGCACGGAAGAACAAACTCGGGAGTTGAAATTAGGTAGCTCACTCACAGCAGAAGAACGGGTAGCATTCACGGAGCTTCTCAAGGACTTTGTGGATGTTTTTCCATGGTCCTACGAGGATATGCCAGGGATTGACAGGGAAATTGCAGAGCACACCATACCTTTGCTTCCTAATGCAAAACCAGTTCGGCAAAAGGCTAGGAGGATCAAGCCTGAATGGGCCAAGAAAATTGAAGAAGAAGTGATCAAGCAGCTTAATGCTAATTCATCAAAGCAGTTCAATATCCTGAATGGATTGTTAACATTGTTCCGGTACCCAAGAAAGATGGGAAAGTGTGCATGTGTGTAGACTTTCGAGACCTCAATAAAGCTAGTCCCAAGGATAGTTTCTCGCTACCTCACATCGATGCATTAGTGGATAACACTTGCGGACATGAGCTCTTGTCCTTTATGGATGGATATGCCGGTTACAATCAAATCAAAATGGCGGAAGAAGACATGGAGAGAACGTCATTCACCACACCATGGGGAACATACTGTTATGTGGTTATGCCTTTTGGTCTCAAAAATGTCGGAGCGACATATCAAAGAACTTCCAACACCCTACTTCATGACATGATGCACATAGAGGTAGAGGTTTATGTGGATGACTTGATTGTTAAGTCCAAGACAAGGGAGGAGCACATTCCTAACCTCCGCAAATTCTTTCTGCGACTTCGCAAATATAAGATGTGGCTTAATCCAGCAAAGTGCACCTTCGGTGTTACGTCTGGGAAGCTGCTGGGTTATGTGGTTAGCCAATGAGGCATTGAAGTTGACCCTTCAAAGATAAAGGTTATCCAAGAGTTGCAACCACCCAGGACAGAAAAAGAGATAAGAGGTTTCTTAGGACGAGTTCAATATATCAGCAGGTTCATTTCAAAGCTCACCATGACTTGTGAACCTTTATTCAAGAAACAAAAGAAAGGAAGCAAACTAGAATGGGACGATCAATGTCAAGCGGCCTTTGACAAAATCAAGGAGTATTTGCAACATCCTCCAGTCCTCATGCAGCCAATATCAGATGAGCCTCTATTCCTTTACCTTACCGTGACTAGCTCTGTAATGGGGGCTATGCTTGCTCAGAAGGTCAAAGGTCAGGAGAGCGCCATCTACTACTTGAGCAAGAAGTTCTTGGACTATGAAAGCCGATACACGGACATAGAAAAAATGGCTCTCGCATTAGTATGGGCCACCAAGAAGTTAAGGCATTACATGCTATCACATACAGTATATGTTATAGCCGAGAATAATCCCATCAAGTTCATCATCGAGCAACCTACCATCAACAACCGCATTGCTCGATGGGTGGTCATGCTTCAGAGTTCAATCTTCAGTACTTGCCTCACAAATCCATCAAAGGACGAGTTGTGTGAATTTTCCTAGCTGCTTCACCATCACAGGAACGTCCAAGCACTCACTTGGAATTCCCAGATGAGGACATATTCTTCACTAATGAAATAACATGGGAAATGTATTTCGACGGAGCGTCCAATCAAATGGGCTGCGGAGTAGGAGTACTACTGGTCTCTCCAGAAGGGGCACATGTCCCTGTGTCTGTGAAGTTGGACTTTGATGCTACCAAAAACGCTGCCGAATATGAAGTATACATGAAGGTTTACAAGCTGCTTTGGCCTTGGGTATACGCCATATAAAGGTCTTCGGAGATTCTAGCCTTATCATTAATCAGGCTAAAAATACATGGAAGGTCCGGAATGAATGTCTTATGGCATACCAACAGAAGCTCTTGGGACTTGCTGACCAATTTGAGCAAATCAGCTTCCAGTATCTCTCAAGGGATCACAATGAGTTAGCTGACGCCCTAGCCAAGTTGTCTTCAATGATATCGATACCATCAGGCACGCTACAATTACTAGTAGTAGTAAAGCGACAGTATGAACCTGCATATGTCTGCAATATGGAGGCACAAGAGGAAGAAACTGAGGAATGGTTCCATGACATACAAGATTTTCTTCGGAAAGGAGAATATCCAGCTGAGTTAGAAGCTCGAGGACAACGAGTAATCAGGTCTCTAGCAGAATAATACTGCTTGATCCAATATCGTCTTTACAAGAAATCACCTACGGGCATTAATTTATTATGCATAGATGCTAAGAGCGCAAAGGAGATCATGGCTACTGTACATGGAGGAGAGTGTGGGCCCCACATGAATGGGCGCATGCTGGTGAAGAAGATTCAAAGGGCTGGATATTATTGGTCCACTATGAAGGCAGATTGCTTAGAGTTCGTTCGAAAGTGTCACAAATGCCAAGAGTATGCCTACCTACAACATCAACCCCCATCATACCTAACTACTTTGACATCTCCATGGTCGTTCTCAGTATGGGGTATCGACATCAATGGCAAGATACACCCAACTAGAACAGGAGGACAGGAATACATATTGGTCGCCATCGATTACTTCACTAAGTGGGTAGAGGCAGCCTCTTTTGCCAAACTCACATCAAAACAAGTGGCCAAATTCATCCTTCAAAACATCATATGTCGATATGGAGTGCCTCATGAGATCATTAGTGAAAATGAAAGCCATTTTTGGAAGGAAGCAGAAACTTTGCTCGCCACTTACAAAATTCAGCATCACCGATCTTCGCGATACCGACCTCAAGCTCACGGAGCTGTTGAAGCGTCCAATAAGTACAATGTCAAGAATCATTAAGAAAATGGTTGTCACTTACAAGGATTGGCCTGATAAATTTGCATTTGCCCTGTGGGGATACCGAACCTCTATACGAACTGCTAGGGGGGCAAGACCATATTCCTTGGTATATGGGATGGAAGTAGTCTTACCGATTGAAGTAACAATCCCTTCGTTACGGATATTGGCCGAAAGTCAGTTGCCAGAAGCAGAGTGGGCTAGGGCAAGGTTCGAGGAGTTAATGTTAATGGACGAAAGGCGATTAAGGGCATTGCATAATGTGCAAGTATACCAAAGTAGGATCACTCGTGCTTTTAATAAGAAGGTGAAAAGTCGTTCGTTTGAAGTAGGTGATTTGGTGCTTAAGGTGATGAGGGCACCTATACAAGATTCGAGGGGAAAATTCGCACCTAATTGGAAGGGTCCTTACATGATTAAGGACATTTTTCCAGGAGGAGCAGCTCGGCTTGCTACTATGGATGGGGAAGATGTAATTCAGCCCACGAATTTGGATCAACTCAAGCGATATTATGCTTAATATAACTAAGCAACTGGAAAACTAATTTTCAGACACTTTGGATATATTTAATAAATGCTCATGTACATAAGAAAAATAAAGTTTGCAAGAACACAATAATTGTGAAAAATATTTCTTCTTTATTAATTGATAATGCAAGTACACTACTTGAAACTTAAGAAAATTCAAAAGGCATAATTAAATAAAAGACTATTATGGCAAAGCAGTTTCTGTTCCTTCATTTTCATCCATCTTCTAATCTTGCTTCACTTTCTCTACTTCGCCAGTTGTGTCATGGTCAGTCTCCTTGTCTCTAGATCCGTTAAGGGCTTTCTCTTTGTCCTTGGGCTAATAGGCCCGCCTGCTTGGTTTTCGTGCCTCCACTCTCGGACCAAGTCTATCTTTCACCGAGTCTCTTGCGCCCAGACGGTCCTTTACCGATGTATGAGGACCCAGTCTTTCCTTCGCCGATGCTTGTCTCCTTCTCGCTTCCCCGGCGCGGCGAGATTTAATAGCAGCAATCAGCCACCCATGGTAATCAGCATCGACAATATGAGACACGTGTATCTTTGGAGGGGCTTTGAGAGTTGGCCTCCTTTCCCAGTATTTCAGCCATGACTCAATCACCGAGCTTCGAAGCCTCAATTGTTCAGGAGTTTCACACAGAAGCTCGGGAATATCCTGCTTGCGACCCATCTGGAGCTTCACTCGCGCCGGAAAATAAAAGGTCATGTGTGTCAAGCCGGCAAGACACACATAGGCATTGCGGAAGTCATGGTCACATATTCAGAAATGTGCCACCATTCGATCCACCATGAGATCTCCCGAGGCTCCTTTAAGAATGTGATCCATTCCGTTACCGAGCGAAGGTCGGTGTACTTCCTCATTCTCTGACAATAGTTTGCCATCGCCGATGAAGTCCGGGGATCTTCGATGAGACCCAAGTGCTCCATTAACCAGATCTGTCCAACAATTAGTCAGGGTAAGATTGCTTGCTAATTATCCCGAACTAAAAAAAAAATTAAAAAAAATGCCCAAAACCCGCGCGGGTTTTACAGACAGTCGGGGCAGAATGTCAATAAAAGAAGGAGGGAGGAGTGAAATACCTGAAGTAGCAAGGGACTTCCTCGAAAATCGTGTTCTGGATTCGGATCATCCAAGACCATCATGGTTTCCGCTAACATTAGAGGCACAAAATTATAGCCTCGGGACATGTCTTCGACGATTAGGATCAAATTCGCCGGTCCGGTTCTTGTGCCGCCATGGTAGAAGCAAAACTCACTGAGGAGACATAATACAAGTGCTCGCACTCGTATCACGGGACTGTATTCCAAGGTATTAGGAGATTGAAAATAATTCAACAATTGTTTGAAAGTGTACCTTTTCACCAAAAATTGCACTTCCGATCACCCGAGAAGGAAGACTTAAAAGCTCCTTGTATTGCTTGGGGATGTCCATTGGCGTTGGAGGCAACGTCGGCCGAGCAAAGTGATTGGTCCCTAGGATTGACGACCATGCCTCCGGAAGCGGACATAACTCTTTCCACGCAAAGCGGAAGACATGCATCTTCGGATCTCAAAAAGTCTCTACCGCCCGGAGAAAGTCGTGATTGATTCGCACTTGTCGAAGACTCATCAAGCTTGTTACCTTGTATCTTCCGAGCTCTTTATTCTCTTCTTTGGACAAGGTGCTCGTCCGAGTTGCAAGTTTCTTCTCGAATGCCATGAGAATCGGGAGGTTTTTCTTTGTGTTTTTGGAAGATATTAGATGAAGACTTTGAAGAGATGATGAGGAGTGATGATTATATGCATAACATGATGTGTTTATATACCTTCATGTATGATAAAAAAATGGAGAAAAAAAAATAGCCAGCAACGGATCATGTAGCCGTTGCATTTGTATCCCATGATTTCAGCCCATCCACAACGGCTAGCAAAAAAAAAAAACAAAAAGAAAAGAAATCAAAACCCGCGCGGGTTTTGATGTGCCCAAGTCCATGCGCGCGCCTGCCCAAGCCCAGGCCAACGGCCTGCTGAAGAAGAAACCCGCACGGGTTTTCTGACGACATGGGCCGTCTTCCGCGGCTCAGCCTACCTGTTTCTTATTGTAATTGGGCCCTGGAATTAAATTGGCCCGTTCATGTATTTTTTATGTTTTGGATCTTGACCCAATGATGCTCGGTTCTGAATTTTTTGGCTCGAGTTTACTCTGACACTTAGGTTTTTGTTTTCTTTTATTTTCTTTTCTTTTTGGGGAAGCATGATTAATTTGGGGTTAATCCCGTCATGTAGAAAGCCATTAAGAAATGCACTAATAAAATAAAATCGTGCATTCATCGAGTCTTGCATATAAAATAAATAAAAAAAAATAAAATTCATAAAGAGTCTTGCATTAAAATAATAATAAAAGTACAAAATCATCTTGCATACAAAAGTCTAAAAATGCATAGGGTCTTGCTTGTCATCAGTCTGATCACCACAGGGAGCCTGAATCGCCGCTATCTTCAACCGGGTCGGTATCAGCATGAGAAGTCCCACCATTAGAGGCAACAGCCGTGCCGAAATAGGTGTCCCAAGAATAATAGTCAGGACTAGGAGCCGTCTGCGGTGGCCCAGACAAGGGAACTTCAGAAGGATGCACGCTCGACGATGATGATATGGGATGCTCCTGCAAGCCGGCTAGCCCTGAATGGTCAGGAACGTGCCACTCAACAGAAGGGGTAGGCCATAAAGGACCAGTTCCGTAACCAGGGGCTGGCCAACCAGAAGAAGTAGATCCTCCTAGCCAAGAGTGTTGAGTTGCTGGCCACTCTTGCGTACCCGCAGGCCATGAAGGACCCATTCCAGGGGTCGGAACCCCCATCCAGCAGAATAAGATCCAGAGCCAAAAGAGGAGGCGTCGTATGGTGCAGGACGTGAAGTAGCGTCATCCGCTGGGGCCTGACCGCCAGGATACCCTACGGATGCACTTGAATCATGGTCCCTCACCACAATCTCCCGACCACTGCGAGTAGAACGCACTGAAGCTGGAGTACGGCGAGAATGAGAAGGTCGGTTGGTAGCACTCGACTCCGAAGCATCTTCTACCTAGTAGGAATAGGGCTGGGTATCTCCACCATACCCAACACTGTGATGTGACTCCCCGTGGCCAAGTTGTTCCTCCAAGGACATTTGAGCCATATCCTCTTCCATAGGGCGACAATCTCTACTACCGGATCTGCTATGATGGGACCCCGTTATATGGTGACCCTCGATCATGATGCCTTTACCACGACCCTCTGGCACAACCGCTAGGGGAGGACGAGAGGACCCACCAACCTTTTCCCAAGATCGGCCCCGGGATGAATACTCCCCTGCCGAAGAATGACGTGGGGGCTCGGTGCGAGGGATCCCTGTAGTAGAACGCCGAGGTGGATCCCGAGGAACAGACTCTGTATCGGCTTCCAAATCAGCCCTTCCTATAGTATTCCCGCGATACCTGCCTGAGCCGGTGAATTCCTGGTCAAGTTGTTTCAGCATAGTACTCCACTCCTTGGTCACTTGTCGGAAGATAGCCCATCTTGGCTAGAAGACGATGAGACCAAGGTTAGACATGTATAAATGGCATAAAGGAGAAAAGGGAGCAACATGAAGACTTACCGGTTTCCGATTAAACTCTCGGAGTGCAGAGCATTGACTGCTGGTCTCTACATCCAAGAAACCGCCAATCCTTCTTCTCGCTGGTGGAGCCTCCACCTCATCGGCCTTAGCATAGGGCCCCAGCTATAAACATTATAGTTAGAAATCAGCCAAAACATGACAGAAATAAAGGAAGAAGATACGCACCACCCGGGGCGCTAAGCGGCTCAAGTAGCGCTGCAATTCCTCATCAAATCGCTCATGTGGGACGTTATGCACAAGGTTGTCGGAGTCTTGGCCGCGAATCTAATCTCCCAAGGCACCCGGAGCAACGCGCCATAGCTCAAACATGTGCTCCGGAGGATCCTGGGGTATAAGATCAGGATATCCCCCCAGGATTTGCCTTGTAGCTCTCCCTCCTAAGTACCATATGAAGCCCGAGGGTCCCTCCATCAAGATACGGAGGTGAGTATCATGCTCCACCGTTTACAAAGGGGTGGGAAATCCGCCCAAGTTGAACTCCGCCCACGGACGCCAATTCACTTGATCCTGTGAAAGAAAGAGAGTTACCTCGGGGATAGAAGCAAAATAAATAAAGACGTTAGGCATGATGAAATACTGGAGTGAGGTCATCCAGCACACGGCGAATACGATTGAGACTGCCTGACTGGAATTTCTTCCCACGAACAGCCTCGGTAGACCAGCGTTCAGCAGCTGGGAGCAAAAGACAGAATATACTCGTATGCCCATGACTGCATGAATATAAAGTCAAAGAAGGAGCAAAAGAGTAGCAAAACTATAAAGAGAAGAGTCTCGAGGACAAACCTCGAGCACCTTCCACAGAGAAGGGTCGTACTGGTAGCGAGTATGAGACTCGTGGAGGTAAACCGGATCATTATCCTGTGAAAGCCTGACGCCGCGACGAAGCCAGAGGATGAAGTTCGCATAAGACGCCTTGCGATAGTTCAAGTTCCGGACATTATTCAAGTCCAGAAGGTTCCGAAACCACGTCAAAGTAATGTTATCTCCCTAGTTGGGGAAAAGGGTGGCGGAAATGATGTACGCCAGGAAGATAAATCGGCATTGATCCCCGGGTAAATTCTGAAAGTTGGCATCGCGAATGGCCGCCTCGAACTGCGTGTAGGAGAGGTTGGAAAGGCCCTGTCCTTGGCCTAAGCATGTTGACACTAGACCCAGAAGATCCAAGACCATTGGCGGAATCTCGGTGTCGAAAACTACATCACGCCCGCCCCAAGGAAGATCAGTGATCATAATGAAATCCATAGGGTAACCGTCATCTCGCCCACAGGCAAATGAAAGGAGTTGGTGGCGTCCCAAAACCTTTCAGCTATAGCACGACCTATAACACGGTATGTACGACCCTTCCAGGCCACGAAGCATTTTCAGAACGGCATAAGTCCCTTCGCGGTCAGGGTGTTGCTAACAAAGTCCCCGGGAATTGAGTCGGCTACCTTAAGGGGATCCTTTAGGACGCTGGGCGTTTTCAAGTTATCCTCCTAAAGGCAAACAGAAAGGGCCAGTTAAAGTTGGGGGCTCATCTAAGGCATTGGACCGAGGCATAATCTTGTGGCCCTAGCTGGACCCAACACCAACACTGGGCTCACAGCCATGGCCTATAAGATAAACAAATTTGAAAGCAAAAGAAAGAAAAAAAAAAGAAAAAAAACAAACGTGGCCCAAATGTCCCGACCCAACAGAAGTAAAACCCGCACGGGTTTTAAATCCTTGGTGGGCCGCACATCCAGGCCCAGCCCATGAGCCGCCAAAACCCACACGGGTTTTCCTCGCGCTAGTGGGTCGTTCCCTAGTTACTAGGCCAAGCATGCAAAGGCCCAATAACATAAAACTCACGCGCTGATTTTCTCTAAACTTTGGGTCGGGGTTTTGGCCTGTCTTTCAGATTGGGTTATCGTTTGTGATGCATAAATAACTAGAATAATAAAAAAGAGCCATCATGAAGACATGCATACGCATCAATTTAAAGCATGCTTAAAATAATCAAAAACCGACAAGACGTGAAAAATAAATTCGTGCTTGCTCATTCTTTATTAAACTAAGCATAAAAAGAGAGGTTTTGGAAATTACCTTGCCATGGGAGCGGTAGAACCAAGCATGGTTCCATGACTGAATAGTAAGGTCCGAAGGGTCGGTATTCGCACCCGAAATAAAATTGCGATGTGAAGACATCTCGTGGGACCATGCCGCCGCATGTGGAAGAGGAGGATTCCTATGACCTCGGGATGCATTTTCTAAAGAACTGAAATTATCTTCAAAGAGAAAATTTTTCTAGAGAGAGAAGAAGGAGCTAGAGAGATAAGGAAGAGTTGAAGATGAACCGCTCGTTTCTAGGACCCGCCTCGCGATGCCAAATGTGTTTCACTGGTCGAAACTCCAAACGTCATCCCTTTGCCACCCAAAGAGGAGACCAAGTCGGGTGGCTGTTTAGACCCAATTTTGTGTCTAAATACCACCTTAATTCTTAATCTTTTAACTCGTTCTATATCCTAATTTCGTATCTTTTAATACGTTTTTGGTTATTTTGTAGATTTTGGAGTTTTTACTCAAAACGTAGCAAAAAGGGCTATTTTAGAGCATTTTTGGTGATTTCCCGAGCGGAGCCGGACCGAAAGCCGAGGCGAAGCTGACCCGGGACCACTTTCCCCACCTTTGGTGCCAATTAGTAAGGTAAAACCTGTCACGATCCTCGAAATGGGCGTTACATGCCTTGGAAAGAAGGAAGGAACAAGAGGAAGGAAGTCAGAGGCTGGCCGAGTGAGACCGTGGCCACGGTCTCCCAGACCGCACCCACGGTCTCTCGAAGGAAAAAAACGCCATGCAGATTTCGCTGGATAGAACAAGACCGTGGCCACGGTCTCCTAGACCGTGCCCACGGTCTCCTTAAGTTCTGCGCGATGTTTTTGGCTGAAATGTTGCGTTTTGCCAACCAATTTTCACTTGTATATATATTTCTCTTTCACGATTTCTTAGGGGCATCTAGGGGAGATAGACTTGGACAATTTCCAACTTGTAATTAGGAGTTTTAGAGAGAGATTAGTGAGAGATTAATCTAGGGTTTTGGAGATTTGTGTTTGTTATTGAAGATTTGGATATTCAAACAATTAAAAGATTGTTGGGTCATCTTTTTATTGCTTTCTCTTGTTCATCTACAGTACTTTGATAAGTTTTCTCTTCCCTTAACTCCTTTATTAATTACTTTGCTAATTACTTTGCTTGTTCATTAATTGTTCTTGCTTGTTATTTGATTATCTTGCTTGTTTATGGTTGTTTAATGTTATAAATCATGTTTAGCTTTGGTTTGGATGTTGTTAGCATAGTTAGTGCCATGATTAGTGGCTAGAAACCCTATGGGTTAGGGGGTAATTAAGGGTGTAAATGGGTGATTAGGTTTGGGTTAGCAATATTAGTGAGTAATTAGTTGGGAAATCAATTTCCCAATCCTATCCTTCCCTCAAGTGGGATGTATTTGGGTGCGAAAGCATCCCGAATACATCCAACGCTTGTTGGAAGGTTGGAATTAGGATAGTTAGTATTCTAGTTCGCGAAAGCGAATAGAAACTAACTAGGAAATTCCGTTCCATTAACTCCCCCGGGTCTGTCGATGGACTTTGGGGAAGTTAATCCGGACTATCCTTGAAAGAGGAAGCCCGGTGGGTATTTTCTAATGGAGTTACCATTTGATTTCCCCTTCTCGTTACTCTGTTGATGCAAAACCCATTTCCTCATCCCCGTTTGCGTCCCGAAAACCTCCGAAGCCCATTTTCCATTCCTTGACCGACCTTAGCTTTGTTTCTTGCGTTGTGATCCCTTCAAACTGATATCCTTACCTTAGCAATCTCATCCCGACCATTGACTTAGTTTCTATGACCAAGGCCGCCAGCTCCCTGAGAGAGAATGACAAAACCGAGGTCTTACAAACCACGTTACACAAAATGGCGCCGTTGCCGGGGAGCCAGCGCCCCTAGTTTTAGTTTCTTGGTTTTTGGTTATTTGAGATTGCTTTCACGCTAGAAATTAGTTTGTGCAAATCCCAATGAATTTGATGCTTCTATTGGTTCTTCTTGGTGCATGTAGGTACGCCCTAATGTTCTATCAAGCATCGTAAGAGGCTTCAAGTCCTAATGGGTGAAGTCCAAGCTGATTTACACCGTACCCTTCTATCATACGCCGTTCCATCATCGGGTACGGGAGACAACCCTATCATCTTACCACCATTACCATCCGACGCAGTATTTGAGTTCAAGCCGTGTCTTCTTGAAGCTTTTGAAAGCAACCTGTTCCATGGAGATATTTTCGAGAGTCTTATTACTCATATGGAGAGATTTGAGAAGCGCATTAGTTTCATGCATATACCTGGGATATCTTCGGAGTATCTAAAGTTGAAGTTCTTTCCTCTAACTTTGAAAGGGAAGGCTGAGATGTGGCTTGATATATGCCCACCTGAATTTTATTCTTCATGGGAGGCTCTGAAGAGAGATTTTCTTCAAAGATTCTTCCAGGCTGATAAAACATGTAAACTCCGGCAAGTTATTACGAGCTTCAAGCAAGAACCCGAAGAGACTCTTTTTGAAGCAAGGGGAAGATTCAAAGGTCTCCAACGTCAGTGCCCGCACCATAATCTACCCAACTGGATGCTACTTCAGCACTTTTATTGTGGACTCTTTGATTCTCTCAAAGAATCGATCGATATTGCATCCGGAGGGATGTTTTTGAAGAAAACTGCGGAGGAGGCCGACAAACTCCTTCATGAGCTCGTTCAATATGCTCCTGATTTTGGAGGTTGCAAATCTAGTAGAGGAGATTTATCTTTAGAGCATGATTCTATTATTACACTCCTTTTGGCTTCATTTTATGAATTGCAAAAAGAGAAGGAAAATGAGGAGACCTCTAAGCATTTGAGAGTGGCCCAAGGTGTGCAAACCCTTTCATCTACTTCTGTTCTTAATATGCATACTCGTGAGTTGTGTTTGGGTCCACATCCCGAGCATCAATGTGGGGAGTTTAATGAAGTAGAGCGTGTGAACGCTATCTATCCATCATATTTCAACCCACTTTTCTCCGATTCTTTTGGAGAGCATGCTTATGACTATACCACGTTTATCAATCCTACATTCAACCCCATTTCTCAACCTTATGACCACCACTCATTTGTCCAAGAAGAATCCTCCCATTCAACTCAACAGGACATTGTACCACCCCAAATTTCTCAAGCCACTCAACATTCACCGACTCCAATGATACAAGTAAATTTTGTCGATCTAGGGAGTGGGGAAGAGGTTGATGAGTTTTCTTGGGTAGAGGATGGTGTTTTGGAGGAAAAAGTAGAGAATGAGATGGAGATAAACGTAGAGGAGGGAGTTGTGGTTGAGGAAGCTAAGGTTGAGGAAGAGAGGGTGTTGGATGAAGAAAAGAAGGAAGAACAACCAAGAGAAGAGATTTTGGGAGGAAATATCTGTGAATGCTCCAAAGAGCAATTTGATCCACACCAATTGCAAATTCCACTCCCCGAATGGTTGATACAACACTTGAAGGATGTAGAGCATATAGATCTAAGGAATGATGTTCCGATTGAGAAACCTTCTCTCATGCCACTTTGTGCTGAAGTCAATTCAATAACCACAGTTGTTCATGAGCATAAAGAGGAAGTTTATATTCTTGAAGTGGAACCCGACAATGGGAAGGACAACAATCATCCCGAGGCCTTATGTTCTGAACCCGAGGTAATTGAAGATGCATCTCATGATGATTCCCTCAAGATTGTTCCTTTGAGGAGGGAGATCTCATTAGATGAAGTTTATATTGAGGACATAGAGATTGAGAAGAGTGTTCCCATGTGTCTGAAACTTGGAGAACCACTTGAAGAAGAACTTGAGTTACTTCTTCATCCCCATCACCAAATCAAACCGCCGGAGGAGACCCTTGTTCTATTTACGGAGGTGACGAGGAGGTGTTGGAAAAGGAGGAGGAAGAGACATTGGAAGAAATCAAAGCTATCATTGCCTCCTCCCCGCTCATTGTTAACCAAACGACCGGAAGGACGACTTGATTTGAGGTTGCCCAAAAATGGTAGGAGTTGGAGAGGAAGCAAGAAGAAGCGATCATGGTGGAAGAAGTTGAATATGTACTCTCATGTGCACCACGTATCTCTAGGATAAAACGGGTATTTAGGTCGAGCTAGGGACCTAAAACTAGCGCTTTATGGGAGGCACCCCATAAGTTTTGAGCTTCTTATTTCAAGTTTTTAGTTTTTTTTTTTTTTTTGCATTTTTCTAATTTTATTTCTTTTTCTTCTTTTTAATTTTTCTTTTTATCTTTTCTTTAGGTTTTTCTATTTTTCTTGTGCTTTTAATTTTTCTTTATTTCTTTCTGTTGTATTCTTGAGGTATTAGTTCTAGGATCAAAAGAAAAAGTTTGAAAAAAAGAAGAGAAGAAAAGGGAAAAATGATGTGAAAAATAGAAAAAATTGGAGTTGGAAAATAAGAAATTGAAATTTAGAGTGAAAGAGGTAGCATGAGTGAGTGAAGATTTGAAAAGAATATGAGTATTAAGAGAGTTTGAAAGTTGGGAAGTTTTTTGGATTTAATATGAGGAGTATAAAAAAAAAGAGTGTTGAAGTGTGAAAGTTTTAGGAGTTGGATTTTGTTTTGGAGTGTTCGAACTTTTGTTTGAACTGTCAGCAAAAGGGTAGCAGCTGCAGCCGCTACACTCAGCAACTCAGCAACAGCAGAAGAGGTAGCAGGCGTTACCTTAGTCGTAGCAGCCGCTACGCAGCAAGCAACAACACAGCAGGCAGCCTCCAGCCAGGCATCGCACCCGCGAGCCTTTCTGTAGCGCCCACCACCGTCGCTCACCAGCAGCTCACCGCAGCTACGGTTCAGGAAGACCGCGCCTACGGTCACACGAGAAGCGCCCAGCATCGCCCATTACTCAGCTCCTGTCGCGCCCGCAACCTGGCACTGTCAGTGTGTTATTTGGCCCTAAAATCCCGACTCTTCTCACTTCTCTCATTTCTTTCCCTTACACACTCGACTCTCACCCTCTCTAACAGCAGTAAACCTACGACAAAACCTCACTCCCACACTAAATCCTTCCTCTCATTCATCAATTCGACCCATTTCCCTCCTCCATTTTCGAAACCTTGCCCTAATTCCTCTCCTCTGCCGTGAATTTCTGCTGCTAGGGTTCGAAATTCTGCCCAGATTCAGTCCCAAATCGTGCGCCATTGTTCAAGTGTTTGGTATACACAGCTAAGTTAGGTATTTCTTGTGTAAATTGTGCGAATTTCCTTCCCTTCTCATCTGCATTTGTTCGTTTTCCATGCTTTGCATAGTTGGGTTCAATTTCGCCAATTTTTACACACGTTCTGCCTTGCGATTTGCTGAGATTGGGTGTGTTGAATTCGAATGTTGGTTCTTTCTTAGTGTGTGTATGATTAAGTTGCTGTTTTTCATCCGTTGAAAGCAGACACACACTCTTGTTACATTATGAGTTCTTGCCAACACACACATTCACACAGTAAACTGATTTAGTGTGCTGTTTTGGAATTCGTTTTGTACATGCTGTGTTAATTTACTAGTGGTTAGTGCGATTAACTGTCGAAATTCATTTGTCAAAGCACAAGAATGCTAGTTGCACTAAAAGACTGTCGATTTTCACACACACTTGCATTGTGAGCTGAGTTAGTAAGCAGTCTTTGTGCTATTCTTGCATTCTATTTGTGTGTTGTGTGTATTGCTCATTTTGACAAGCAAGAATCGTTTCTCCCTGATGGATACATGTTCAAGTGCTCCGATCTGAGGTAATCTCTTGTGAATTTTGTGCATAAGCTTTTCAAACTCATTCGTTTGTTGCTTATGTCGATTGTTTTGTTTACCTTTAAGATTAGGCACTATTATTGCTGAAAGTTCTTGCCGAGCCTTGCTTTTGGATCATCATCAGTGGAAGGAGCAAGCGTTCACGAGTCGAGGAAGCTTCTTCATCGCAACCCGGATCATCTTCATTCACAAAGGACCGTTACAAAGTGCAACCGGCCACACTAATTCGGTGTGAACCTGATGCGGATGTGACCTTCCGAGATGAAGAGCATAGACAACGGTACGAAGTGCTCCAAGCACGTAAAATATGTGCACCGGATATTTATGATGCGGCAACGATCGAAGCCATCCATTGCAAGCCAAGCTTCGATTATCTCATTCGTGTTCTTGGTTGGGAGGTATTCATCATGGTCGATGAATCGGTTGTGGACCAGCCCATCCTCGAATTTTTAAGCTCCTTGAAAGTTCACGATGATGGCAAGAAAGATGCGCATTTTGAATACCGGGTCGCCAACAAAGATAAGAAGTGCACCTTGAAGCGTTTTTGCCGAAAGTTTGGGTTGCCCGAGGATGGGAGATTTTATGAGCGATGTGCGAATTTTGATGAGCAGCAGGAAATGAAGGTCTTGACCTGTTGGAGGAGGATGAATCATGGCACGAGAAATGGACAACCACGCTATCATTGCTCCCGCAACTCTAAGGGGCGTGATTTTTGCAATCTAGTTGTTCGAATCTTCCATAGAATCGTGACTAGTTCAGTGTTTGGGAGAGATGATGGACGCCCCAAAGTTCGGAAAGATGATCTCTTTGTGATCTACAATGCAGTGAGGGGTAAAAAAGTAAACACCGGATCTTGCATTCTACATTGCCTTCGGGAGATTAGCATGGAACCCCGACCTACTACTATCGGGATGGGGCACACCATCTGCCACTTTAGTTCAAGAGGGTTTCGGGAAATATTTGAAGAAGTGGACTCCACGCTATCATCCGGATCCTATCGACAAAGTCCGGTTGCAGAAAATGAATATCCTCGCCAATCACCTTACTGCCACGATCTATTGCCATGGGCATGACAACAAAGCAGAGATTGTCTTGGACCCAGACTATGCTGAACAATGGTTGGATATCACTAAGGAACGCAACTGGTCTTGTGGTAAGGTTCCTAGTGATCGCAAGGTGGGTGGTCTAGATGTGTCTAGTGGTGAAGAGGAGGAAAATGAAGAGGAAGAAGGGGAAGAAGAAGTAAATGAGGAAGAAGAAGAGGAGGATCCCAGCCATGGCGAAGCTAGTGGAAGTAGAAATCATCCATGGGAAGCTTCGCTTGAGCATCTTAACTCTCAATTTGATCAAATGAGGGTTAACCTTCGAGAACAACGAACGCTACTCTTAGGTCAGCATAATCTGTTGGAGACCCAACAAGAGTTGCTACATGCCCAGCAGTCTACGCTCAACAATGTGCATGCACATCTTCAAAGGCACGAGGAGTACCTTCAGCAACAAAACCAGTATTGGCATGACTGGGGGTATTATCACGACTCCATTGCAAACCATCCCCCGGCACCACCAGAGTATATAAACCGCCACTACCCTACCTACTTTCCATATTATCCATATACTCCCCCGGGAGGATCCGAGCATTGATTTGTAAGTGTCCCCACTCCCACTTTACTCTCTTCATTGATTTTATTTACACTGTTAGTGTTAGATAAGTGTGGGGGGTGCTTTGTGGAAAAGTTGGGAGGTGTGTCGGTTAGTTGGTTTTGTTGAGTTCGTTGTCCCCATGGTTTGAGTTGTTTTGTTTTCATTGCTTCATCATTGGTTAGGCCGGTTATGAGAGTTGATACACCCTCAATTTCCGCCTCAAACTAGTGAGATTCGGGGTTGAGGCTAGCTAGTGTCAATGTAAATATTGAGGCTAGCTAGTGTCAATGTAAATATTGTGAATAGTTTGTCTTCTCCTTTGTTCTTTAGCTAGTGTCTTGTGTTATGTTTTTGTTCTTTTTTCTTTATGCATGCGAACACTCACACTTATTATGTTTTTCTTGATTATTCCTAACCCGAGTGTCACGTTTTCTTGGATCGCGGATTGCGTTCGTTATTTATTTGAAGACCTCGAGGTAACCTCTTTCCGCACTCTTTGAATGTGTACATAATATTGATCCTTGTTGCATGCTTGATTTTTCTTTTGGGTGGCGAGCCCCTTTGAGTGTTTGTGTTGGGATTATATTGTTGTTGGAGCCGTGTGGGCTCGGGTTCGCCACCACTTTTCTATGCTAGTTGTTCTTGATTGTTTGTTTTTGTAGGTTCTCTACCGTTTTCATGTGACACCTTCCCACAATGAGGACATTGTGGCATTTTAAGTGGGGGGAGGGGGGGGGGGGAGATATTCTGTTTCAAGGGTAGATCACCTAGTAGTTTTGATCTTTGTTTTCTTAGTTTTTGCTTAAAATTTGAAAAATTTTCGTATGAAAAAGGAGAAAAAAGGGAGTGAAAGCCTTAAAAGTTTTTCTTTCAGTTTTGTTTTCGCTTTGTTTTTGCTTTGTTTCTTGGATCTTGTTGTCGAAATTGAGAAGCCATTCTTAAACTTCTTTAAAAGAAACCGGTCTGAGTGTTTTCGACCCTGTCTCGGGTACTAGTCATGACTTATTACTTTAGATGTCCTTCATCAAGTGTCTAGTGAAACCCCGTTTCCTTTCACGTTTTGGTTGAAGTTGGGAGATTCTTGAGGTTTGTGTCCGAGCTTGTTTTGTTTCCCTTTTTAGCAAATGCAAAGTCGAAAAGAAAGAAAAAGAAAGAAAAGCTACAATAACCGGATTAAGTGGAGCGTGTCGCTGAATGACATCAACCACAATACACTTAGCCAACCTACACGGGCCCGGTATTAGCGGTACGACGCTATTACCCCTTAAGCTCCTCCTATATTGAATTCTCGGCGGAGGTGTGTATGGAAAAGACTGTGTTGGGAGGGTAAACCCCATATTTGGGCCGTCCAATTCCCGAAAGTATGGCTAATACCGACCTATAAAAAGAAAAAAAAAAGAGAAAAAGAAACAGCAATTTTATTGGGATTACCTAACCCGAAAAAAGAAAAGTTTGAGCGTTAATAAAGTGTGGGGCCTCTCCTTGCATCACCTACGACCCTCACCAAGCCAAGGGCGACCAAATGCGAGGAAGGGCAACACTTCTCTTGTCCGTTTCATTGTTTTTGAGCTCGGGCATGAGTCCTTGGAGTCTTTTGGATTTGGTTGGAACCCACTAGCACTTACGCACATGGGGTTTTTCTTGACATTAGGTGTAGGACATCGAAAATCTCAAAGACTGACTTTTGCTTAAGATAGGTGTTTGTGAGACGCTCATAACTGTTCCTTTTGGAGGTTTAATTACGTTTTCCTAATTTTAGATTTCGAGATCTTTGAAGCGAAGCTGTTGTTTTTCTTTTCCTTTGTTTTTCTTCGGTTTTGTTTTCACTTTCCCTCTCTCCTTTTTCTTTGGCTTTTGTGGGGACAACCGCTACAAACCCTCATGAGTCCATCTCGTCCACTCGGGCTGCCGGGGGGTTCAAATGGCTTGGTGCATACGCTAAATGCACTCGTTTCCTCCGACGATAGAGGAGTTGGTGTTTCCCAAGCAAAAGTTTAAGTGTGGGGGGGGGGGCTGTTTAGACCCAATTTTGTGTCTAAATACCACCTTAATTCTTAAGCTTTTAACTCGTTCCGTATCCTAATTTCGTATCTTTTAATACGTTTTTGGTTATTTTGTAGATTTTGGAGTTTTTACTCAAAACGTAGCGAAAAGGGCTATCTTAGAGCATTTTTGGTGATTTCCCGAGCCGAGTCGAACCGAAAGCCGAGACGGAGTTGACCCGGGAACACTTTCCCCACCTTTGTTGCCAATTAGTAAGGTAACACCCGTCACGATCCTCGAAACGGGCGTTACATGCCTTGGAAAGAAGGAAGGAACAAGAGGAAGGAAGTCAGAGGCTGGCCGAGTGAGACCGTACCCACGGTCTCCCAGACCGTAACCACGATGTTCTAGACCGTGCCCACGGTCTCCCAGACCGTACCTACGGTCTCTCGAAGGAAGAAATCGCCATACAGATTTTGCTGGACAGAACAAGACCGTGGCCACGGTCTCCTAGACCATGCCCATGGTCTCCTTATGTTCTACGCGATGTTTTCGGCTGAAGTGCTGCGTTTTGCCAACCAATTTTCACTTGCATATATATTTCTCTTTCACGATTCCTTAGGGGCATCTAGGGGAGATAGACTTGGACAATTTCCAACTTGTAATTAGGAGTTTTAGAGAGAGATTAGTGAGAGATTAATCTAGGGTTTTGGAGATTTGTGTTTGTTATTGAAGATTTGGAGATTCAAACAATTGAAAGATTGTTGGGTCATCTTTTTATTGCTTTCTCTTGTTCATCTACAGTACTTTGATAAGTTTTTTCTTCCCTTAACTCCTTTATTAATTACTTTGCTAATTACTTTGCTTGTTCTTTAATTGTTCTTGCTTGTTATTTGATTATCTTGCTTGTTTATGGTTGTTTAATGTTAGAAATCATGTTTAGGTTTGGTTTGGATGTTGTTAGCATAGTTAGTGTCATGATTAATGGCTAGAAACCCTATGGGTTAGGGGGTAATTAAGGGTGTAAATGGGTGATTAGGTTTGGGTTAGCAATATTAGTGAGTAATTAGTTGGGAAATCAATTTCCCAATCCTATCCTTCCCTCAAGTGGGATGTATTTGGGTGCGAAAGCATCCCGAATACATCCAACGCTTGTTGGAAGGTTGGAATTAGGATAGTTAGTATTCTAGTTCGCGAAAGTGAATAGAAACTAACTAGGAAATTCCGTTCCATTAACTCCCCCGGGTCTGTCGATGGACTTTGTGGAAGTTAATCCGGACTATCCTTGAAAGAGGAAGCCCGATGGGTATTTTCTAATGGAGTTACCATTTGATTTCCCCTTCTCGTTACTCTCTTGTTGCAAAACCCATTTCCTCATCCCCGTTTGCATCCCGAAAACCTCCGAAGCCCATTTTCCATTCCTTGACCGACCTTAGCTTTGTTTCTTGCGTTGTGATCCTTTCAAACCGATATCCTTACCTTAGCAATCTCATCTCGACCATTGACTTAGTTTCTATGACCAAGGCTGCCAGCTCCCTGAGAGAGAACGACAAAATGGAGGTCTTACAAACCACGTTACAGTGGCACATCCTCATCCACACAAGAACCGGGCCCACCTTGGATTCCCTTCACGAGGAGAAGAAAAAGAAAAAAAAAGAAAACAAAGCCAAAACCCGCGCGGGTTTTGGGCGATCTACAGGCCCGTTCCTGCGGCCCAGCGCCTTTCAACGGCCCAATGAAGGTTATAAAACCCACACGGGTTTTATACCAATAGATGCCAAAATTCAACGGCCCAAGGCCCCACAACCCACTCGAAGCAAGCCATGCAACCCAAAGTTGACGGCCCAAAGACTGTGGCCCAAGGGTTCCCAAAATTCAGGTGAAAATCTGAACTCATTTGCATTTCCGAAAACTAATACTTAATTTTCTTATGATGTTCCGGTTGCCGCATAAAAGAGCACCACCATCCGATTGCTGCTAAAAAGGGACCATCTATCATTCGGTAGCCACATAAAAGACCACCATCAGCGACAATCGTCAAACGGTTGCCACCTAAACGCCTCCAATGATGTCGTCAGCGACAAATGTCCAACGGTTGCCACCTAAAGTCCTCCAACGATGTCGTCAGCAACAGTCTCCAACGGGTTCCACATAAAGGACTCTGACGATGTTAGCAACAGTAGTCGTTCAAACGGATTCCACTTAAAGGTCTCTAAACGACATTCTTAGCATCAGTCGTCCAACGGTTGCCACTTAAAGGTTACAACTACCTTTTCATCAGTAGCAGTCGTTCAAACGGGTTCCACCTAAAGGTCTCCAAGGACATTCTTAGCATCAGTCGTCCAACGGTTGCCACTTAAAGGTTACCGACGACATCATCATCAGCAACATCATCTAGTCGCCATATAAAAGAGCACCGCCAGCATCAAGACAGACATCAAGTCTACTAAGCCTATTCGGACTCGATCAAAGTGGGGGCTCTCTGTAGACACCGGGATTTGCACTGATATAATCCCGACCTGTCAAAAGTATATATAAAGCATCTAGGGCCGGACACATCATTGGGCCGATGTAGCAAGCAAAGCAAACAAGACAAACCAAGCCGGCCCACTACCAAAGACAAAACCCGCACGGGTTTTAATCAAAGAATACAACCCAGAACCAAGACATGCCCAAGGCTCGCCCTGGCCCAGTCATTTCAAAAATCGTGCGCGTTTCCTATCACCTGATGCGCGTCGTTTTGCTGCGTCCACCTTAGCGATCCGTGTGTGGGATTTATAAAAACTGTGCGAGTTTTATCTTCAAGAATACGACACCAAAAACTTGATCACCCTCCCTTGATATTAGCCCCATGTGTTTAACTTCTTCCCTTGACCTTGGTGATTGCATGGCATGATCTTAGGGGTATGTTCCCAATTTTTCCCTCCAAACCTCACCTTATTCACCTATAAATACCTCCCTCCATTTCATTCATTTTCACCAACTAACACCATTATTCTACCTAAACTCTCATCAACCATCCTCTCTTATTATCATTATTCTTCCCCTTATTCTACCAAAATCATCATTCACATACTATCCTACTACCATTCCCATACTCATCTTTCATCCACCAAGTCAAGGGAAGTCAAGGTGTTTCGATCGGCGCATTCGGGTTCCTAAATCAAAGAGGTTCGCTTTTACGTTTCTTTTCGTTATTATTATTAATCATGTAATTTGTATTTTATTTTACATTATATGTGCATATTTTGTAAACCAAAAACCCCTTGTTTTATAATGCATGTTAACAATATAAATTTACGAAATTAATTAAACTTCTCCCCGCTTCGTTTCATTTTAATGTCTATTTTAGTAGAGTCTATTTTCTAACAGGCGAATTCGAGAATTCTTATAATTCTCGAATTCGTAACCTTACCCCCAGACTTAGAATCGGGTTTCGTAGACCGGAGTTATTTTTACTATTTTTATGGTTTGTCAATTTCCTTAAATCGGCTAGCGACTCTTTATCATTTTATTAATTCTTTTAGTTATTTAAAATAAACGATAATTGCACAAAAATCATTATAAATATTTTTAGTACCGCCTTTTATTAATCTAAGGCCACCCAAGAGAAAACGGGCCAGAAGATTAATAAAACCCGCACGGGTTTTATTAATTTTCGCCCTATTTTCTCTAGGCCGAAGCTACACAGGGCCAGCCCATGGTGCCATAAAACCCGCACGAGTTTTATGGTTCCATGACGATCCCTCTGTTGCTTCTTGGGCCCAGATGAAATAATGGGCCGGTACTAAATTTATTAATAAATTATTTAGTTTAATTTTGGATATTTTAATAATATAAAAGAATTTGTAAATAAGTAAAGTTTTCCTCACCCCGAAAATGAATTTCGAAAATAATAATATCCTTATTTAAGGATTATGCAACCTTAGTCGGCTCCCGATCACTTAAGTAGCGCATCCGAAACAATTTCCCCGAACAGGAATTTTTCGGTTCCTATAGTATTACATTCTTGTTGCATGTTTAATGAAGTAATTTATCAAGTATTCCTTCAATTCCCTTCAAAACTTTATCAAAAGCACATTTTTAAACTTTTAGTAGAGTCTTTCCTTTTGTGAGAGGCGAACTCTTAAAGTTTACTTTTCGAGTTCGTAGCCTTACCCCCGAATCCATTCTTAGGTTTCGGAGGCGGAGTCTTTCTTTCTTTTCTTGTGGTTTTTTCTTGGCTTTTCCCTTAAAAAGTCGGGTGGCGACTCCCATTTCGAACTAAATCACATCGAGGATTGCATAAACTATGGTTAAATATGGTTTTACAATGCATCGATGCAACTTTAGGGTTTTCTTCTTTCTTATATTTCTAAATAATGTTTGCATAAATTGCCTTCTTCCGAGCCTAACATTTAAATAAGCAAATTGGGTTAGATTTAAAAGAATTTGGAACAAGTGGATGTTCACTCTTAAAGATTTAATTCAAGGACTCATAAAATGCATAAGGTAAAGAGAAAGTGATTTTACAAAATATTATTCACGAAATGTAAGTTTGATTTCCTTAAAGAGTTTTCAAAGGATAAACCCCAGCACTAATCAACAAATCACACCCCAATCCTAACGGGGACGTTCGGAAGCTCGAATGGCGAGGAAAAATGTCCACAAGATTTTTGGCGACTCCACTGGGGAGTTTTTCTTAAAGTGGGTAAAACTTAAAAAACGTTTGTGTGCTTTAAATCTTTTTGAAAGAAAATGAATTTTACTTTATATTATTAGGCCATTCTTTTAGGCATAATGCATTGCATATACCGCGACACTCCCTTGACATGTAATATGTCGTAAGAGCACATAAATCGGCGGTATTAGGCTTTTTTCTTTTTAAACCACAAAAAAATAACCCATGGGATGCCGGACCGGCCATACTCAATTGGTGCACTTACACTGAGAGAGCCTTGGTCACCACATCCACTCATGCATCACTCTACGAGGTCTCCACACGAGCCACCAAGAGCAACACCCCACACATTCAAGTTGCCTTTACAACAAGAATGCACTGGGGCGAGTACATGAGCCGCTAATCCTTATCCAGCCAATAAACCCTTTTGTACATACAGCCTTGATTTAGGATACCCCTTTGTTCATATGTATGCTATGTGCTATTTGTTTAAATTCGTCGTAAAAGAGTCGACCCAAGTTTAAAATATTGTTCTAGTCCATATAGTAGTCATTGGCCTGAGAAGAGTCATATTTACCAACTAAGAAGTTCAATCCTAAAAATTATGGTTAACCTAATGGTTGGGTCCATTTATCCATAAAGGTTGATCCTCTTGGTTCATAAAGTAAACTCAACTCGCCTTTGATGATTCTACATGGCCCTTTACGATATTTTCTCAACAAAGGTCCAATAAACCTGTTTAAAAAGTCCAACAAAAGAAAACGAGTAAAGTCTTAGACTGCATAATAATCACCAGGTTCGAGTAAATCAATTTATCGAGTTAATTCTTGAGTCCATCACATGGCCGGCCCGTGGTTAGGCCCAACCATGTTGGATTTATTAATTAAAGCCATAAATTAATTATAACTCGATCACCTGTCATTGGTTTTGTCCAGTCTTTTACAATACCCATTTTCCCAAACAAATAGATTAAAATAAAAATAAAATAGAAATACGTTAGGCAGTCAGTCTTGTTGATCATCGTTCTAGTCCGCATAATAATTAGTATGGCTTGAGTTGACCCAAGTAGGGTGTCTAAGTTATGGATTCTCCTTAAGACGGTCAGCATGTGGATGGGGTTTATCCGTATTGAGAAACACTGACTTGTACTCTATACCCGGTCTTGACTCGCTGTGTTTGGTTTTATCCGGCCCTTTATGATGATCAATAGTCTTTAGGATCATGTGGAGTTAGGATCATGCAAACTCGTATCCCGGGTTAGTCACCCCGTCCAGTCGGTATGTAGATTGTGCATATTAGGAAAGTCCCATGTAGGTCTGCTAGGTCATGCATTCACCAGGTTGGGTGTTTTGGGTCCATAAAAGGTCAACCTCTGAACTATGTGTGGTTTTGCTGTAGTCAACATAGGAGACCCGAGTCTAGCTTGGATCCCCGGACCAACAGGTCGCTTGATCCGTAACCCGGTCTTCATTCCGTCAGCACCCAAGTCCAAAACCTCCTATCGTCTGCAATTCGACATGTCTGCCGACGAGAAGCACGGAAACAACCAGGTCCAAGAAGCCCTAGTCAAACTTCTGGAAGAAAAGTTCAAGCAAGTTGAGGGCTCAATTACTTTTGATGCATTACAGCAAGAGAAGAAAGCCGATGAGCACATCGCTCGGTAGCGAGAACTCATCGAGAGACAAAACACTCGTATATAGCAACAGCGGGAGACTCTAAATGACGTTTTGGAAGCTGTGAACGCATTAACATGCAAGTCGGAATGACAGACAATGATGAGATGGAAGTTCTTCCCAACCCTACGGGTGACAAAGGCAAAGGAAAGATGGGCAAAAGTTCCAATGCTGGAGTTGAGTTGTCTGATGAACTAACACTAAGGCCACCGCCGTCAGTGACCGTTCCTCAAACTGTCCTAGTCAAGGCTGAGTTACGCGATGACCCCGTCATCCAAGACCAAAATGCTCAAGTGAATGTGCTCAAGGATGCTGTGAGCTAGATGCCGCTGAAGAAGTTCTACCCATATGAGAATCCAATCCATCATGTGTGGGAGTTCAACAGAGTGATGCCGCTCCGAGTGTCACCATTAAGCATTACAAGCAGGTCTTCCCGTCATCACTGAATGATGAAGCATTGAACTGGTATTATACCCTTCCCTTGAAAGTTCGAGGAGATTGGACTGCTTTGCGTTGGGCATTTATTGAACACTACAGTAAGATCCAGAAAGATAAGGTGACCCTGACAGACATCATGGCTATTCGACAAGGAGAAAATCAGTCGTTTACAGCTTACTACGAGAGGTGGCATGCTAAGCTATCTCAAGTGACCAACATTATTCCCACAGAAATGCAGTTGGACACGTTTGTCCGTGGTTTGTAACTAAGTCTGGCGCAACAATTAGACTTTCATGTAGTTGAGAGCTTTGAGTACCTGAAGAAGTTATGTCCTAAGCTAGAGGCATGCAATGAAAGGACCGCTGTATCGCAGAATTGGAAGGGAAACAATGTGGGAAGAAGAGCCACCAATGCTCCTAAGGTGGTCGAAACAAGCTTTGTGCAGAATGTGAACGTGGTCCGCCTCCGAAGACGACCTACTTCCAATACGATTCGTATACCCCAGTTGATATGACTTATGCTGAAGCTTTGGACCAACTGCTAAAATCAAACAAGATTCAGTTGCCAATACCTAGACTTGAACCTAAGACTAAGGGACTAGGATGGAACGACAGTGCTTATTGCAAGTACCATCGGACTAGGGGTCATGACACTGAGCGATGCTGGATGCTCAAGAATCAGATTGAGAAGATGATTCATTCTGGGGCACTACCAATGCCAAAAGCCGCAAGTAAACCCAATAACAAAAGCAATCCTCACCCAAATCATGCTATCTTTATAGGAGAGGGTACTTTTGATCCATCCGAATGTATCACCGGCAAAGGAGCACCTACACTCCTTCTTGAAGATTTGACAACCTTTACTGTCAATGGTATTTGGGTTAGTGACGAAGAGGACGTGTACGAAGAGGATCCTAATGATGATTTTTGGTCCGATAAGGAAGAGGAAATTCCACCTAGTACTGCATTCTTAACTAGGTCGGGAAGGCATAACCAGGCGAGGGCTGAACCTGAGGCTCCTCCGTCGAATCCATGTTCTACGAGGACAGAAGTGCCTGCCACTCCTGAGGATACTGTCCTTACGCAAATGAAGAAGACTGTGCGAATGTGTCAATTTGGCAATTGATATGTGCTTCTAAGCCGCACAGAGAGCTTGTACTGGGGGCTCTCCAAAACGCCATCATTCCCACGGCTCCAGAAGCCTTGGTCTCACATGTCGCTGCTAGCCAAGGTGCCATCACCTTTAGTGATGATGATCTACCTGTGTCGGGAATGAATCATAACAAAGCCTTGTACTTAACTGCACTTTGCTCTAATAAAGTGATTCCATTAATTTTGGTGGATAATGGTTCCGCTGTGAATGTTTATCCTTGGCGAACTGCTGCCAAGCTAGGGGTCCAAAAGAGTCAACTCGCTCAAGATGCTGTGTTACTTCGGGCATATGATAACACCCCTCGAAAGTCGTTAGGAATAGTAACGTTGCCTATCACCTTTGACCACATCGCTCAGAATGTAGAATTCATGGTACTGGATATTCCTGCTGCTTTTAACCTGCTATGGGACGCCCATGGCTGGACAACTGTAACGCCGTGGCTTCAACACTACATCAAAACGTGAAAATGGTTATACACAATCAAGTGGTCATCCTCTCGGGAGGGGCGATCTCTGGGACTTTCGAACCCAAGCAACCGGTATTGGAAGTAGAGCACACCTCTACTCATGTGGAGCTTCACAACTTTGAGATGATCGCTGTTATACAGGACGAAGCACCCTTTGATTTCGCTCCTTACTCTAACCTGAAGATTCATGCTATTATAAGAAGACAAGGATATTTCCCGGGGATCTCTTTAGGGAAGAAACCAGACAGGGTTGTACCACAGTTTTCTACTTCTACTTACTCTTGTCGCTTTGGTTTGGGGTATAAACCCACTAATCAGGAGGTTTATCTTGCCAGGATCGCACTAGCCCGTCAAAGAAACCAGTTCGATTCTCCTAAGCTGATGGAGACTAAGCCATATCCGTTAACCTTGAATGGACAATTCATAAGGCAGGGAGACGATTTCCCTTGGTATGGGTTCCCAGAACCTCGATATGTTAACGACATTCGCGTTCTCGGATTAGAAGTTTTCAACGACTGCGATGTCTCTCCAAAGAAAGTGGTCAAGCCTAAAGCAAATGAGCAGTCACCTCTTGAGTGGAGTCATCTTTCTGGAGGAAGTATGTTCGGTCTACTATTTGGTCAGGAAGGTGCTAGAGAAGAGAAGGAGGTGGACCCGATGGTTGCTGTGTTATCCAACTCTACATTTGACCCAAGCGCCATGATCTCTCCTGATGGAGATTACAACAAAGTGACCTGGGCCGATGCTGTTAACAATAAATGTACCCTAGTGTTAGGAGAACCTTGTAAGGTCCAGTCTGAGTTGAGCACTAGTGAGTCTGTAATCGAGTCTGAGTCAGCTGGGATTAGCCCCGAGTCTGATAAGTTTGTATCCATTTCTGCATTTAATGAAGTAAACGTTTCTGAGTATCTCTGTTCTTCTTCCCTTCTCCTTAATTGTTGTGCTAGTAATTATGAATTAGATGATGAACCTTTTAAAGAATTTAATGAATTAACACAAGCCATGAATGACCACGAGAATCACATGGCACCTGTCGAAGAAACCATCGCCATCAATGTGGGGACGCCTGAAACTCCCCGGGAATTGAAAATTGGCAAATCATTAACCCTGAAGGAGCAACAAGAGTTCGCCTCGCTTGTAAGGGAGTTCTAGACGTCTTTGATTGGTCTTACGAAGACATGCCTGGAATCGACAGAGAGATCGCTGAGCATACAATTCCTAAGCCGGTACAGGAACGACCTCGCAGAATTAAGAATGAGTGGTCGGATAAAATTCACGGTGAAATCAAGAAGCAGTTAGAGGCTAAGTTCATCAGAGCAGTAAAATTCCCGGAGTGGGTAGCTAACATTGTGCCTGTGCCGAAGAAGGACGGAAAAGTTCGGATGTGCGTTGATTTCTGGGACCTGAACAAAGCTAGTCCAAAGGATTGCTTTCCTTTGCCACATATTGACGTTTTGGTTGATCATACCTATGGACATGAGCTACTATCCTTCATGCATGGGCACGCTCGTTATAATCAGATCAAAATGGATGAAGAAGATATGGAGAAAACATCATTCATCACTCCATAGGGAACTTTCTGCTATACTGTCATGCCTTTCGGATTGAAAACGCTGGTGCTACTTAGCAACGCACTGCCACTACCCTGTTGCATGACATGATCCACGTAGAGGTTGAAGTATATGTGGACGACATGATTGTCAAGTCAAAGAGGCGTGAGAATCACATTCCAAACTTACGCAAGTTCTTCCTTTGGCTCCGTAACTACTACATCAGATTGAATCCGCAGAAATGTGCATTTGGAGTAACTTCGGGGAAATTGCTGGGTTATATCGTCAGTCAATGCGGGATAGAGGTTGACCCGTCCAAGATCAAAGCAATTTAAGACATTCCTCCGCTTCGAACAGAAAAGGAGATTCGTGGTTTCCTAGGGTGAGTGCAATATTTGAGCAGATTCATCTCCAAGATCACAATGACTTGCGAACCATTATTCAAGAAGCTGAAGAAGAGAGCAACGATCGAATGGGATGACCAGTGTCAGGCAGCATTCGAAAAGGTTAAAGTCGACTTAACCAATCCACCAGTACTAGTCCCGCCTATGTCTGGGAAACCATTGTTGCTTTATCTCACCATAAGTTCAAGCGCTATAGGTGCTATGCTAGCACAGGAAAGCGATGGTCTCGAACGAGCTATTTATTACATCAGAAAGAAGTTTATGGGGTGTGAGTCCCGCTACTTAGAGATCGAGAAGATAACTTTGGCATTAGTGTGGTCTACAAAGAAGCTTCGCCACTATATGCTCTCACACACTCTGTATGTGATCGCAACATGTAATATGGTCAAATACATCATGGAACAACCTACCATCAATAACAGCATTGCTCGATGGGTGGTTATGTTGTCCGAGTTTGATCTACACTTCCGACCACAGAAGTCCATAAAGGGGCGTGCAGTTTCCGATTTTCTAGCTGAATTCCCTAAGGAAGTCCTGACACTGGGGGCTTGGAATTTAGTGATGAACAAATATTTCAAGGTGAAGAGGAAACCTGGAAGCTATACTTTGATGTTGCTACTAATCAGATGCGAATCTTTTGCGCTGTATCAGCAACATTTGTCCAAGCTAGCTGAGAAGTTCAACCATATTGAGTTCAAATATCTACAAGAGGTTACAATGAGTTAGCTGATGTGCTAGCCAAACTTTCATCCATGGTAGCTATGCCCGAAAAAGATCAAGCCTTAGCAGTGACGGTGGAGAGGAGAACTTGTCCTGCTCATCAACAATTAATGATCGGTTCGGTCAGTACTAATGCATGGTTCTTTGATATTTATGCATTTCTGAAAGACGGTGCATATCCACCAAATGCTGAGCGTCGAGCAGGAGGGCTATCCGGTTAGTTGCCTCTCAGTATTGTATTATTCAGGACCGTCTGTACAAGAAGACCGCTACAGGGATAAACCTCCTATGTGTTGATAAGGAGGAAGCAGGGGAATTAATGTAATCCACTTACGGAGGGGAGTGTAGACAACATATGAACGACAAAATGTTGATTAAGAAGATCCAAAGAGCAGGGTATTTCTGGTCGACTATGGAGTCCGATTGTATCCAATTTGTGAGGAAATGTCAGAAATGTCAAAAGTATGCTGATCTCAGGCATCAACCGTCCTCTTATTTGACCACTTTGGCCTCACCTTGGCCATTTTTAGTCTAGGGAATCGACATCATAGGGAAGATTTCGCCCCAAGGTACGGGAGGACATGTAGCGGTGGAATACTTTACCAAGTGGGTAGAAGCTGCTGCATACTCAAAAATCACTTCGAAGCATGTGGCCAAGTTCATGTTGAGGAACATTATTTGTAGATACGGGATGGCACATGAGGTGATCAATGACGACGGGAGCCATTTCATGGGCGAGTTTGCAGCTCTTTTGGCCAAGTACAAAGTCCAGCATCACCATGCTTCTCCCTATCGGCCACAAACCAATAGAGCGGTGGAGGCTGTAAATAAAACCTTGGTGAAAATTATCAAAAAGATGGCTGTCACTTACAAAGATTGGCCCGACAAGCTTCCTTTTGCACTATGGGGATATCGAACGTCAATTCGGGCTGCAACCGGAGCTACGCCATACTCTTTGGTGTACGAGATGGAAGCAGTCCTGCCAGTAGAACTTGTCGTTCCTTCTTTAAGGATCATTGTTGAAAGTCAAATCCCTGAGGCCGAATGGGCCCGAGCTAGGTATAAGGAGTTGGTTTTGTTGGATGAAAGACGACTCCGTGCTTTACATTACATCCAGCTTTATCAGAGTCGGATTTCCCGAGCATTCAATAAAAAAGTCAAAGACCGGGATTTAGCAGAAAGGGATCTAGTATTGCAAGAAATGAGGGCAGCCCGTCAGGATCCTCGAGGCAAGGATGCCCCAAATTAGAAGGGTCCCTACATCGTCATTTCTATCACTCCAGGAGGCGCCGCCCAATTGGCCGCACCTGAAGAAGAGGAACTCACTCAGCCTTGAACCTGGATCAGTTGAAAAGATATTATGTTTAAGCCTCTAAGGGTTGGTATCCTTAGCTACTTAGACATGCATCATCTTATAAAAGCAAGCAACCGAACTGCCAATAGGCTACTTGCTTATGAGAGAAAAAAAAAAAGGAAAAAAGAGTGAAAAACTATAGAGTGGCTGACTTGAAAACCTCTTTGAGGCAGGTCAGGCAAAAGGAGAGTATAAAAAAAAATGAGAGACTAATTTGAAAATTCTTCGGGACAAGTTAGGTAAAAGGAGAGAATAAAGGTGTTGCAGCCGAAGTCGTGCCTTGAAGGACGGAAAGAAGAAGAGCATGGCTTGTGTTGATTCTTATAAAACATAAATGTAATACTTTACTTCTTATATCAATAAAAGGAGTACATCTTTTTAATACATTTTGTTTTATCAATTTTCTAAAGGAAAAGCATCAAATAATAAAAATCTATAACATACGCATTTCTTTCATTACATTTGTTTCTCTCCACTCTACTTATTTTAGTATTAAGTCTAGTCCTAGTTGAGTTGGAGTCGATATAGGCCCATTAGTGCTCATTCGGTTGGATTTGCTTGTTTTTCCTTGCTTGAGTGCGTTTCTTCTTTAGATTCCGACCCAGGATCGGTAGCCACGATGATGCTCTTCAGTTTCGGGGTGTCTCGAAGAGGTGAACACGACATTCCTTCATGCCAACGGCCAATACCAACGGTAGTAGCAAGCCAGCTACGATAGGCATCTGTGGAAGTAGTGGAGACATGGTTAGGAGCAAGCGCTTCCTTTCCAGCCCATTTCTTCCAATATTTGACCCATGATTCAATCACCGACCCTTGGAGATGGGTAAGGTCGGGAATCTCGCATGGAGGAAGGGGAATGTCTTGAGAATGCCCCATTTTCCGCATGACTCGATCGGGGAAATAATAGGTAAGCTCCGTAAGGCCAAGCAGAGTGATGTGGGCCGTGTTACGAGAGTGGCTCGAGAAGCATGGCACTTTCTACCATTGAACCCACCAACGGATATCCTTGTGGGTCTTGAGAGAAATGACCCATTCATCAAAATTGCGGTGGGTGTTGAACTTCCTTTTGCGTTGGCAAAAGTTTGCCAATTCCGAAGAGGTGATGGGAGAAAAGACCATGTCTAAATGCTCCGTAAGCTACATCTACAGGTGGAAGAAAGAAAGTGAGAATTTTGGTTGCACAAAAAAAATGTATTCAACCAAAGCTGAAAGAAAAGAAAAGTCGACACATGATTCCACATGGACCACTCAAATGATCCATGCAAAATCAGAGAAAAATATTATCAAAAAAAAAACAAAAACAAAAAAAAAGTGGAAAAAAAACAAAAGAAGAAGGAAAAAGTGTCGATACTCACTTGGAGAGTGAGAGGACTTCCGCAAAAGGTCTGCGTTGTAGCCCATGAATCGAGGCTAAGGAGTGTTTCGGCAATCATCATCGGAGCGGGGTTATAACCTCGAGACATCTCATCTACGACATGGATGAGGGAGATAGGTGCAAAACCCGAACCACCGTGATAAAATAAAAATTCGGAAAGAATGCAAAAAACCAAACCTCGCACTCGCAACGCCGGGTTGAGTCTAAGCTCCTCGGGTGATTGGAAGAATTCCACTAAAGCTTGCAAATTGACGGTATTACCAACCAAGACGTGTCCCAATGCTCGATGATTGAAATTCGTTAATTCCTCGAATTTTTCACGATGATTGTGAGCAAGGGAAGGAGTTGTTGGTGGAGCATAAAGATCGAACTTGAACATGCAGGCCCACTCTTCACGAAGAGGGCACAATTCGTTCCAAGAGAAGTGAAAGACATGGAACTTAGGGTCCCAAAAGGTTAGGGCCGCTTTAAGGAACCCCCAGTCAATTTTCACTTGCTTGAAGCTCAAAATTAGGATAAGGTTGTAGTAAGAAAGGAGCCGTTTCTCGGGTTTGATGAGTGTGTTCATCCATGAGTTGAGTTTCCTTTCGAAGGCCATGATTGCAAGCAAGGGAAGAGGGTTTGAGAGAGAACAAGATTGGGATGAAGGCTCAAAATGACAAAGCAAGCTTATATAGCCTCGGTTCTGCCAATACATAATTGTTCAACTGGAGACAGGGGGATGTACATGGCATCCGGCAACACGCATTCGGATGAACCACGGTGCCTGGCACCGCGTGTAGGTCGACCGGCCACTACAAAGGGGATGAACTCGTTTTGTGAGTTCACACCCCTACGTGCATGCATCCAGAGGAAAACAGAAACGTTTGTGCATGGGTTGCTACGTGTTTGCATAGTGTTTTGTTTTTTCCTTTATTTATTAATGTAAAAATGTAATTTTATTTTCCTCCTTTAGTTTTAGAAATTGTAATTTATGTTGTACATTATTTCTTTTGTTATTTCTCCTTTGTAAACAGTCAGAGGTTGACCTAAAAATAAATAAAAATGGGAGCTTGCATGTTGCATCATTAGAGAGTCAAAATCAAATAAAATTGAGTCTGCCTGATTGCATCTTAACTGCGCATTTCTTTACTACATGGCACTTCTATTCCATTATATAAAAATAAAAAAAAAAAAGAAAAAGGGGAAAAGCCTTGCCACAATGCCTAGAAGTTCCCGCCGAAACCGCCGCTGCCAAACAAGCTCCTGACAATAGCATCAGCAAAAGAGTCTGGCTGTGGATCGTCTGGAGTACTAGAAGGATCGGACAGAGATTGGCTAGAAGGCATACCAGGAAAATCAGAGCCTGAATAACCTTGGTGGAAGCCAGGGGGCTGACTGTAAGGGACAATAGATTGAGCATGATACTGAGGCGCCCATGGACTAGGCACTCTCTCCATTGAACCTTGGAATCCACTAGATTCCGAACAGTCTTCTACCATGAACTCTGGGATACCAGGAGACCTTCGCTGCGAAGAGCTGGCATAGGGATCGCATGGCACACTCATCAAATCTTGATCCCTGCGTCTAGATGGTCCTGCCCCTGAATCTCTGCGAAAACCCCTGCTACCCGTTCCTCCTGCTGAAGAGTGGCGAGGGGGACGTCTTGACGAGCTCCTAGAGCGTGGCAAACTCAAATGGGAGTGAGCCTCATTATCTTCATCACCAACAGCCGGCATCGGACCCCGATATTGGCCATTTTCGAAGTTCTGGTCACTGAACTCCCGAGTCGTGATGCCTTCCCTTAACAGGATGCGGACATGGGCATACGCTTGCTACACGAAAGGAAGACCATAAGAATCAAACGGTGCAAGATAAAAGGGAGGTCAAGTATGCAACTTACCGGGTTGGCATCAAAGAACAGCAGTACTTCATGATCATTAGGCACAAGAGGAATAAATCCGAACATCATATCTTCTTCCTCCGCCTGCTCAGGTTCCTCTGCATGCTGGTCCAGAAGAGGATCATAATATCCTCCCATCTACAGAAGGACGAACATCATTAGGATGCCAGAAATCCACAGTTGAAACAAAAAACGGAAGAAATGCTAAAACCTGAGCAAAAGCAAGGCGTCCTCTATCCAGAAGAGCCACTTCTTCCAAGTTATCCGTCGATATCACGAGATTGGCTGCTGGTTCACCAACCATCAGCCGAGCTATTTCAGCCGCCGCCAAGGCTTGCCTATCAAAGATAAGCTCAGGAGGATCCATGGGGACTCTGGGAGGCCATTCCCCAGTATGTTGGAAGAAGAAGCGTTCCCCCAAATAGAATGCATCACCAGAAGGACCTTCCAACAACAAGCGGTGCTCGCTTGCTTCCCTTGCAAGGCGTGTGTCATAATGAAGGTCCCCCGCATTGTATTCGTTCCATGGGAATCGAACGATGTCTTTCTGCAGCAACAATCGTCACCAAAAGCTCGAAGATGGGCCCTTGTCTTCTTCCTCCTTTGTCATCTTCTCAACAACATGCATCTTCCCAAAGCCATGCATGAATGAGCCAAGGCGTGCCCAATAACAAGAGGGTGCTCTTTTCAAAGTCAAAAGCATCCATTCCCCAAAAGGAATAAGTCCCAATGGCTGATTAGCCGCAACCCGAGGTAAGTTTCTCGGACCTAAATTTATAATTCATCAAGACTGACGAAAACCATTTTTGCATTTTGTAGGAAAGTAAAGGCCACGACCAGTGAAGTCCCTCGACATCAAATTGCCATCATCATCATAATCAACATCATCATCATCATCATCCTCATTGTCATCATCTTGAGCCACCGGTAGAGTTTCGGTGAAGTCTCGACAACCAGGGCCATCGACAGAGTTTCGATGCTATCCCAATCTTGAGCCATCGACAGAGTTTCGATGCAGTCCCAATCCTGAGCCATCGGCAGCGTTTCGATGAAGTCTCAACCTCCAGGCCATCGACATCGCGATTGATGAAGTCCTTCGGCATCAAACATGCTAACAATCATCAACATCGACACCAGGAAAGACTGGAACCGACACTGGGAAAGACCAAAAAATCAACCCCAAGAGCCATCGGCATCGTGACCGATGAAGTCTCCCCAACAAGTAAGGCGTCATTCTCGCCCGAGAACACCTATCGGCGCAAGTTCGCCAACTGGGACACAGGACCTAGCTTTCAAGTGTTAGCAAACATCTTGAAGTAGGATGTCATCATACGTCCGAGATCATGTCAAGCAGGATGTCATCAAACGTCCGAGATCACTTCAAGTAGAGCATCATTCTTGCTCGAGATCATCAAACAGCTGCACGCCGCCATAACCACGATCCAGGACTCAGCTTCCAAGCATCACTTCAGGCTTTTGCACTCAACAAAGTCATACCCTCAGGCTTTGCATCCCAAACTCATATCCTCGACCGGTGTCCATCAAATCGAGACTACTTTGATTCTCGTCCTATCTTCGGACTCAATCAAAGTAGGGGCTCCTTTAGACACCGGGATTTTGATGCATAAAATAACATAAAAGAAGAGCGGAAGAAATAAAAGAGAGTCGATAAATACATGCATTTTACATGTATTTGTTCACTTAAAGCTACATGCATGATCACATGTAGTCCATCCTAGCTATATGCATATTTTTTATATAAAAATGGAGCCATGCAAACCCTACAAACAAGAGCTAGAGGTCGCGAGATCAAATCCTCACAAAAGCACTCAAAAACACTCTCAAAAATCAAATAATATTAGCTATCTCCATCTAGTGTGAAGGACAGCTTCCCTAGGAAGAATATCTTCACACCATACCGTCCATGCATGCATGGACAAGGCTGGATCCCTCCCCCCTAGAGCAGTGGCCGACTGGCCTACACTACGTCAACCACACTTAGTCAATTGACCACGTGCTGCTGTCCACTCCAAGTTCACCCCCTACTTCCCTAGTGCTTTGTGCCTAGCCGGAGATTACTATATGTGTGCATGCATGCATATGTATCTCAAATCTCTCCTAAGCCTATAAATACTACTCTTCTCCAAGTCATTTTCACTCATCAACTCACCAATTCACTCATCATCCATCCATCTCTAATCATTCTCTCATTCTCTCTACTTTTCTTTACTTCCTATACTCTTATATAATCTCTCTTGTCATTCTACTATCATCCTATTATTCTATCATCTTTCTTACCATCATTATCTTCCTATTCTTCCCATCACAAAAAGCCTAAACACATATCCTACTTTATCCAACCAAAACCCCACAAAAAACCCTAGCCTAAACCCATTCAAAACCACAAAAGGAAGCTTTCTTATACCCTATTTTTACCCTCTTTCTTATCATCCTTTTCCACCATTTTCTATCATTATCTTGGCATTTGGAGAGGAGGATTCCAAAGGCATCAAGGAGGATTCATCAAGCATTCAAAGGCTAGGCAAGGTCTTTTCCCATAAAGTAGCAATGTGAGCCCTTAAGTGTCCTTTTTCTCTTGTAAATAAGTGTATATTTGTACCTTTTTATCTTGTATTACATTCTTGTTGCATGTTCAATGAAGTAATTTTATAAAGTATTCCTTCAATTCCCTTCCAAACATTATCAAAAGCACATTTTTAAACTTTTAGTATAGTCTTTCCTTTTGTGAGAGGCAAACTCTTAAAGTTTACATTTCGAGTTCATAGACTTACCCCCGGATCCATTCTTGGGTTTCGCAGGCGGAGTCTTTCTTTCTTTTCTTGTGGTTTTGTCTTGGCTTTTCCCTTAAAAATTCGGGTGGCGACTCCCATTTCGAACTAAAACACATCGAGGATTGCATAAACTATGGTTAAACATGGTTTTACAATGCATCGATGCAACTTTAGGGTTTTCTTCTTTCTTATATTTCTAAATAATGTTTGCATAAATTGCCTTCTTCCGAGCCTAACATTTAAATGAGCCCAATCCTAACGTGGACGTTCGGAAGCCCGAACGGCGAGGAAAAATGTCCACAATGTGGCGGAAGAAAGTGAGCCGCTTCTCTTTGCGTAGGTCATGCGACCTACGCGAGCTTTTCTGGGCCGGGTCGAGCTGAAGCGGGCTTCTTCCTTCAGCATAGGCCAAGTGGCCTACGTGAACTTTCCTGGGCATCCCTCAACGTAGGTGAAGCAACCTATGTGAGTTTTTCTAGGCCAGATTGCATACTTAGCGTGGATTCTGGGTCTTGATGTTGGTGTAGGCCGCATAGCCTATGCAACTGGCTAAGTGCAACTTCGAACGGTCATAACTCTTTCATCCGGACTCCGATTGAGGCGATTCAAAAGGCATTGGAAAGGTTATGATGTGTACTTTACTTTCATTAAAAGAAATAGAGCCAACAAGACTTGTGGGAAAAACTGGATTCAAAATGGTGGGCATATGTATGTGGAAATGGTGAAAAATGAAGGCTTTTGTGGTGGATTGGCCTGGTAACTTTTAATTGAGGAAGGCCCATTGGATTTTCTTTCATTTTAGCCTCTTTTCTTATTATACTTGATTTTTACACTTGTCGTGGTACACTATCCAATGTCTACACACGTTCTCCTTTTCTTGTAAAATGTACAGTCATGTTTCGTAAACATGACTTAATAGATAGTTCCAAGGTTATGTCCGAACATGAGTTCTTCCTTTTAAACCTTTTCGTTTCAATGTGTTACATGTGTTTACCCGAGATCCTCTCTCTCTAATTGAGAGCTTGAAATCAAATTTCTACTTATAATGAGAACATAAAATCACCTATAAATTTCTGTTATAAGTTTTGCGGAAATGGATAAACAATCAACTCTATATGAGGAGCTACAACTACTGTGCGTGCTCTTATTTGTAGGCTAACTCTCATCCTTCCAAACACATCTACTTTGCTGTAGAGCCTACACATTTGCATAAATGCGAGTTTTACAGCCAGTATCTAATACCTAAAGTGGGTTTAAAAAGGGTAATGCGTATCATATACGCATTGACCTACATATACGCATTGACCTAGAAATGAAATCATATTACTACATTTCAAGCCTTCCTTATAGTTTGGACATTCATGCTTCCAACGTCATATACCTTTATAAGAAAAGCATACATGATATGGTTGTTAACCGGTAGCTGTCATTAATTGGGTATTGTAGACACCGGGATTTTGACGCATAAATTACATGAGAAGTAAAGACGGAAGAAACAAAAGAAGCTCGATAAATACATGCATTTACATGTATTTTACTCACCTAAAATCACATGCATGATCACATGTGATTCTTCCTAGCTACATGTACATTTTTTAAATAAAAAGATGAAGCATGCAAGCCCTAAAAGCAGATCGAATCCTCACAAAAGCACTCAAAAATACATCACAAGAGCTAAATAACATATACTCACTCCGTCCAGTGTGAACCTCACATTCCCTAGGCAGTCTACCTTCACATTATCACCGTCCATGCATGCATGGACGATGAGGATTCATCCCCCCAGCTTGGTGGTCGGTCGGCCTTGGTGGCTCCGCCCACACGTGGTCAATTGACCACGTGCCACCGTCCATGCAAGGTGAGCTCCCCCTACTGCCTAGTGAAGTGCATAGCTCGGAGATTACTATGTGTGTCTGTTATGCATGCATGTATCTCCTCTCCTCCATTCTCATATAAATACCATCCTTCTCAAAGTCATTTCACTCATCAACTCACTCATCATCTATCCCTCTCCACTAATTCTCTAATCCCTCTCTAATCTCTCTACTTCTTATCTCATATTCATCTCATATTCATCTCCTATTCTATCCATCCTCTATTCCATCCTACTTTCCGTCATCTATCTTACCATCATCTTCATTCTTTTATCCTCACCAAAAACCCTAAATACATATCCTACCTTTATTCATTCCAAACTCCACAAAAAACCCTAGCCCAAACACATTCAAAACCACAAAAGAGCCTTCTTATTCCCCTCTTTCCACCCTCTTTTACCACCTTTTTCTATCCTTCTTTTTCAACCTTTTTCTATCATCCTTTTGGCACTTGGAGAGGAGGTTTTAAGGCATCAAGGAGGATTCAACAAGCATCTAAACGATAGGCAAGGCTTTTCCCAACAAATTAGCAATGTAAGCTTTAAGTGTTCTTCTTTTTGTACATAATTGTGTATTTGTACCTTCTTTATCTTGTATATTTCATTCCTGTTGCATGATTCAATGAAATAATCTTATAAAGTATTCCTTCATTTCCCTTTCAAATATTAGCAAAAGCACATTCTTAAACTTTTAGTAGAGTCCTTCCTTTTGTGAGAGTCGAACTCCTAAAGCTTACTTTTCGAGTTCGTAGCCTTACCCTCGAATCCATTCTTGGGTTTCGCAGGCGGAGTCTTTCTTTCTTTTCTTTTCGGTTTTGTCTTGGCTTTCCCCTTAAAAAGTTGGGTGGGGACTGCTATTTCTAACCAAAACACATTAAGGATTGCATAAACTATGTTTAACGTGGTTTTACAATGTATCGATGCACCTTTAGGGTTTTCTTTCTATATATCTAAATTATATTTGAATAAATCACCTTCTTCGGAGCCTTACATTTAAATGAGTAAATTGGGTTAAATTTGGAAGAGTTTGGAACATGTGGATGTTCACTCTTAAAGGTTTAATTGAAGGACTCATAAAATGCACAAGTAAAGGAAAAGTGATTTTACAAAGTATTATTCATGAAATGTACAATTAACTCCTTAAAGAGTTTTCAAAGGTTAAACTCCAGCACAAATCAGCGAATCATACCCCCAATCCAACGTGGTTGTTTGGAAGCCCGAACGGCAAGGTAAAATGTCCACAGGATTTTTTGGCGACTCCACTGGGGAGTTTTTCTTAAAGTGGGTAAAACTTAAAAAAAGTTTAGTTTCCTTTAAAATTTTTGGAAGGAAAATGAAATTTTACTTTACATTATTAAGTCATTCTTTTTTAGGCATAATGCATTGCATATACCGGGGCACTCCCTTGACATATGATATGTAGTAGGAGCACGTAAATCGGCGGTATTAGGTTTTTTTAACCACAAAAATAACCCATGGGATGCCGGACTGGCTATACTCAATTGGTGGATTTACACCGAGAGAGCATTAGTCACCACATCCACTCATGCATCACTCTACGAGGTTTCCACTCGAGCCTCCAAGAGCAACACCCCACACATTCAAGTTGCCTTTGCAACAAGAATGCACCGGGGCGAGTACATGAGCCGCTAAGCCTTATCCAACCAATAAACCCTTTTGTACATAGAGTCTTTGTTTAGGATAGCCCTTGTTCATATGTATGCTATGTATTATGAGTTTAAATTTATTGTAAAGAGTCGACCTAAGTTTAGGAGAGTTGTTCTAGTCCATACAGTAGTCATGGGCTGAGAAGAGTCATGTTTACCAGCTAAGTTAACCCAGTGGTTGGGCCCATTTATATACAAAGGTTAATTCTCTTAGTTCATAAAGTAAACTCGACCCGCCTTTAATGATTCTATATGGCCCTTTACAACATCTTCTTAACATAGGTCCAATAAACCTTATTAAAAGTCCAAACAAAGTTAGTGGGTAAAATTTTTAGACTGCGTAATAATCACCAAGCTCGAGTCAGTTAATTTATCGAATTAATTGTTGAATCCATCTTATTTATGGTCGGCCCGTGGTTAGGCCCAACCATAGCGGATTTGGAAATTATGTCCTTAAACTAATTATAACTCGCCCGTCATTGGTTTTATCCAGTCCTTCACGATACCCACTTTCCTAAATAGAATAAAAAATAATATAGAAAGATGTCAGGCGGTCAATCCCGTTGATCATCATTTTAGTCCGCGTAATAATCAGTACAGCTTGAGTTGGCCCAAGTAGAGTGTCCAAGTAACGGATTCTCCTTAAAACGGTCGGCCTGTGGATGGGGCCTATCCGAATTGAGAATAACTGACTTGTACTCCTATACTCGGTCTTGACTCGCTGTATTTGGTTTTATTCGGCCCTTTATAATGATCAACAGTTTTTTAGGATCATGTAGAGTTAAAGTCATGCAAACCCGTGTCCTGGGTGAGTCACCTTGTCCAGTCAGCATATAGATTGTGCATATTAGGAAGTCCCATTTAGGTCCGCTAGGTCATGCATTCGTTAGGTTGGGTTTTGGGTTAATAAAAGGTCAATCTCTGAGCTGTGTGTGGTTTTGTCGTATTCAATATAGGAGACCCGAGTCTAGCCTGGATCCCCAGCCCAACAGGTCGCCTGATCCCCAGCACCCATGTACAAAACCTCCCGCCGTCTACAGTTCGACATATCTTCCGAAGATAACCATGTGAACAACCAAGTCCAAGAGGCCTTAGCCAAACTTCTGGAGGAAAGCAAGAGAAGAAAGCTGATGAGCACATCGCACGACAACGAGAACTCATCGAGAGGCAAAACACTGGCATAGAGCAACAACAGGAGACCCTGAATGGTGTCTTAGAAGCTGTACAACGCATTAACATGCGAATGGGAATGGCGGACAATGATGAAAACGCCATGGAGATTTTCTCTAACCCTGCGGATGACAAGGGCAAAGGAAAGATAGGCGAAAGTTCCAATGCTGGAGCAGTTATTGAAGTGTCTGATAACTTAACACCACAGCCGCCACCTTCAGTGGCTAACCCACAAACCATTCCGATCAAGGCTAAGTTACGTGATGACCTTGTCATTCAAGACACAAAGGCTCAGCTGAATGCATTCAAGGATGTTGTGAGCCAGATGCCAACTATCACCAACCAGTTCGTTGAGTTCGAATTGAACCACCTACTGAAATTAATGCTAATAAAGTGGGAAAGATGGACATTCCGCTGAAGAAGTTCTACCCGTCTGAGAACCCAACCCACCATGTATGGGAGTTTAACCAAGTGATGCCACTTCAAGGTGTTACTACTGAACATTACAAGCAAGTCTTCCCATCATCGCTGAATGATGAGGCAATGAACTGGTATTACACTCTTCCTCTGGAGGTGCGAGGAGATTGGACTTCTTTGCGCATGGCATTTATTGAGCATTACAGCAAGATTAAAAAAGATAAGTGACCCTGTCAGACATCATGGCTATTCGACAAGGAGAGAATGAGTTGTTTATGGCCTAGTATGAAAGAGGCATGCTAAGTTATCTCAGGTGACTAGCACGATCCCCACGAAAAATGCAGTTGGACACGTTTGTCCGTGGTTTATAGCCAAGTTTGACGCAACAATTAGATTTTCATGTGGTTGAGATTTTCGAGTACTATTGCGTCCCAATATTGAAAGGGAAACAACGTGGGGAGAAGGACCATCAGTGCTCCTAAGGTAGCCAAAACAAGCCTCGTCCAGAATGTGAATCGTGGTCCACCTCCAAAGCCGACCAACTTCCAGTACGATTCATATACCCCACTCGACATGACTTACGCTAAAGCCTTGGATCGATTGCTGAAATCAAACAAGATCCATGTTCGGTCTCATTCCGAGCCGAATTTTTATCTCTTTTACAGGGTTTTTTTTTTCTTGTTTTAGCCCCTTGTATATATTAGATATGATGATTTTGTATTTTGTAGGAAATAAAAGGGATAGATGGAAATGGGGCTTAATTGTGGCTTTTTAGGGGATCCCGAATGATTTCCCGAGCCAATCCAAGTCAACCCGAGACCCGAGTCTAGAACCGAAGCAAAATAGAGGAAAGAGCCAGAATAGGGTCGCGCCCGGGTCGTATGATGTCGCGCCCGTGATTACGATCTGCCGCGCCAGCACAACCGAAGCACAGAATAGGGTCGCGCCCGTTACCCAACAGGTCGCGCCCGTGACTTATGCAGAAGAGCGACGGAAACAACTGTACAAGGAGCTAGACTCGCCCATGATTGATCGTGACTCGCCCGAGTCATTACCAAGGGTCGCGCCCGCTACCCTCTACGTAGCGCCCGCGACCGACACTGATGAACAACGGAAACGACAGAATCAGTAGCTTGTCGCACCTGAGTCATAATCCATCACGCCCGCGACGGTAGCAGCTCCGGAAAATTTGTGCGGCGGCTAGCTAGGGTTTTGAGAATTTTTATTTTATTATTTTTCCTTCCTTAATTCTTTTCTATATAAACCCTATTATATTTTCATTAGATGATATCTCAGTTTTTACGTAGTTTTTATTTTAAGTTAGCATTAATCCTTTGTTTGCCTAGGTTTAGAATGAATTTCCTTAAGTTTTCTTTCGTTCTCGATTGTAATTGCACCTTTCTAGATTAATGAAATTCTCTTCTTCAAAGTTCTTGTGTTCTTTCGGTTAGTTTTCCGTTTTTTCTAGTATAGCCATACCAAATTCCGATTTTTAGTGAAGCGGAGGATTTAGGTTCCTCGAATTCTCCCCTCAAGTGAATATTCGAGTAGTCTTAGTAATCCAAATCACGCTTTTTCTTGTATGTGAATAGTTTAACTGCTTTCTTAGATTAGTTTTCAAAAACAAAAAAAATAACCTAAAAAAAATTTATAAAACTAAAACAATTAAAAAATTGAGACTTCAAGGAAAAGACAAAAAGTACAACAACCTGAGGTTTAGGTTCGTAGTCCTGTTAGTCAAAGATTAGTTAGGAAGGAGGAACCCTCGGTAGAACCACCAATGATGTCTGGGGAAGAACCACCTAGGGTAACCCTTTATAACCAGTTATACCCATCTTATGACCCACCACCATCATGTTTTGTGCTTCCCAACCTGCCTACAGGAGTGACCTTTGACCCTAGGCAGCACTACACCCAGAACCTACCACTTTTCACGGGTACTGGGTTAGCACTCATATGGACCGTAGAGTACAAAGAATACATTAGCTTGATAACTCCACCAGGAGTACCATTAGACTATGTACTTTTAAAGTACCTATCTTTTGCTCTGAGGGACACAGCTAAGCGGTGGATGTATAGCAACAAACCTCGGTCCATTAATTCTTGGGACAGTTTTCTAAAAGTTTTCATGAAAAGGTTTTTTTCAAACTCCTTAGCTATTCAACTGAGAAAATCGATTTTAAAATTTAGACAGGGAGAAGCCTTAGTGGAAAGCTTTCGAACGTTTCAAAAACTTGATGTCCCAATTCCCTCATCATGGTCTTGACTTGGTACGACTGTGTCAGATCGTGTATGAGGGTGTCGATCATGATAGTAGAGTCACACTAGAGTCAATGTGTCAGGGGTTTTATTGACAAAACTGCTGATGAGGCCTGGGATTTCTTAGAAAGCATGTCTAAAAGGGCAATGCAATGGGGAACCACTTGAGATGAGTCCTTAGGTGCTCAATTGTCTAATGCTAGAGGGGGTGTACATGTTGTGAGTGAGAGTACAAGCTATGAGGCTAGGTTCGCTTCTCTTGAGGATATGATTAAACCCTTAGCCCAACAACAATTAGCTGCTTCACAATCTAAAACCTGTGCTCAGGTTAACTCTTATGACTAGACTATTGCTTTTGTTCCCCCACCACCTGTGTCATGTGCCTCGTACCAAAGTGTTGACCATGTTTATTCTACCTGACCTATTTATACTCAACAATTGGCTGCTAGTACTGAAAATGTGAATGCTATGCATCATAACTATAGGCTTGACCAGTACCAACCCTACCAGCACCAGGGGATGCGCAAGCACCCCTTACTCTCTTATGGCCCTGAGAATCATAATGTGTTGAGGCCACGCAGTCAAGGAGGGGGTTTCCAAGGAAATCCTCCTCCTCAATTTTGACCTTAACCCTAGGGGGCTTACCAAGCTCCTAGAGGGCCACCTGTCCAATCCCAGATTGCCCAAAACCGACCCCCACCAGGGTATTCTAATGAGGATAAGCATGAGAGAGAAATTGGGGAATTAAAGAATGGCCTGAGAGAAGTTAAGGACTCCATGAAGAGTGATATTGAGAAAGTGTTAAAACAAATGAATGATCAATTTTCTGAAATGGCGCTAGCTAATAGAGATAGAGGATCTTTTCCTGCAAAACCTGAGGCAAGCCCCAATGGACAAGCTTCAGGTTCGTCATCTTGTGACCCTAATCAGGTTAGAGGTTTGAATGATGTAATTACACTCCGTTCTGGGAGAGAAATTGATAATAAAGTGCAATTGAAATCTTCTGATATATGTAATGAAAAGAATGTGACTCACGAATCTATTGATGAGCCTGTTGATGATGAGTTTGAGGGAGGAAGGCCAACTGTTCTAGTTAAGCCTCCTCGCACCAAAACCTTGACCAAAACCAACCCTTTGACTAGTCTATCATCCCAAGGGGCCTATAAGCCCCCTCCACCATATCCTCAAAGGTTAAGGGGGAGTAAGGACCAAAAATTTCTGGACAAAATTACGGAGAATTTTTCTCAGGTTAAGGTGATGAACATCCCTTTTTAAGATGTTATTCAGCAGATAGCTCCATATGCTCGCTTCCTTAAGGAGATTTGTACCAATAAAAGGGAAACCCAAGTACCTAAGAAGGCTTTCTTAGCCTCGAATGTGAGTTCTATTCTCTCAAACTAGATGCTTATTAAGTACAAAAACCCTGGATGCCCCACTATCTCTATTACAATAGGTGATAGTTTGATAGAAAGGACATTGCTTGACCTAGGTGCTAGTGTGAATTTGCTGCCTTTGCATGTGTATGAGATGCTTGGATTAGGTGAACTAAAGCCTACCAGGATGGTATTGGAATTGGCTGACAGAACTACTAGAGTACCTAAGGGAGTAGTGGAGGACGTTCCGATTAAAGTTGGGGAGTTTGTGTTTCCTGTTGACTTTGTAGTGCTAGAAACCACTAGAGTTAAGAGTACTAGAGATGAGATTCCTGTTATTCTAGGGCGACCTTTTCTTGCTACTTCTAATGCTTGGATTAACTGTAGAGATGGTAGAATGAAATTGACCTTTGGGAATTTGACTATGGAATTGAATATTTTTAACCTACAAAAATCACCCTTAGGTTTTGATGAGCATGAGCAGAGTACCCTTAATTGGGTAAGTGATTTTGTTGATAGTGAGCAAGCTGACTGTGTTGATGTGTCTTTTGTTGATGGGTTGACTGCACTAGGAATTAATCCTGATGATTTGAATTCTTTGTGTGATTTTGATGTGTTTGATGGTGATGAGCTATATGAATCTTTATTTGTATCTCAAACCATCCACCACACTTGAGATGAAACCCCTCCCTTTTGAGCTGAAATATGCTTTTCTTGGCCCTAGTGAGACCTACCCAGTAATCATTGCTTCTAACTTAGGTAAAGACCAGGAAAACCAAGTAATTGAGGTTCTGAGAAAGAACAAGCTAAGGGAGCCTTAGGGTGGACATTTGGAGACATTAAGGGGATTAGCCCTTCCATTGTTTAGCATCGAATCTTCCTAGAAGATGAGAATGTTGCCCATAGAGATTCCCTTAGGAGAGTAAACCCACAGATGAAGGAGGTAGTTAAGAAAAAGATCCTTAAGTTGGTAGATTAGGATATTATAGAAATCTGATAGCAAGTGGGTGAGTCCAATCCATGTAGTTCCTAAGAAGGCTGGTTTAACTGTAGTTGAGAATGAACAGGGAGAGTTAGTTCCCACTCGTGTCCCTTCTGGATGGCGAGTCTGCATTGATTATAGAAAACTGAACAAAGCCACTAGGAAGGACCACTTTCCCCTCCCTTTCATGGATCAAACGCTTGAAAAACTTGCAGGGCATGAGTATTACTGTTTTCTAGATGGTTATTCTGGTTTTACCCAAGTCTCTATTGCCCCTAGTGACCAGGAAAAGACCACATTCACTTGTCCTTTTGGCAGCTTTGCTTTTCGAAGGATGCCTTTTGGTTTGTGTAATGCCCCTGCAACCATCCAGAGGTGCATGATTTCAATATTTTCTTACTTAGTAGAGGAATGTGTTGAAATTTTTATGGATGATCCAGAGGTGCATGATTGCTACTTGCTTAGCTAACCTGAATCGCGTGCTGAGTCGATGCCAGGAAAAGAATTTGACCCTGAACTGGGAAAAATGTCACTTTAGGCTGAAAAAGGGTATAATTTTAGGGCATGTGATTTCTAAGGATGGGATTGAGGTAGATAAGGCCAAGATTGACTTAGTTAAGAATTTATCCCCTCTAACCTCTGTAAAGGAAGTCCATTCATTCTTAGGACACACCGGTTTTTACCGGCGATTCATAAAAGACTTCAATAAAATTGTTAAGCCCTTGTCTTCACTGTTAGCTAAGGAGGTACCTTTCACTTTTCTGATGATTGTATGAGGGCCTTTAATCAACTTAAAGATGCCCTTATTTCCCCTCCTGTTCTCAAACCTCCCATATGAGGAGAACCTTTTGAGATTATGTGTGATGCATCTGATTATGCTGTAGGTGTTGTGCTAGGACGGAGAATTGATAAGAAACCTGTTGTTATTCATTATGCTAGCCACACCTTAAATGATGCTTAATTAAATTACACTGTGACTGAAAAAGAATTTCTAGTTGTTGTGTATGCCTTTGCGAAATTCAGACCTTACTTGCTTAGTGCTAAAGTCATAGTTTATACTGATCATTCAGCTATTAGGTATCTGATGGAAAAGAAAGATTCCAAACCTAGGCTAGTTAGGTGGGTCTTGTTGTTGCAAGAATTTGACTGTGAGATTAGAGATAGGAAAGGAGCTGAGAATCCTGTGGCTGACCACCTTTCTAGAATTGTGCCTGATAATGTGAAAACCACCCCTATTGCTGCTCAATTTCCTGATGAGCAACTCTTTAGTGTGGGAGTGGAACCTTGGTTTGCTGATATTGTGAACTTCAAGGTAACTAGAGAGATGTCTATTGATTGGAATAAGCATGACAGGGACCGATTTCTTCATATTGTGAAGAATTTTGTATGGGATGACCCTTATTTGTTTAAATATTGCCCTTATCAGATACTTAGGAGATGTGTTCCTCATGAATCCATTGTAGATGTCCTCTCTTTTTGCCGTGACCATCCTTGTGGGGGACATTATAGTAGAAAGAAAACTGCTTACAAGATCTTACAGAGTGGGTTTTACTGGCCCAGTATCTTTAGAGATGCTCATGACTATGCCCAAAGGTGCCCTAGGTGCCAGAGTTTGGGAAAGATTACTAGGAGAGATATGATGCCCTTACAACCTGAGATTTCTTTTTTTGTGTTTGATGTGTGGGGTATTGATTTCATGGGACATTCCCTAATTCTTTTGGGAATGAATATATTCTCCTAGCTGTTGATTATGTGTCTAAGTGGGTAGAGGCTATCCCTACTAGGAAAAATGATGCTCAGGTAATGACCAAGTTCCTTAGGGAATACATCTTTTCTAGATTTGGGATGCCTAGAGCCATTGTTAGTGATCAGGGAACCCACTTCAACAATAGATCCTTTGAGGCTTTACTGAAGAGGTACTCAGTTCAGCATAGGCTCACCACGGCTTACCATCCATAGTTTAATGGTCAAGCAGAAGTCTCCAATAGGCAAATTAAACATATCTTAGAGAAAACTGTGTCTAGGAATAGGAAGGACTGGTCTGTTAAGCTGGTTGATGCCTTGTGGGCCTACCGAACTGCCTATAAAACCCTCATTAGGATGTCACCCTATAGAGCTGTTTTTGGGAAGCCTTGTCACTTACCAGTTGAGCTTGAACATAGAGCCTGGTGGGCTTTAAAAATCCTTAACCTTGATTTGTCAGCAGCTGGTGAGGTGAGGAGACTTACACTTTGTGAGCTTGAGGAGTTAAGAAGAGAAGCCTATGAAAATAGGCGATTAAGTAAGGAGAGGTCTAAAATCTTACACGATAAGATCATTCATAGAAAGACTTTCTTCCCGGGACGAAAGGTACTCCTTTATGATTCCCGATTACACTTGTTTGCTGGAAAGTTGAGACCTAGATGGACTGGACCCTTTATTGTGACTCAGGTATATCCTTCAAGAGTGGTTGAGATCAAGGACCCATCTAACAATTCTGTGTGGAAAGTGAATGGGCACAGGTTGAAGCCCTTCTTAGAGTTTCCTGATGCTACTGACGTGGAATGTGTTACATTCCACAACCCACCTAGTGTTTAAAGGAAGGTAAGTTGAGATTCTTGTATATATTGTATATCTGACCCTACTTTTCTTGATTTATCTTGAGTGGTTCTCCTAACTTTGCTTTGTCAACAGAGAAGGATTGAAACTTTTGGCAAGAAACCATCCAGGTAATATCTTTCCTTGTCTTCTTATTACAGTTAGTGAGTTGACTTTCTTTTCCCTCTTTTATTTTATGTTCTTTTGGTGTGTTTCTTTTCTTTCCTTCGCTTGCTTGCTTATCTTTATTTCTGATTCCAATGAGGACATTGTTATCCTTTGTTGTTGGAAGTGGGGGTGGCATGCATGCCGGCTTGTATTTTTTCCTTTTCTTTTGAGTGTTTTTTTTTCTTTTGTGTGGTGTCACCTTATTCACAATGAGGACATTGTAGAGTTTTTGTGTGGGAGTGGGGTGGCACAAGTGCCTTACTAGTTTTTGAAAAGAAACAACTTCAGTTATCATTTAAATTAGGTGAATTTTTTTAAAGTTTTTATTAATTAGGATTAGTCTGTCCGGAACACCTTCGGTGATGATTTGTAAACCAATAGACTTTCAGTTTATCTTGCTTCATCTTGAAAAGTTTGGTTGAGAACTTGAAAGTTTTTTGAAACTGAATTCGCAATTCTTCTGGTTTTGAGTCAAGTAATGAATGGTGTGTTTAACTGCTTTGACTAACTTAGTAAGTATAAATATGCGTGTCGCAAATCTTTGGGCTAGGTTTAGTTGAATGAGCCCTATCCCGTGAGTCCACATAGCCTAAAGGTATGAATTGATCACTTTTATCAATTCTTTTATTTCCTGAGTGACTCCACCACTAGTTGCACCTCTAGAACTTGTTTTGCATCTTGTTTGAAACTGCATCTTTGCATTGCATATTGTGACAATATGATTGAGGCATTCTTTTCTTTATCAAATTACACAGCCAAATAGTTTCCCTAACAATATTATTCCGTTCTTTAGCCCCGCCTAGCCTTTGATTACCTTTCTTTTTGTGATGAAACCCTGACAATACAAGCCATGACCTTTATTAATTCCTACCCTTTGCCTTTCTTGGATGTGTGAGAATTCATTATTTCGGGAGTGAAAATTGGTTCGGTGTTGCTGTGAATGGAATTGAGATATTGGGGGTGTAGTATTGATTTTAATTGAATTGGAACACATTACATATCCTAATTATCATGAGTTAGCCAATTGGTGGTATTGTTATAATATATGAACCTAGGTCAAGGCCAAGTTTATACATTAATGTTTCTTCTCCCTGATCACCCACTAAAAAGAGAAGTAGAAAAATAAAAAAAAGAAAAAAAGAGAAAAGAATTCAAAAGAAAAGGGTGATCAAGGAGATTTAAAAGGGGTTAAAAGGGCTTGTTGCATATGCTAAATGCAATCGCGATTCCTGCGAAAGTGAGTTAGGGTTTTTAGTTTCTTTTTCTAGTCCTTTTCTTTGTTTTTTTGTTTGCTCGGGGCGAGCAAACCCTTGTGTGGGAGTGTTGTTCAGTCTCGTTCCAAGCCGAATTTTATCTCTTTTATAGGGTATTTTTTTGCTGGTTTTAGCCCCTTATATATATTAGATATGATGATTTTGTATTTTGTAGGAAAATAAAGGGATAGAAGGAAATGGGGCTTAATTGTGGCTTTTTAGGGGATCCCGAGTGATTTCCCGAGCCAATCCAAGTCAACCCGAGACCCGAGTCGAGAACCGAAGCAAATAGAGGAAAGAGCCAGAATAGGGTCGCGCCCGAGTCGTATGATGTCACGCCCGTGATTACAATCTGTCGCGCCAGCACAATCGAAGCACAGAATAGGGTTGCACCCGTTACCCAACAGGTCGCGCCCGCAACGTATGCAGAAGAGCGACGGAAACGATTGAACCAGGAGCTAGACTCGCCCATGACTGATCATGACTCGCCCGAGTCATTACCAAGGGTCGCGCCTGTTACCCTCTACGTAGCGCCCGCGACTAGCGTTGATGAACAACGGAAACGACAGAATAAGTAGCTTGTCACGCCCGAGTCATAATCCATCACGCCCGCGCCTAACATTTGAGGCGAGAACTGGCGATGGGCCAGAAAAGGGTCGCGCCCGCGACCCATAGCGTCGCGCCTGCGACGGTAGCAGCTCCGTAAAATTTGTGCGGCGCCTAGCTAGGGTTTTGAGAGTTTTTATTTTATTATTTTTCCTTCCCTAATTCTTTTCTATATAAACCCTATTATATTTTCATTAGACGATATCTTAGTTTTTACCTAGTTTTTATTTTAAGTTAGCATTAATCCTTAGTTTTCCTAGGTTTAGAATTAATTCCCTTAAGTTTTCTTTCGTTCTCGATTGTAATTGCACCTTTCTAGATTAATGAAATTCTCTTCTTCAAAGTTCTTGTGTTCTTTCGGTTAGTTTTCCATTTTTCTAGTATAGCCACACCAAATTCCGATTTTTAGTGAAGCGGAGGATTAACGTTCCTCGAATTCTCCCCTCAAGTGAGGATTCGAGTAGTCTTAGTAATCCAAATCACGTTTTTTCTTGTTTGTTCGGGAGAAGATTCGTGATTCGAGATTCATGATTTCAAGATTCAAGATTAGTATCATGAATACTAGGTACAATTTCGTTTCCTTAATTTTAGTAATTAGTTTAGTATTTACATTCATCGTTCTTGATTGATTTAAATTGCTTTCTTAGTTAGAATTTTACTTTCTTGTTAAATTAAGTTTAGTTCATCTTTGAGTTCTTGTTTTCCTTAGTTTTTATTTCTTTCTATCTTGATTATGTTTAGTTAGTTTAATTATTTACTGCTTTCAGCAATTAAAACCCTACCAAACCAATTCCCTGAAAACCTAACACACCATCCCTGCGGATACGACTACCTCTACTTCTTAAACCCCAAATTTCTACAACCGAACAATCCAGTTGCCAGTACCTAGACCTGAACCTGAGACTAAGGGACTAGGGTGGAACAACAATGCTTATTGCAAGTATCACCGGGCCAGGGGGCATGACATCGAGCGATGCTGGATGCTCAAGAATCAAATTGAAAAGATGATTCGTTCTGGGGCATGCCTAAAGCTGCAAATAAACCCATTAACAAAAGCAATCCTCTCCCAAACCATGCCATCTTTATGGGGGAAGGCACTTTTGACCCATCTAAATGCATTTCTAACTAGGTCGGGGAGGCATAATCAGGCGAGCACATAATCAAGCATAATCAGGCATAATCAGGGGAGGCACAATCATTCTTACTTCCTCAACTTCGAATGCCTTAGTCTCACATGTTGCCGCTAGCCAAAGTGCCATTACTTTCAGTGATGAAGATTTGCCTATATCTTAAATGAACCATAATAAAGCCTTGTACTTGACCGTTCTTTGTTCTAATAAGTGATTCCATTGATTTTAGTGGATAACAGTTCTGTAGTGAATGTTTGTCCCTAGCAAACTGCCGCCAAGTTAGGGGTTCAGAAAGGTCAATTGGTTCAGGATGCTGTGTTACTCCGGGCATATGATAATACCCCTCGAAAGTGTTTAGGAACGGTGACTTTGCCTATCACCTTTAATCACATCGCTTAGAATGTGGAATTTATGGTTTTGGATATTGTTGCTACTTTTAACCTATTGTTGGGATGCCCATGGCTACAGAACTACAATATCGTGGCCTCAACGCTGCATCAAAAAGTGAAGATGTTCATACACGATCAGGTAGTCACCCTTTCAGGAGGAGCGGTCTCCAGGAACTTTCGAATCCAAACAACCGGTACTGAAAGTAGAGCACACCTCTACTGACGTGGAGCTTCACAACTTTGAGATTTTTGTTGTTATAGAGGACGAAGCGCCCTTTTATTTCGCTCCTTATTCTAACCTGAAGATTCATGCCATCATGAGGAGACAAGGATACTTCTCTGGGATATCTTTAGGAAGAAGGTCGGACAAGGTCGCGCCACAGTTCTCTACCTCTACTTATTCTTGTCGTTTTGGCTTGGGATACAAGCCAGCCAATCAGGAGGTTCGTCTTGCCAGGATTGCGTTAGCTCGTCAAAGAAACCAGTTCGACTCTTATACGCTGATGGAAACTAAGCCATATCCATTGACTTTGAATGGACAATTCATAGGGGTGATGATTTCCCTTGGTATAGATTCCCGGAACCCCGATATGTTAATGGTATTCACATTCCCGGGTTGGAAATCTTCAATGATTGCGACATCCCAATAATGGAAGTTTTCAAGCCAAAACCAAATGAGCCATCACCTCTTGAGTGGACTCACCTTTCTGGAGGGAGTATGTTTGGTCTGCTGTTCGGTCAAGAAGCTGCTAAAGAAGAAAAAGAAGTGGACCCGGTGGTTGTTGTGCTGTCCAACTCTGAATTTGACTCAAGTGCCATGATTTCTGCTGATGGAGGTTGCCGCGAAGTGACCTTGTCGATTCTACCAATAATAAATGTACCCTAGTAACGAGCCTTGCAAGGTCAAGTTTGATTCGAGCACTAGTGAGTCTGTAATCGAGTCTATGTCAGCTGGGATTAGCCCCAAGTCTGATAAGTTTGTATCCGTTTCTACATTCAATGAAGTGAACGTTTCTGAGTATCTCTGTTCTTCTTCCCTTCTCCCTAATTGTTGCGCTAATAACTATGAATTTGATGTTAAACCTTTAAAAGACTTTAATGAATTAAGACAAGCCATGAATGACCACGAGAATCACATGGCACCTGTTAAGAAACCATCGCCATCAATGTGGGGATGCCTCAGACTCCCCGGGAATTGAAAATTGGCAAATCATTGACCTTAGAGGAGCAACATGAGTTCGCCTCGCTTCTAAGGGAGTTCGTCGACGTCTTCGCTTGGTCTTATGAAGACATGCTTGGGATCGACAGAGAGATCGCTCAACACGCAATTCCGCTCTATCCGGATGCAAAGCCGGTACAGCAGCGACTTCGGAGAATCAAGAATGAGTGGTCGGATAAAACTCACAGTGAAATTAAAAAGTAGCTAGAAGCTAAGTTAATCAGGTAGTAGAATTCCCGGGGTGGGTAGCTAAGATCGTGCTCGTGCCGAAGAAGGATGGAAAGGTACGGATGTGCGTTAATTTTCAAGATCAGAACAAAGCTAGCCCAAAGGATTGCTTTCATTTGCCGCATATCGATGTCCTGGTGGATCACACCTATGGGCACGAGCTGCTATCGTTCATGGATGGGTATGCTGGCTACAACCAAATTAAAATGGCTGAAGAAGATATAAAGAAAACATCTTTCATTACTCCATGGGGGACTTTCTGTTACACTGTCATGCCTTTTGGATTGAAGAATGTTGGTGCTACCTACCAGCGCACTGCTACCACCCTGCTGCATGACATGATTCATGTAGAAGTAGAAGTGTACGTGGATGCCATGATCGTCAAGTCAAAGAAGCTTGAGGACCATATTCCAAACTTGCGCAAGTTCTTCCTTAGGCTGTGGAAGTACAACATGAGGTTAAATTCGCAGAAATGTGCGTTCAGAGTGACTTCAGGAAAATTGCTGGGTTATATCGTCAATCAACGACGAATAGAGGTTGATCCATCCAAGATCAAGGTTATTTAAGACATGCCTCCGCCTCGAACAGAAAAGGAGATTCGTGGTTTCCTAGGGCGGGTACAATATTTGAGCAGGTTCATTTCCAAACTCACAATGACTTGTGAGCCATTATTTAAGAAGATAAAGAAGGGAGCAACGATTGAATGGGATGACTAGTGTTTTACCGGGAAAGCCAGTACTGTTTTACCTCACCATCAGTCCAAGCGCTATGGGTGCTATGCTAGTACAAGAAAGTGATTGTTTTGAACGAGCCATCTGCTATATCAGTAAGAAATTTCTTGGGAGTCCCGCTATTCGGAAATTGAGAAGATAGCCTTAGCATTAGTGTGGTCTACAAAGAAGCTCTGTCACTATATGCTCTCACACACTATGTATGTGATTCCGGCCTGTAATCTAGTCAATACATCATGGAACAACCTACTATCAACAGATATTTCAAGTTGAAGAGGAAACCTGGAAGCTATACTTTGATGGTGCCGCTAATCATATGGGATGCGGGGCCGGAGCTCTGCTGGTTTCTCTTGAGGATTTACATTTTCCTTTAGAGGTCAAGCTTGACTTTGATGCTACAAATAACACCGCTGAATATGAAGCCTGCATTTTAGGCATGCATCTAGCCCTAGAGATGGGAATTGAGAGGCAACGAGTGTTCGGAGACTTTAGTCTGATTGTCAACCAAGCTACTAATGTATGGAAGGTGAAGAGTGAAGCTTTGGAACTATACCAGCAGTATTTGTCCAAGATGGCTCAGAAGTTCAACCATGTTGAGTTTAAGTATCTACCGCGAGGTTATAATGAGCCGGCTGATGCGCTAGCAAAACTTTCATCCATGGTGGCTATGCCGGAGAAAGATCAAGCTCTAGCAGTGACGGTGGAAAGGAGAGCCTGCCCTACTCATCAACAATTAATGACCGGTTCAGTCAGCACTGATGCATGGTTCTTTAATATTTATGCATTCCTGAAAGATGGTTCATACCCGCTGAATGTCAAGCGTCGAGGGAGGAGGGCTATCCGGCTGGTAGTATCTCAATATTGCCTTATTCAGGACCATCTATACAAGAAGACTGCTACAGGGATAAACCTCCTATGTGTTGATGAGGAGGAAGCTAAGGAATTGATGAAGTCCACTCACGGAGGGGAATGTGGACCGCACATGAATGGTAGAATGTTGGTTAAGAAGATCCATAGAATAGGGTATTTCTGATCGACTATGGAATCAGACTATCTCCAATTTGTGAGAAAATGTCCGAAATGTCAAGAGTATGCTGATCTCAAGCACCAACCGTCCTCTTATTTAACCACCTTGGCCTCGCCTTGGCCATTTTCAGTATGGGGAATTGACATTGTAGGGAAGATTTCGCCCCAAGGCACAGGAGGACATGAATACGTGTTGGTAGATGTAGAGTATTTCACTAAGTGGGTAGATGCTGCCTCATATTCAAAAATTACTTCAAAGCATGTGGCCAAGTTCTTGCTGAGGAACATCATTTGCAGATACGGGGTGCCACATGAGGTGGTCAGTGACAATGGGAGCCATTTTATGGGTGAATTTGCAGCTCTTTTGCCCAAGTACAAAGTCCGACATCACCATGCTTCTCCCTATCGGCCACAAACCAATGGAGCAGTACAGGCAGTAAACAAAACTCTGGTGAAAATTATCAAGAAAATGGTTGTCACCTACAGGGATTGGCCCGACAAGCTACCCTTCTCACTGTGGGGATACCGAACGTCGATTCGGACTGCAACTGGAGGTACGCCATACTCTTTGGTGTACGGGATGGAAGCAGTCTTGCCAGTAGAACTTGTAGTTCCTTCTCTAAGAATTATTGCTGAAAGTCAAATTCCTGAGGCTGAATGGGCACGAGCTAGATATGAGGAGTTAGTTCTGTTCGATGAAAGACGACTTCGTGCTTTACATAACATCCAACTTTATCAGAGTCGGATTTCCCGAGCGTTCAATGAGAAAGTCAAAGATCGGGATTTAGCAAAAGGGGATCTAGTGGTACAAGAAATTAGGTCTGCTCGTCAGGATTCTCGAGGCAAGTTTGCCCCGAACAGGAAGGGCCCCTATGTCATTATTTCTATCACTCCAGGAGGCGCCACCCGATTAGCCACGCCCGAGGGAGAGGAGCTTATCCAACCTGTGAATTTGGATCAATTGAAAAGATATTATGAAAGCAAGCAACCGAACTGCCACTAGGCCACTTGCTTATGAGAGAAAAGGAAGAAAAAAAAAGAAAAAAGAGAAAAGAGTGAAAAACCATAGAGTGGCTGACTTGAAAACCTCTTTGAAGCAGGTCAGGCAAAAGGAGAGTAAGAAAAAAAAGAAAAAAAAAAGAAAAATGAGAGAACAACTTAAAAATCCCTCGGGACAAGTTAGGTAAAAGGAGAGAATAAAAAGTATGGCAGTTGAAAATGCGCTTTCGAAGGACGAGAAGAAGAGCATGGCTTGTGTTGATTCTTATAAAACATAATGTAATACTTTACTTCTGATATCAATAAAAGAAGTACACTTTTTTAATGCATTTTTTTATTAATTTTCTAAAGGAAAAGCATCAAATAACAAAAATACATAGCACACGCGCTTCTTTCATTTCATTTCTTTCTCTCCATCCTACTTATTTAGTACCAAGTCTAGTCCTAGCCAAGTCTAGTCCTAGCTCATTCGTCTGGACTTGCTTGTTTTTCCTTTCTCGGGTGAGTCTCCTCTTTGGAATCCGACCCGGGATTGTTAGCAATATTGACGCTCTTTAGTTTAGGGGTGTCTCAGAGAGGTGAGCGGGATGATTTCTCACGCCAGTGGCCAGCGCCAATGGTAGTAGCAAGCCAGCTCCGATAACCATCTGTTGAAGCGGTAGAGATACGGTTTGGGGCAGGTACTTCCGTTCCCGCTCGACTAATGACCCTCGAAGGTGAGTAAGATCGGGGATCTCGCATAGAAGAAGGGGAATGTCTTGAGAACACCCCATTTGTCGCATGACTCGATCGGGGAAATAATATATAAGCTCCGTAAGGACAAGTAGAGTGATGTGAGCCGCCTTACGAGAATGGTTCGAGAAACATGGTACTTTCCACCAATTGAAACCACCAGCGAATTTCCTTGTGGTTCTAGAGAAAAATGACCAATTCGTCGAAGTTGCGGCGAGTGTCAAACTTCTTTTTGCGTTGGCAAAAGTTTGCTAGTTCTGAAGAAGTAATGGGAGAGAAAATCATGTCCAAATGCTCCATAAGCCACATCTACAAGCAAGGGGAAAGAAGTGAGAATTTTGGTTGCACAAAAAAAAAAGAATACAGCCGAAAAAAAAAGAAAAAATCGACAAGTGTTTCCACATGGACCACTCGGATGATCCATGCAAAATCAGAAAAAAATAATATAAAAAAATAAAAAAATAAGAAAGTAATGAAAAAAAACAGAGAAGTGTCGATACTCACTTGAAGAGCAAGGAGGCTTCCGCGGAAGGTTTGTCTAGTGGTCCATGTATCAAGGCCAAGAAGGGTCTCCGCAATCATCATCGGAGTAGGGTTGTAACCCTAGGACATCTCATCTACAATTTGGATAAGAGAAAGAGGAGCAAAACCCGAACCCCCGTGATAAAATAAATATTCAGCTAAAATGTAGAAAACCAAACCTCGCAGTCGTAAAGTCGGATTGAGTCTGAGCGCCTCTGGCAATTGAAAGAACTCCACTAGGGCTTGCAAATTGACCATATTATCCAGCAGAATATGTCCTAGTGCCCGGTGGTTGAAGTTCGTCAGTTCCTCGGATTTTTCATGGTAATTGTGAGCAAGAGGAGGAGTTGTAGGTGGAGCATAAAGATTGAATTTGAGCATACAAGCCCACTCTTCTGGAAGGGGACACAGTCCATTCCAAGAGAAGTGAAAGACATGGAATTTGGAGTCCCAAAAGGTTAGGGCCGCCTTAAGAAACACCCAATCGATCTTCACTTGTTTCACGCTTAGAATCAAGGACAAATTATAGTATGTGAGGAGTCATTTTTCGGGTTTGGTGAGTGTGTTCATCCATGAGTTGAGTTTTCTTTCGAAAGCCATGGTTGAAGTGAGAAAGGTTGAGCGAAGATGAGAATGTGATGAACTTTCAACAACAAGAGAAAGCTTATATAGCCTCGACAATATATACTGTACACGGCTATTCAATCGGACCATTTAAAGGGGATGTTCAAAACTCCTAGCAACACGCATTCGGATGAACCACGGTGGTTGTCACCGTGTCAAGGTCGATCGGCCACCAGGCAGGGGGATGAACTCGTTTTGTGAGTTCACACCCCTACGTACATGCACCCCATGTAGAAGACGCGGCTGGCTACGTGTTTATTTAGTTTTCTTTCTCTTTGTGTAAAAATGTAACTTTATTTTTCCTTCTAGTTCAGAAATTGTATTAAGTGTAAATCTTTTTTATTTTGTATTCTTTTATTTCTTTCTTGTAAGTAGTGAGAGGTTGACCTAAAATAAATAAAATTGGGAGCTTGCATGTCGCATCATTAGAGAGTCAAAATCACATAACAGAGTCTGCCTGATTGCATTTTCATTAAACTGTGCATTTCTTTATTACATGGCATTTCATTATCATTGCAAAAAAAAAAAAAAAGGCAACAACAAAAGGGAAGGGAAGCCTTCCCGCAATGCCTAGTAACTCCCACCAAATCCGCCGCTACTAAATAAGCTCCTAACAGTTGCATCAGTGAAAGAGTCCGGTTGTGATTCATCTTGAGAACCAGAAGGACCGGGCAAGAATTGGCTAGAAGACATGCCATGAAAACTATAGTTTGGATAATCCTGGCTGAAGCCAGAGGGCTGACTGTAATGGACAATGGATTGAGCATGATACTGAGGCACCCATGGACTAGGCACTCTACCCATTGAACCTTGAAATCCACTAGATTCCGAACAGTCGTCCACCATGAACTCCGTGATATCGGGAGACCTTCGTCTCAAAGAGTTGGCATAGGGATCATGAGGCACACTCAATAGGTCTTGATCCCTGCGCCAAGATGGTCCTGCCCCTGGATCTCCACGAAAACCTCTGTAACCTGTTTCTCCTGCTGAAGAATGGCGAGGAGGACGTCTTAATGAGCTCCCAGAACATGGCAAGCTCACATGGGAATGAACTTCATTATCTTCATCAGTAGCTGCCAGCATAGGACCCCGATTTATTGGCCGTTCTCAAAGTTCTGATAAATGCACTCCCGGGTTGTGATGCCTTCCCTTAACAGGACGCGGATATGGGCATATGTTTGTTGCATAAGGGAAAGGTCAATGAGAATCAATGTTGCATGATAAAAGGATTGGCCAAATATGCGACTTACTGGGTTTGCATCGAAGAACCGCTACACTTCATGATCATTAGGCACAAGTGGGATGAATCTAAATAGCTATCGTCTCCCTCTACCTGTTCAGGATCCTTTGCATGCTGGTCCAAAAGAGGATCATAATATCCTTCCAACTACAGAGAGACGAGATTGTTAAAACGCTATAAGTCCGCAGTATTAATGCAAGAACAGAAGGAACTATACCTGAGCAAAAGCAAGGCGTCCTCTATGCTGAAGAGCCACTTCCTCCAAGTTGTCTATAGGCACAATGAAATTGACCGCTAGCTCACCGATCAACAGTCGGGTCATCTCACCCTCTTCCAAAGCTTGCCTATCAAAGATGAGCTCAGGAGGATCCATGGGTACTCTTAGAGGCTATTATCCAGTGTGCTGAAAGAAGAAGCTCTCTCCCAAGTAGAAAGTGAGACCAAAAGAACCCTCCAACAGCAAGCGACGCTCACTTGCTTCCCTTGCGAAGCGAATGTCAAAGTGAAGACCCTCCAAGTTATATCCATCCCATGGAAAATGGACAATGTCCTCCTGCGAAAAGCATTGTCATGGATAACTCAAGAAAAAAGAAAGAAGGAGAAAGGCAAGACATACTAGCCTGAGACAGTCAATAACCCTCCTAAGGCCATTCAAGTCCTTGAAATGGAATTTTGGCAGATGATAGCCTGACGCTTCTGCCCAACGCTGAGCAGCTGGAACGTGCAGATCGCCGTTGTTAGTTCCACCAACTGTAGGAAGGAAATAGGCTAAAACCCACACCTGCACACCAGGGAAGGTTCTTAGTGAAGAAGAAATTTGCACATCACAAATTTCTAAAAGAGAAAACTTGGAGCATACCTCCAAGACTCGCCAAAGGTTTCTCCCTAGGTTGAGCTTCTTAGCTGTTGACGCTCGTGATCTGTCTGGCGGTAGCTCGACAGGCAACTCACATTCCCCTTACCAAATGGGCGTAAGTAACAGCTGCCCAGTTGAATAATCTTACCTCGCAAAATTCAGGAGGTGGTGTGTCCAAGAGAGGGTGATTGTATCTCCACGGTTCGCAAAGATTGTTGCATTGATAAAATGCACCAACACAATAAACTGACGTTAATGAAGAGGAAGGCTCGCAAAACCTTCGCTTTTTATGACCGCCACCAGGTGCGTGTACTGTAGGCCCCCAACTCGTCCCTCCAACGCAGTAACAGGCTGCAAAAGCGCATGAACACGAGGGTCGACATCCCGGCGAAACTCCAACAGGTGGCCACCCCAGCTAAGACCTGTGATCATCACAAAGTCAAAAGTAGTAAGCATCACCTTGCCAATACGCAGGTGCAATGAATTCGTGCTATCCCAGAAACGCTCCACGATAGCCCGACCGTAGGTTCTCTCGTTGTGAATCTTACATGCCCTCAAGCAGTCCAGAAAAGGGTGGAAACCCGCATCCCTCACGGTGTAGGAATAGAATACACCCGCCTTCTCATGGAAGGACAAGGTTATTACACCTTGAATACTCCTGCATGCCTTAAAGGAGTCTTCCTACAAGTGGGGTCAATAGAAGAATCTAAGGTGCAAAGTACTTCAAGCAAAATTCGAAGCAACTAAGGTTGCTTTAAAGTTCAACTTAAAGTACTACAATAAATAGCATGCAAAATGTCTGCAAAAATGAAACATGCTATATGAGTTAGAAGGTGTGTACTGAGTCATGAGAGCGAAAAAACCATGCGTGCTCATCTTGACAAAAGACCAACTGAGCCGGAGTTAAATCCCTGTTAAGATACTCTCTGTAGACACCAGGATTTTGACACATAAGTTATATAAAAATGAAGGAGGAAGAAATAAAAGAAGGTTGATAAATACATGCATTTACATGTGTTTTTTGGGTTTTTTGGTTTTTGGACCCTCAATTTTGGGGGTATTTATAATTTGGTACCACACTTTTCAAAGTTTGTTTTTTGGACCCTATACTTTAGGTACCCAAAAAATCTAGCCCAATCTTAAGTTTTACTCCGGCAAAGGGCCAAAATACACATAAAATTCCCGTTTTGCCCTTATCAATTTTTAAAGGATTTTTACTTTTCTTAATTTTTAATTTTTAATTTTTTAATTTTTTAAATTTTATTTTTGATTTTTAATTTTTAGTTTTTTAATTTTTTAATTTTTAATTATCATTTACATTTTGATTTGAATTTTTAATTTTTAATTCCAAATTCCAAATTATTAATTTTTAAAATTTTAAAATTTTAAAATTTTAAAATATTTTTTATTTTTTATTTTTAATTTTTGATTTTTTAGTTTTGAAAATTTTAAATTTTTAATTATCATTTTCATTTTGAAAGTTCAACTTTTTTTATTTTTGATTTTTTAATTTTTAAATTTTGAAAAATTTAAAGTGTTAAAATTTAAAATTTTAAAATTTTAAAATTTTAACATTTTAAATTTTAAAATTGTAACATTTTAACATTTTAAATTTTTCAAAATTTTAAAATTTTAAAATTTTAAAATTTTAACATTTTAAATTTTAAGTTTATATTTAATTTTTTTATTTTAAAACTTTTCAAACTGTTTAAATGTTTTATTATTTTAATTTTTAATTTGTAATTTTTAAAATTTTGAAGTTCTTAACAATTTTTAAATTAAAAAATTTAAAATGTGAAAATTTTGGTAGTAATAATTAAGTGAAGGGAAAATAAAGAATTAATAAATCAAGGGAAAACTTGGAAGTTCATCATTAATTAAAGGCCAAAGTTGGAAGGAAAAAATAGTCAAACTTTGTTAAGGGCATTTTTTTGACCGGAGTGCTATATTAATGTCCACAATGTCACCGGAGACAAACTACAGGGTCCAAATAATAAACTTTGAAAGTGTGGTATCAAATAATAAATACCCCCAAAGTTGAGGGTCCAAAATCCAAAAAACCCTGTGTTTTTCTCACCTAAAATCTCATGCAGGATCACATGTGATTTTTTCCTAGCTACATGCACATTTTTTTTTTTTATAAAAATGAAGCCATGCAAGCCCTAAGAACAAGTGTCAGAGGTCGCAAGTTCGAATCTTAACAAAAACACTCAATAACACCTCAAAAGCTAGCTAAGTAATATATACTCTCCGTCCAGTGTGAATAGCAGCTTCCCTAGGCAATCTCTCTCCACACTCCACCATCCATGCATGCTGGACGAGATGGGTTCCTCCCCCCTGCATGAAGGCCGGTCGGCCTTGGTGGCTCCGCCCACACGTGGTCAATTGACCACGTGCCACCGTCCATGCTAGGTGAGCTCCCGTATTGCCTTAGTATCATGCATCCATCCGGAGACTACGAGGTGAGGTATGTACATTCATGCATGCCTACTCCCTCCTAAGCCTATAAATACTACTCATAAACACACTCAATACTCACTCACCAATTCACTCATCCATTCTTCCTCCTACTAATTCTCTCATCTCTCAAATCTCATAAACTATCTCTACTTCTTATACTCTCGAATCATCTCTCTTATCACCATTCTACTACCATCCTTATTATCTTCCATCATCTATCTTACCATAATCTTCACCATTCTTCCATCACAAAAAGCCTAAATACACATCCTACCTTTATTCATTCCAAACTCCACAAAAAAACCTAGCCTAAACACATTCAAAAACTACAAAAAGAAGGTTTCCTACTACCCTTTCTACCCTCTCTTTTATCCCTTTTCCTAGCATCTTTTCTACCATATCTTGGCACATTGAGAGGAAGATTTTAAGGCACCAAAGGAGATTCAACAAGCATCCAAAGGCTAGGCAAGGCATTCCCTAACAAAGTAGCAATGTAAGCTTTTAAGTGTTTAAATTCGTTGTAAAGAGTCGACCCAAGTTTAGGGATGTTGTTCTAGTCCATATAGTAGTCACTGAGCAGAGAAGAGTCATGTTTACCGACTAAGTTAATTAACCTCAAAAATTATGGTTGACCCAGTGGTTGGGCCCATTTACTTATAAAGGTTAATTTTCTTGGTTCATAAAGTAAACTCAACTCGCTTTTGATGATTCTATATGGCCCTTTATGACATCTTTTTAACAAAGGTCCAATAAACCTGATTAAAACTCCAAACAAAGTTAGTGGATAGAGTTTTAGACTGTGTAATAATCACCGAGCTCAAGTAAGGGAATTTATTGAGTTAATTATTGAATCCATCATATTTATGGTCGGCCCGTGATTAGGCCCAACCATATTGGATTTGGCAATTAAATCCATCAATTAATTATAACTCGTCCGTCGTTGGTTTTATCCAGTCCTTTACGATGTCCACTTTCCTAAACCAATAGAGTAATAAAAAAAGTATAGAAAGGTGTAAGGCAGTCAGTCTTGTGGATCATCATTCTAGCCCGTGTAATAATCAGCACAACTTGAGTTGGCCCAAGTAGGGTGTTCAAGTTACGGATTCTTCGTAAAACGGTCAACCTCTGGATGGGGCTTATCCGAATCGAGAAACACTGACTTGTACTCCTATACTCAGGTTTGACTCGCTATATTTGGTTTTATTCGGCCCTTTATGATGATCAGCAGTCTTTAAGGGTCGGATCATGCAAACCCGTGTCCCGGGTGAGTCACCTTGTCCAATCAGCATGTAAATTGTGCATATTAGGAAGTCCCATGTAGGTCCACTAGGTCATGCATTCATCATGTTGGGCTTTTGGGTCAATAAAAGGTCAATCTATGAGTTGTGTGTGGTTTTGCTATAGTCAATATAGGAGACCCGAGTCTAGTTTGGATCCCCGGCCCAACATGTCGCTTGATCCGTAACTCGGTGTTCGTCCCGTCAGCACCCAGGTCCAAAACCTCCCGCCGTCTGCAATTCGACATGTCTTCCGAAGAGAATCACGAGGATAACCAAGTTCAAGAGACCTTGGCTAAACTTCTTGAGGAGAAGTTTAGGCAAGTAAAGGGCTCAATCACTTTTTCTGCCTTACAGCAAGAGAAGAAAGTCGATGAGCACATCGCTCGACAGTGAGAACTCATCGAGAGGCAAAACACTCGCATAGAGCAACAACAAGAAACCCTGAATGGTGTCTTGGAGGCTATGCAGCGCATCAACGTGCGAATGGGAATGGCGGATAATGATGAAAGCGCCATGGAGATTCTCCCTAACCCTACGGGTGACAAGGGCAAAGGAAAGATAGGTGAAAGCTCCAATGCTGGAGTGGTCATTGAAGTGCCTAATGACCTAACACTAAGGCCGCCACTGTCAATGGCTATCCCTCAAACTACTCCGATCAAGGTTGAGTTACGCGATGACCCTGTCATTAAAGACATAAAGGCTCAGCTGAATGTGTTCAAGGATGCTGTGAGCCAAATGCCAAATTTCACTAATCAGTTCGTCGAGTTCGAACCACCTGCTGAAATTAATGCTAATATAGTGGGGAGATGGATATTCCGCTGAAGAAGTTCTACCCGTCTGAGAATCCAACCCATCATGTATGGGAGTTCAACGGAGTGATGCCACTTCGGGGTGTTACTACCGAGCATTACAAACAAGTTTTCCTATTAGACATAAAGGCTCAGTTGAACTGGTATTATACTCTTTCTCTGGACGTGCGAGGAGACTGGACTGCTTTGCGTAGGGAACTTATCGAGCATTACAGTAAGAAAGATAAGATGACCCTATTAGACATCATGGCTATTCGACAAGGGGAAAATGAGTCATTTACGGCCTACTATGAGAGGTGACATGCTAAGCTATCTCAGATGACTAGCATCATTCCCACAGAAATGCAGTTGGACACATTTGTCCGTGGGTTAAAGCCAAGTCTGGCGCAACAACTAGATTACCATGTGGTTGACAATTTTGAGTACTTAAAGAAGTTGTGTCGTAAGGAAAGGATTGTTGTGTCCCAAGGTTGGAAGGGAAACAACGTGGGGAGAAGAACCATCAGTGCTCCTAAGGTGACCGAAACAAGCCTAGTACAGAATGTGAATCGTGGTCTGCCTCCAAAGACGACCAACATCTAGTACAATTCATATACCCCACTCGACATGACTTATGCTGAAGCCTTGGATCGATTACTAAAATCAAACAAGATTTAGTTGCCAGTACCAAGTCCTTAACCTGAGACTAAGGGACCAGGGTGGAACAATAATGCTTATTGTAAGTATCATCGCACCAGAGGCCATGATACCGAGCGGTGCTGGATGCTCAAGAATCAAATTGAAAAGATGATTCGTTCTAGGGCATTGCCAATGCCTAAAGCTGCAAATAAACCTAATAACAAAAGCAATCCTCTCCCGAATCATGCATCTTTGTGGGGGAGGGCACTTTTGATCCATATAAATGCATTACCGACGAAGGACAACCCGCACTCCTTCCTGAAGATTTGATAGCGTTTACTGTCAACGACATTTGGGTTAGCAATGAAGAAGATGTGTATGAAGAGGGTCCTGATGATGATTTCTGGTCCGACAAGGAAGAAGAGGCTCCACCTAGTGCTGCATCCTTGACTAGGTTGGGAATGCATAATCAGGCGAGGAGTGAACCCGCAGTTCCTGTTCCAAATCCAAGTCCTACGAGAACAGAAGTACCTGCTACTCCTAAAGATCCTGTCCTTACATAAATGAAAAAGATTGTGGTGAATGTGTCAATTTGGCAACTGATATGTGCTTCTAAACCGCATAGAGAGCTTGTACTGGGAGCTCTCCAGAATGCCATCATTCCTACTTCCACAACACCGGAAGCATTGGTCTCGCATGTTGCCGCTAGCCAGGGTGCCATTACGTTTAGTGATGAGGATCTACCTGTATCTGGAATGAATCATAATAAAGCCTTGTACTTGACCGCACTTTGTTCTAATAAAGTGATTCCATTGATTTTGGTGGATAACGGTTTCGCTGTGAAAGCTTGTCCTTGGCGAACTACTGCCAAGTTAGGGGTCCAAAAGAGTCAATTGGTTCAAGATGTTGTATTACTCCAAGCATATGATAACACCCCTCGAAAGTCATTAGGGACGGTGACTTTGCCTATCACCTTTGCCCACATCGCTCAGAATGTGGAGTTTATGGTTCTGGATATTCCTGCTGCTTTTAACCTGTTGTTGGGACGCCCATGGCTGCACAACTGCAATGTCGTGGCCTTATATACACAATCAAGTGGTCACCCTTTCAGGTGGAGTTGTATCCGGAACTTTTGAACCTAAGAAACTAGTGTTGGAAGTAGAACACACCTCTACAGATGTAGAGCTTCACAACTTTGAGATGGTCGCCGTTATAGAGGACGAAGCACCCTTTGACTTCACTCCTTACTCCAACCTGAAGATTCACACCATTATGAGGAGGCAGGGATACTTCCCTGGAATGTCTTTAGGAAGGAAGCCGTACAAGGTAGCGCCGCATTTTCTACCTCTACTTATTCCTGCTGCTTTGGCTTGGGATATAACCTAACTAATCACGAGGTTCATCTTGCCAAGATTGAGTTAGCTCATCAAAGAAACCAGTTCGATTCTTCTACACTAATGGAGACTAGGCCATATCCGTTAACTTTGAATGGACAGTTCATAAGGCAGGGTGATGATTTCCCTTGGTATGGGTTCCCAGAGCCCCGATATGTTAGGTATTCGCATTCCCGGATTAGAGGTCTTCAATGACTATGATGTCCCATTAAAGGAAGTTGTCAAGCCTAAACCAAATAAGCAATCGCCCCTTGAGTGGACTCACCTTTCTAGAGGGAGTATGTTCGGTCTACTGTTCGATCAAGAAGCTGCTAAAGAAGAAAAAGAGGTGGACCCGGTGGTTGCTGTGTTGTCCAATTCTCAATTTGACCCAAACATCATGATTAGGGATGGCAATGGGTAGGGTCTGGGGCGGGTCCAGCAGGACCCGGACCCGTCAATTTTTTTTGGACCCAGACCCGCCCCGAGACCCGTTGGATCCCAAAAATTTGGACTCAGACCTGGACTTGCTGGGTCCGCGGGTCCATGGGTCCTTAGCGGGTCCTTATTGAGTCCAACACTCTTATTATTGTTTTATTAGATTTATCAATTTATCGGGTTAATTTTATACGTGCGTAATTGTATAATAATGACTATTCTATTTAAATACACAAATTTTCAACACAATAAAAACATCTAGCTCATTGTACGAGGCTATGAGCAAAATTCAACATAAAAACATTACAAAAATCATCCACACATCAATTATAAGAGTGCAACTATACAACTTAAAATACAAAAAAAAATAAAACAAACAAAAAACACAATGTTCATGATATCGAATTATACAACTCTAAGAATACAAATACACTAGGGTTTTCATTTAATATATATATATAAATATATATGACAGGTCCATGGGTAGGGTCCACGGGTCCGTGCCTGGACCCGTCAAATTTTTAATGGACCTAGACCCGCCCTGAACCCGATGGGTCCAAATTTTTCGGACCCAGACCCACCTAAATGGGGCGGGTCTGAGCGGGTCCACTACCAAAAAAGGGTCCTCCTACCACGCTTAAAACAACTTCTAGCCACACCTATAAGCGAGGCTGAGATTCCTTACCACATGATAGATAAGCGTGGAAAGGAAATGTGTGGGGAAAATTTTGCCACGCTTAAGCGTGACAAGGTTAAATTCGCCACGCATAATAAGCGTGCATGGAGCAACTTTGCCACGCTTATTAAGCGTGCACGGACGAGCAGCTCTCCACCTATGATAATTTTTCTTTTGAATGTAGATTGGAACCCTCGGCCAACAACTCATAACAATGGTTGTCTAACCAAATGCTTACCACTTGAGTATCAAAGATTATTTGATTCTAATAACTAATTTAATACTATATATACACAAATACCACTTTACTTTTTTTATCTTCTATTTTAGTTTTAACTAAAAAAATTTAATTATAATTTTTTAAATATTCTTGAAATTAATATAATACTATATGTACACAAATACCGCTTGGCTTCTAATATCAATTCACCCAAAATTCAATATTCCATAATGTTTCTTTTAAGTTTTTTGAAATTATTTTTAAGACTAAATTAATTCCTTAAGTAAACCTGACGTCTAATTAAAAGATTATATTTTTCGCAAAAAAAAAATAATGTAAAATTGTCGTCTGTCCCGCGTATTATATGTGAAAAAATAGGTTTGTCTGGGAGGATGTTATAACCTCTCTTAATAAGCGTGACTAGACTCTTACAACGCACTAGTACGCTTATATGCGTGCTTACCGTTTAACCACTCTTAGTAATCGTGACCATTACTTATAGTAGGAATTTGCACGATTTTTCCCCCTCATTTAAATAAGCGTGGGCAAATATGCGTGGAAGCATGCATATTTTCTTGTAGTGGTCTAGGGCGGGTCCAAGACCCATTGCCATCTCTAATCATGATCTCTACTAATGGAGATTGCCACCAAGTAACCTGGGTCGATGCTGTTGACAATAAATGTACCCTAGTGTTAGCAGAATTTTGTAAGGTCCAATATGAGTCGAGTGCATGTCAGTGCGAGTCCACCGGGATTAGCCCCAAGTCTGATAAGTTTGTATCCATTTCTGCATTCAATGAAGTGAACGTTTCTGAGTATCTCTGTTCTTCTTTCCTTCTCCCTAATTGTTGTGATAATAACAATGAATTTGATGTTGAACATTTAAAAGACTTTAATGAATTAACAAAAGCCATGAATTAACAAAAGCCATTGCTTATCTCCTTGTTCCTGTTTGCATCCCGAAAAGCCCCCGAAACCAATTGTTTCACCTTGACTGAGCTCAGATTTATTTGTTGCTTTGTGACCGCCTTTTTCAACCCATTGCCTTACCTAGCGATCTTAACCCGACCTTAGACCGAGTTTCTTAGCCAAGGTCCCTAGCTCCTCGAGAAGAACGATATAAAAACCGGGGTACAAAAACCACGTTACACTAAATGGCTTCGTTGCCGGGGAGCAAGCGCACCTAGCTTAGCTCTTTGTCTTTAGGTTGTTTAAGATCATTTCCTTTGCTAGAGATTTGGTATCCTTAGTTGTTAAAAATTTGATTCTTCTATTTGTTCTTCTTGTGCATGTAGACTCGATCTCGACGAGGCCGAACGCCTAAAACTCCACCGATTTCGAATCTGGAAAGTATTATTCGTAAGGCAAACGCTAGCTCGAGAAGAGAAAGGCAGAAAAGGGAGCAAGAGAGGGGTGAAATTCCAATGGCTGACGGAGATCAAAATCCAGCCCATACCTTGGCTTCATATTCATTACCATCATCGGGTACGGGAGGCGACCTCATAGTATTACCTACATTACCACCAAACGCATCATTTGAATTTAAACCATATTTGCTTGAGATATTCGAGAATACCCAATACCATGGAGGTCAACATGAGAATCCCATTGATCACATCAATAGCTTCGAGCAACGTATCGGTTTCGTGCAAATGAACGGAGATCCGCTGAATATATGAAGTTGAAGTTTCTTCCTCTCAGCTTGAAGGGGAAAGCACTATTGTGGCTCAACACTTGTCCGCCGGGTACTTATTCTTTATGGGACGCCCTCAGTCATGATTTTCTTCAAAGGTTTTTTCCCAATGATGAGACATGTCGTTTGAGGCAAGCCATTATGAGTTTTCAACAAGAGTCCAGTGAGACTTTATTCGAAGCATGGGGGAGGTTCAAAGGTCTCCAACGGAGATGTCCTCACCACAATCTGGAAGATTGGCAACTTTTACACCATTTTACTCGGGATTATGTAGTTTTTGTGAGAATCTATCGATCATGCCTGCAGTGGCATGTTTCTCAAGACGACGGTGGATGAGGCAAACGTGTTTCTTCATGAGTTATCGCAAAACTCTCCACATTGGGGAGGTGGCCGTGGTCCAAGAGATGGAGGCGCTTCTTTAGAGAGTAACCCTACAATTAAATTTCTTATGAATGTCGTATTGGAGATGCAACAGAAGAAGGCCTTAGAAGAGACTACAAGGCAAGTAAAGGCAGCTCAAGAGGTACCGATGCTTATTCCGGATGTCAGAGTTGTTGTGTATGATTTTTGTGGAGAACCACACCCTTTGCAACAATGTGGTGAATGCCAATCCGAGCAAGTTCAAGCAATTTATCCTAATAATAACCTTTCCTATTCATCTCAAAATCCAATTCCTCCTCGTGGAAATTATGCCTATAACCAACAAGTCCCATAAAACCAAAACCCACCCCCCGGATTCCAAAATCAAAACCGTCGTCCGTATCAACAAAACCCTCACCATGGTAAATCTTCCCAAGTATCCAAACCACCACAACAAGAATTTTCCAATGAGCAAATATTACAAAAGATCTCATTGACTCAGGGTAGAGACCAAGCACGCATTAAGAATCTTGAGTTACAACTTGCTCAATTGGCGCAATAAGCCAAGCCTATCCAATCCCTTCCTAGCCAACCTCAACCAGACCCTAAGGAGCAACTTAATGCAATCACATTGAGGAGTGGTAGGGAGATTGAAGGTCCTAAAATGGTGGAGGAGGGTGTTCTGGGAGAAAAAGAAGGTGATGTGGTAGATGTCACAGATGAGGAGGATTTGATAGAGAAAAGGGAGAGTGAGTTTGTTTTTGTGGAGGGAAATGAGGGAGTTAATAAGGAGGAGTTAGAAGAATCTAGTATTGAGAGAGAATTGATTAGAAAGAAAGAGAAGATATGGAGAAAGTAAGAAAAGGGAAAGGAGTGATGATAGAAGAAGAACCAATTGAAGTTATTGAGAAGCCGAAGTTACCGTCGGTTCCTTTTCCCGAGAGGTTAGCCAAGCTCAAGTCGGAGGCTAAATATTCAAAGTTCATAGAAATGCTCAAGAAACTTCAAGTGAATATCCCATTCCTAGATGCTATTTCCGAGGTTCCATCCTTTAAGAAGCATTTGACGGAACTTCTCACTAGCAAGAGGAGAATTCAAGAGAAGACTATTATCTACTTGACGGCCGATTGTAGTGCTATTATTGACAACAAAACCCCGGAGAAACTCGCTGACCCCGGGAGTTTTTCTATTCCTTGCACTATTGGTAACATGAGGATTAGTCGTGCTCTTTGTGATTTAGGGGCTAGCGTGAACGTTATGGCTCATTCTATATGCAAGAAGCTGAACCTTGACGATTTAACTCCTAGAAACATTAATCTTCAATTGGTCGATCGTTCCATGCGTAGATCCTTAGGTATATTGTAGGATATTCCTGTCCAAGTGGGCAGATTTTTGATACCATGTGATTTTGTGATTCTAGAGATGGATGAAGATTCCAACGTTCCTATTATTTTGGGAAGGCCATTTCATGCTGCGGACGGAGCAATAATAGATGTGAAGCTTGGTAGTATGTCATTGAATGTCGGTAATGAGAGCATTATTTTCAACCTCGAGGGGTCCTTGAAAAATCCTTCATATGGGGATTTATGTTATGCTATTGACATAATGGAGGTGCTAGTCGACGAATATATTGAAGAATCCCATTTACTTGATTCTACTTGTGAAGATTCTTTGGGAGCATGTCTCCTAGAGTCTTTCCAATTCAAGTCCGATGGCACCGACATCACATTTCTCACCAACCTTCTTGATTCGTCACCAACACATGAGGAGATTACTATTGATGAGCCTCATATTGAGTGTATGGAAATTCAAGAAGTTATCTACAAGGGTATGTCTTCTTCCCAAACTAAATCTTCTACTTCTTCTTTAGAGCTTAAACCTTTACCCCCTTCATTACAATATGCTTTCTTGGATGATGAAAAGTCTTGTCCTGTTATTGTGAATGCTAAATTGCATGAGTCTGATTTGTCTAAGTTGCTTGAGTTGTTGAGAAAACATAGGGGTGCATTAGGTTATAAAATTGAGGATTTGAAAGGTTTGTCCCCATCCATATGCATGCATTCCATTGATTTATTAGAAGATGCAAAGCGAACTAGGCAAGCACAATGAACCCTAATATGCAAGAAGTGGTAAAGAAAGAAGTAGTCAAGCTTTTAACCGCTGGGATCATCTTCCCCATCGCAAATAGCGAATGGGTAAGCCCAGTTCAATGTGTACCTAAGAAGGGTGGGATGACATTTATTGAGAATGAAAAGAATGAGCTAGTTAGTACCCAAACCGTCACGGGGTGGCGGATATGCATTGACTATCTCCAATTGAACAAAGTGACCAAGAAAGACCATTTCCCTCTCCCCTTCATTGACCAAATGTTAGAGAGGTTGGTGGGTCACTTATATTTCTGCTTTTTAGATGGGTACTCAGGGTTTTTCCAAATTCCAATCCATCCCGTGCATCAAGAAAAGACTACTTTTACTTGTTCATACGGTACATTTGCTTATAGACGTATGCTATTTGGTTTGTGCAATGCACCTGGAACATTTCAACGATGCATGATGGCCATTTTTAGTGACTTCATTGAACAATGTATGGAAGTTTTCATGGATGAATTTTCTGTTTATGGTAATACATTTGATGATTGTTTGGATAATTTAGAGAAAGTTCTTATTCGTTGTGAGGAAGTCGATTTAGTTTTAAACTGGGAAAAATGCCATTTCATGGTAGAAGAAGGTATTGTTTTGGGGCATTTAATTTCTTTGAGGGGCATCAAGGTTGACAAGGCAAAAATTGAAGTGATAGAGCGCCTACCACCCCCGGTTTCTGTTAAAGGGGTGTGTAGTTTCCTTGGCCATGTCAGCTTTTACCGCCGGTTCGTCAAGGATTTTTCTAAAATCGCTCGTCCTTTGACCGATCTCATGTGTAAGAATGCCCCATTCTCTTTTACTAATGAATGTCTTGAGTCCTTTTACAAGTTAAAGCAAGCCTTGGTATCCGCGCCGGTTGTCCAACCTCCGGATTGGACATTACCTTTCGAGATCATGGCCGATGTGAGCGATTTCGCAATTGGAGCATGTTTGGCTCAAACCAAAGAGAGGAAGCCGCGGGTCATTTACTGTGCAAGTCATGCACTCGATAGTGCACAGAAAAATTATACGACCACAGAAAAGGAGCTCTTGGCTATCATCTTTGCTTTGAACAAATTTCGGCAATACCTCTTGTTTTCCAAGGTTGTCGTATGCAAAGACCATGCTGCGATCAAGTTCTTAATGGGGAAGAAAGAAACGAAACCAAGACTCATTCGTTGGGTTTTGCTTATGCAAGAGTTTGACTTGGAGATTCGCGACAAGGCCGAAACTAAGAATGTTATAGCCGACCACTTGTCGAGGATCCTTGTTGATTTAGATGATACTTAACCCATTGTGGACTCTTTCCCGGATGAACGTCTTATGTCCGTCAAGCATTCTCACGCATGGTACGCCGATATCATCAACTACTTGTCTAGTGAGGTGACTCCTCAAAATTTGACCCCTCATCAAAACAAAAAGTTATTTCATGACGTAAAACATTTCTTTTGGGACGATCCATTCTTGTTCCGTTTATGCAATGATGGAATGTATAGAAGATGCTTACCCGAGAGTGAAGTGAAGTCCGTATTGACGCATTGCCATGAGTTTCCGGTTGGAGGTCATGTTGGATCTCAAAAGACAGCCGCTAAGGTTCTACAAGCCGGTTATTGGTTGCCGACCCTCTTTCGAGATGCTTATCTTCATGTCAAGTCGTGCGATAAATGCCAAAGGTCCGGAAACATTTCCCGGAAAAATGAGACACCACTGAATTTCATTCTCGAGGTGGAGGTTTTCTATGTGTGTGGGTTGGATTTTATGGGTCCATTTCCGTCCTCAAGAGATCATCAATATATTTTTGTGGCGATTGACTATGTGTCGAAGTGGGTAGAAATTATTCTATGTGTGAGATGTGATGGAAAATCTGTGTCAAGATTTTTGAAGAAAGTCATTTTTCCAAGATTTGGTATTCCGTGGGTCATTATTAGTGACAATGGCTCTCATTTCATTGAGAAAAGGTTCGAGTCTCTTTTAGCCAAGTATGGTATCACTCACAAAAGAGGACTTCCTTATCACCCTCAAACACAAGGCCAAGTAGAGATTTCGAATCGTGTTATTAAGGAGATTTTGGAGAAGACGGTTAGTTCCTCACGAAGAAATTGGGCGGATAAACTAGATGATGTCTTATGGGCTTATCGCACCGCCTTCAAAACGCCAATAGGAACTACTCCATACCACCTTGTCTACGGGAAAGCATGCCATTTTCCAATAGAACTTGAACACAAGACGATGTGGGCGATCGAACAGATGAATTAGGATTTCAAGGCAGCCGAGGCGAGTCGTTTGCTCCAACTGGAGGAGCTTGAGGAATTGAGACGACACTCTTATGAAAACAATAGGATTTACAAGGAGCCAACCAAAGCATGGCGCGACAAGAGATTGAACCATCGTGATTATGTGGTCGGTGATAGAGTTCCCATCTTCAATTCGAGACTTAAACTCTTTTCTGGAAAGTTGAGATCGAGATGGTCGGGGCCCTTCGAAATTGTAAAGATTCTTCCCACTGGGGTTGTTGAACTTAAGAACGCCAAGGGAGAGTGTTTCAAAGTTAATTCATCAAAGATCAAGCCATACATTATGGGAGAGAAATATGCGGGGATGGTTGTGGTGTTCCTCGCTGATTTCGAGAGTTAAAAGAATGGATTAGGTCAAGCTAGGACCTAAAACAAGCAACCGGGAGGAGGTACGAGCTACTCTCCTCTTCCTTAGTGTTTTCTTTTATTTCTAGTATTCTTATTTCTTTAGTCCTAATGTTTTTGTTTTGTTTTTGTTAAAGTTTGAGAAAAAGAAGAAAAAAAAAAGAGAATGAAAAATCTCAAAAAGAAAAAAAATTTGAGAAAATAGAAAAAAATTTCGAGAGTGAGAAGAAAATGTTGTGAAGAGAGTGATTCATTGTGGTTTTTGAGTGTTGAAAGATGTTCTTGGAAGTTTTTGATTGTGAAGAAAAGAGGGTTTGATAATGAGAAGAGTAGAAATCTTAGGATGTAGCTTTATTTTTAAAGAGTTTTGAGTCTTGTAAGTGCCAAGCATCACCAGAGAGAGACGGCACTTGCGGTGCAACAGACCGCAGCTACGGTCCTGTTATGGCTCTTCGTTCAACTTTTGGCTCCAAGCGAACACCGCAGCTACTGTCCTCATAACCGCACCTACGGTCTCAGAAGGACGTTTTTCCTCCCAGGATGGCTCCAGCAGGAGACCGCACCTGCGGTCTGTCGAAGAGCATCGATTTCTGTCGGGATTCATAACCCGTCTCTCTCTCATTTTCTTTCATTTCTTTTCCCTCTCACACACTCAAACACCTCTTTCTCCCTATAAACCCTACAACCCTTGCCCTAAATCACTCAAATCCCTCACAAACCTTCCTTCCCTGCTCTCCAAACTAGTAAATTTGTGCCCTAGCCACGCCATTCCACCATTTTCTGACCATTTTTGGAGCTCCCAAGTGTAATTTCTAGGTGGAGACCTTCTTTGGGTTTGAAAATGGTAAGGGAACACTTCTAAGTTCTCCAATCAGGTATTTCTTGCTTTTTGGTGAATCAAAGTTTGTTATTTGCTAAATTTGGGTGTTGTGTGCACATTTCTTTGTTTAAACCTAGGGTTCTAGTTGTTGAATGCTAGAATGGGGAAGTCAAAAAGGGCTCCACCTAGTAAACCTTCTCCATCAACACCTCTTGAGTCATCTTCTCTTGAAATGAGAAGAACCCAACCAGCTACATTCATCAAAAGTTGCCATCGTGCTAAGGTCGTTTTTCGTGGTGGGTCACATAAGCCTCGCTTCGATGAACTCCAAAGTGAAAAATCTACGCTCCGAAGGTTTGCAATGATGAGACAATCGACACTCTCTATTGTCGGCCCAACTTTGATGTTCTTACTCAAGCACTTGCTTGGAAAGCCCTTCTTAACCTTAGAGAGCTGAATGTAGATCAACCTATGCTCGAGTTTATGAGTTCAATTCAAGTCTTCACTGATGGGTATCCCGAGGCCACCTTCAACTATAGAGTGGATAATAGGGAGATAGATTGTTCCATTCAAGAATTTTGTCAAGCTCTGGAATTGCCAGAAGATGGGTTATATTTCTGGGAGTGTGCGGATTTCGATGAGGAAGAAGCGTGGAAAAGTTTGACATGCTAGAGAAGAGCATTCGTTGACTCGGAAGAAGGTTGTAAGAAGTTTTATTGCCCTGAAGAATCTAAAGCTCGAGATTTCTGCAATTCCGCTGTTCGGTTATTCCACTTAGTGATTGTCAATTCAGTGTTCGGGCGAGACGAAGAACGCTCAAGTGTCCGCAAGGAAGATATTTTCATAATCTACAACACCTTGAAAGGGCGCCAGGTGAACTTAGGCTCGTGCATTTTGCATTGGTTGAATGAGATGAGTAGAATGGACAATTACACCAACATGGGAATGGGTCATATAATATGTCATTTTCTCCGAAAGCAAGGTTTTGGTGCCTACCTTCGGAAGTGGAAACCTTGATACATACCTATCCCTATTGATAGGCAATTATTGATCAAGATGGAGGTAATTTCTGAGCACCTATCACACATCGTTTATCATCACGGTTACGATGATAAGAGAACCGACATTTCTATCGAGCCCACTCATGCCGAAGAGTGGTTTGATGTTGCAAATCTAGATAACTGGTCATGCGGGCAATTTTATGGTTGGCCGAGAAAGATTGGTGGTGCATCTATTCATGTTTCTAATTTGTTGGAAGAATTTGAGGAGAGCGGTCATGAAGAGATTCCCGAGAACTCAGCACAACATGATAATTTCAACCAAGCTATTTCTTTGATCAAAAGCTTAAGAGCTGTATTCGTGAGCAAAACAAACTTCTTCGTTCCCAATTGAAGTTGTCGAGGATCAACAAAAGGAAATCGTGAATAAACGACAACATCTGCAGTGTCATGAAGAGTACTTCCGCCAACAGAATCATTTCATGCAAAATTGGGGTTTTCACCACTACACTGTTGAGGGTCATATCCCGGCACCTCCTAATTATGAAAATCCTTACTACCCATCCTTCTTTCCGTACCAACCCCATCCTCCTCTGGGAGGATCTACCTGATGATATGTTTGTAAGCATCCCCACACCCACTCGATCTTTTTTATTGTTTTTATATGTCTTACTATGTAAAATGTAAGTGTGGGGGGGGGGTGCTTCATCGGGGATTTGGTAGGGAAGCGTGACTTTGTCGGTTTTGGCATGTTTAGTATCTCGGGTTTCTGGCTTGTTTCAATGTTGGTTTTCCAAGGATGGTTTGGTTTGTGATAGTTGTCCTTTGGGAATGAATGGTTTGGTTTGGCATGTCTTTATGATGGCTGTCTTTTGTTTTGGAATGAAAGAATTAGTTTGGTTTGGATGGTTTGGTAATGAGAGTGTTTCACCCTTATTTCCCGCCTCAATGAGTGAGATTCGGGGATAAGGTATATCATTGGCAATGTATATATTGTTCATAGTTTTCTTTTCTTCTTTTTAGTTCTTTATTGTTTAGATAGTTAGCTAGTTAGTTTTCTTTTGATTCCTTTCAATCTAGCATGCGATTTTGTCCTTTTTGCTCTAATATCGTGTTTCTATTAAATGACGACTTCGAATCACGACTTGAACATTTATGAAGAGCCCGAGGTAATATCTTTCTACCTTGCTCTTCCCTATGTGAATTATTTTGATCCGTCGCATGCTTGATTTTCTTTTGGGTGGCGAACCCCTTTGAATGTTTGTGTTGGGTTTATCTTGTTGTTGGAGCCGTGTGGGCTCGGGTCGCCACCATTTGTTGGATAGTTGTTTTGTTTGTTTGTTTTTGTAGGTTCTCTACCCTTTTTCATATGACACCTTCCCACAATGAGGACATTGTGGTGTTTTAAGTGTGTGGGGGGGGGGGCGAGTTTTTGCTTTGAGGGTATATCACCTAGTCTTTGTTTTTGTTTCTGTAGTTTTTGCCTAAAATTTGAAAATTTTTGTGTGGAAAAGGAGAAAAAAAGGGAGTGAAAGCGTTAAAAGTTTTCTTTTGTTTTCGTTTTCGCTTTGTTTTGCTTTGTTTCTTGGATCTTCTGTTTAGCAAAAGCAAAAGCAAAGTCAAAAGCAAAAGTAAAAAGAAAGAAAAAGAAAGCAAAGCTAAATAACCGGATTAAGTGGGGAGAGTCGGCTGTACGACATTAAACCACCATAAAGTTAGTCGACCTACACGGGACCGACATTAACGGTACGGCATTGATACCCCTTAAGCTCCTCATATCGAATTTTCGATAGAGGTGTGTATGGAAAAGACTGTGTTAGGACGGTAGACCCTAAATTTTAGGTCGTGCCATTCCCGCAAAACTAGCCTCGACCTTTAAAAAGAAAATTCGTTGGGAAAACCCAACCCAAAAAGAAAAGTTTAAGCGTTAATAAAGTGTGGGGCCTCCCCTTGCATCACCTACGGCCCTCACCAAGCCAAGGGCGACCAAATGCGGGGAAGGGCAACTCTTTTCTTTCCTTGTTCATTTTGTTTGTTTTTGAGCTTGGCATTAGGTGTAGGAAATCGAAAATCTCAAAGTTTGACTTTTGCTTGGGATAGGTGATTGTGAGATGCTCATAACGGTTCCTTTTGGAGGTTTAATAACGTTTTCCTAATCGAGATTTCAAGATCTTTTGAAGCGAAGCTTTTGTTTTTCTTTTCCTTTATTTTCCTCGGTTTTGTTTTCACTTTCCGTCTCTCCTTTTTCTTTGGCTTTTGTGGGTATAGCCGCTACAAACCCTCACGAGTCCATCTCGTCCACCCGGGCTGTCGGGGGGTTCAAAGGGCTAGGTGCATACGCTAAATGCACCCGTTTCTCTCCCACGACAGAGGAGTTTATGTTAGTTAGGTAGTTTTTTTTTTTTTTTTTTTTTGCTTGGGACGAGCAAAAGTTTAAGTGTGAGGGGGGGTGTGTAGACCCAATTTTGTGTCTAAATAGCGCCTTAATTCTTAGGCTTTTGACCCGTTTTGTGTTTTAAATTCATGACTTTTAATTTGTTTTTGGTTATTTTGTAGATTTTGGAGTTTTTACTCAAAATGTAGCAAAAAGGACCATTTTGCAGCTATTTTGGGAATCCCGAGACTCCCTGGGTCTTGACCGGGTCAAAGGCGAAACAAAGAAGAATTTTTCAGCCAGCAGAGGAATACCGCATCTACGGTCCTGAAGACAGCACCTGTGGTGGCTGCCTTAACTTGAGCAGGGAGCCAGATCCCCGAGAAGGATCGCACCTATGGTCCAGAAGACTGCACCTGCTATCATGCGAAGGAGAAAACTGAAATCGCCTTGTGCCTCGTAAGACCGCACCTGCGGTCCTATAGACCGCACTTGAGGTCTCCGGCGGATTCAGCAAATCAGTTATTTGAAGTGCTGCGTTTTGAGTAACTACTTTGGCTTGTATATATTACCCTCTTCGACGATTAGAAAGGGGGAGGCGGTCATCTTTGTATTTTCAACACTTTAGCTATCAATTAGACGAAGATTAGTGTGTTTTCTTAGTAATTAGTGGGTAATTAGACTTGGTTTATTACATTTGCACTGGATTTTCATTGAAGTTCTATTGAAGTTCTGAAGATTTCTTATTATTTTGGAGCTTGGATTCTTATTACTCTTGATCATCCTTCCATTATCATCATCTAATGAGCATTTCTTAATCCCTTCTCTCTTTAATTTTTTTATTTACATTTCAATCTCTCTTTTTGTTATTGGATTGCTTGGTGTTTGTTGCTTTTTGATTGTTGTTTTTGATTCTTAGATTCTCTGTTTTAATCATAAATGATGGTGTTGTTTATGTTGTTAGAATGTTAATTAAGATGATTAGAGGCTGGAACCCTTTATGGGTTAGGGAGAAATTAAGGATGTGAGTGGTTGATTTGGATTGGGTTAGCAAGTTTAGGAGGTAATTTGTAGTGGAATCAATTTCCCATTCCTATTCTTCCTTCAAGTGGGATGTATTCGAGATCGAAAGCTCTTGAATACATCCAACACTTGCATTGGAATATAGGAAATGGGATAGTTAATGCTCACCCACGAAAGTGGAAGGAGGTTAACTAGAGAGTCCCGTTTCTTTAACCCTCCGGGTCCGTGGTGGGCTTGTAGGAAGTTAATCTGGATTGTCCTTGAAAAAGGAAATCTGGTGGATTTATTCTAATGGGATTGTCACTTGATTCTACTATTTTGTTACTTCTTGATTGCGAAACCCTCTTCCTCATTACCGTTTGCGTCCTAAAATCTCCCGACACCCATTTTTCCCATATCGACCGAACCTTAGTTGAGTTTGCGTTTCGGTTGCGCTGTCTACCACCAAAAACCCTCTTGTTATCTTGTGATCCTAAATCTTTCCTAGAGTCAATTTGTGCTAGCCAAGGCCCCTAGCTCCTCGAGAAGAACGATACAAAAAACCAGGGTACAAAAACCACGTTACATCTATACAAGAAGACTACTATAGGGATAAACCTCCTATGTATTGATAAGGAGGATGCTGAGGAATTAATGAAGTCCACCCACGGAGGTGAATGTGGACCACACATGAACAGCCGAATGTTGGTTAAAAAGATCCAAAGAGCAGGGTATTTCTGGTCGACTATGGAATCCGACTGCCTCCAATTTGTGAGAAAGTGTCCGAAATGCCAAGAGTATACTGATCTCAAGCATCAACCATCCTATTATTTAACTACTCTAGCCGCGCCTTAGCCATTTTCAGTATGGGGAATCGATATTGTAGGGAAGATTTCACCCCAAGGCACAGGAGGACATGAATACGTGTTGGTAGCTGTGGAGTACTTCACTAAGTGGGTAGAAGCTGCCTCGTATTCAAAAATCACTTCGAAGCATGTGGCCGAGTTCATGCTGAGGAACATCATTTGCAAATATGGGTGCCACATGAGGTGATCAGTGACAACGGGAGCCATTTCATAGGCGAGTTTGCATCTCTTTTGGCCAAGTACAAAGTCCGACATCACTATGCTTCTCCCTATCGGCCACAAACCAATGGAGTGGTAGAAGCTGTAAAAAAAACTCTGGTGAAAATTATCAAGTAAATGGCTGTCACTTACAAGGATTGGCCCGACAAGCTTCCCTTCACACTATGGGGATATCGAACGTCAATTTGGACTGCAACTGGAGCTACGCCATACTCTTTGGTATACGGGATGGAAGCAGTCTTGCCAGTGGAGCTTGTTGTTGCTTCCTTAAGAATCATTGTTGAAAGTCAAATTCCTGAGGCTGAACGGGCCCGAGCTAGATACGAGGAGATAGTTCTTTTGGGTGAAAGACGACTCCTGCTTTACATAACATCCAAATTTATCAGTCGGATTTCCCGAGCGTTCAATAAGAAAGTCAATGATCGAGATTTAGCAGAAGGGGATCTAGTACTACAAGAAATAAGGGCAGCACGCCAGGATCCTCGAGGCAAGTTTGTCCCAAACTGGAAAGGTCCCTATGTCATTATTTCTGCTGCTCCAGGAGGCACTGCCCGGTTAGCCACGCCCGAGGGAGAGGAGCTTGTCCAACCTGTGAACTTGGAGCAGTTAAAAAGATACTATGTTTAAGCCTCTAAGGGTTGATTTCCTTAGCTACTTAGACATGCACTATCTTATAAAAGCAAGCAACCGAACTGCCAATAGGCCACTTGCTTATGACAGGATGAAATAAAAAGAAAAAGAAGAAAAGAAAAGAAAAAGAGTGAAAACCTATAGAGTGGCTGACTTGAAAACCTCTTTGAGGCAGGTTAGGCAAAAGGAGAGTCAAAAAAAAAAGAAAAAGAAAAAGAAAAGAAAAATGAGAGAGTAACTTGAAAATCCTTCGGGACAAGTTAGGTAAAAGGAGAGAATAAAAGTGTTGCAGTTGGAGTTGTTCTTTTGAAGGACGAGAAGAAGAGCATGGCTTGTGTTGATTCTTATAAAACATAAATGTAATACTTTACTTCTTACATCGATAAAAGGAGTACATCTTTTTAATACTTTTTTGTTTTATTAATTTTCTAAAGGAAAAGGCATCAAATAACAAAAATACATAGCACACGCAGTTCTTTCATTTCATTTCTCTCTCTCCATCCTACTTATTTAGTATTAAGTCTAGTCCTAGTTGAGTTGGAGTCGATGTAGGCCCATTAGTGCTCATTCAGTCGGACTTGCTTGTTTTTCCTTCCTTGGGTGCATCTCTTCTTTGGAACCCGACCCAGGATTATTAGCCATGATGATACTCTTTAGTTTCGGGGTGTCCCGAAAAGGTGAGCGTGACGATCTTTCACGCCAATTGCTAGTGTCGATGGTAGTAGCAAGCCAGCTCCGATAACCGTCTGTTGAAGTAATAGAGATACAGTTAGGGGCAGGTGCTTCCTTTCCCGCTCGTTTCATCCAGTATTTGAGCCATGACTCGATCACAAACCCTAGGAGATGGGTAAGGTCGGGAATCTCGCACGGAGGAAGGGTAATGTCTTGAGAATGCCCCATTTGTCGCATGACTCTATCGGGGAAATAATACGTAAGCTCCGTAAGGCCAAGCAGAGTGACGTGGGCAGCCTTACGAGAATGGTTCAAGAAACATGGCACCTTCCACCATTGAACCCACCAGCGGATTTCCTTGTGGTTCTTGAGAAAGATGACCCACTCATCAAAATTGCGGCGGGTATCGAACTTTCTTTTGCGCTGGCAAAAGATTGCTAGTTCCAAAGAGGTGATGGGAGAGAAGATCATGTCTAAATGCTCCATGAGCCACATCTACAAGTGAAAACAAGGAAGTGAGGATTTTGGTTGCACAAAAAAAAAATATTACAACTGAAAAAGAAAAAAAAAAGAGAAAAAAATCGACAAATGATTCCACATGGACCACTCGGATGATCCATGCAAAATCAGAAAAAAATAATATCAAAAAAAAACAGAGAAAAAGAAAGAAACAAAAAAAAAAAGAGAAATGTCGATACTCACTTGAAGAGCGAGGGGACTTCTGCGAAAGGTTTGCTTTGTAGTCCATGAATCAAAGCCAAGAAGGATCTCAGCAATCATCATCGGAGCAGGATTGTAACCCCGGGACATCTCATCTACAACATGGATGAGAGAGAGAGGTGCAAAACCCGAACCCCCATGATAAAATAAATACTCGGCTAAAATGCAGAAAACCAAACCTCGTACTCGTAAAGCCGGATTGAGTCTGAGCGCCTCTGCTGATTGAAAGAATTCCACTAGAGCTTGCAAGTTGACCATATTGCCCACCAGAATGTGTCCTAGCGCCTGATGGTTGAAGTTCGTCAGTTCCTCGAATTTTTCATTGTAATTGTAAGCGAGAGGAGGAGTTGTCGGCAGAGCATAAAGATCGAATTTGAGCATGCAAGCCCATTCTTCAGGGAGGGGACACAATTCGTTCCAGGAGAAGCGAAAAACATGGAATTTGGAGTCCCAAAAGGTAAGGGCCGCCTTGAGAAACACCCAATCGATCTTCACTTGTTTCTGGCTTAGGATCAGGGACAAATTGTAATATGTAAGGAGTCGTTTTTCGGGTTTGGTGAGTGTGTTCGTCCAAGAGTTGAGTTTTCTTTCGAAAGCCATGATCGAAATGAGGAAGGTTGAGAGGAGATGAGAATGTGATGCATTCTCAACAACAAGAGCAAGTTTATATAGGCTCGATTCTGCCCATTACACGGTTGTTCAACCAGATCAAAGGGGATGTACACAACCTCCGGCAACACGTATCCGAGTGAGCCACCGTGTGAAGGCCGACCGACCACCAGGAAAAGGGGATGAACTCGTTCATGAGTTCACAACCCTATGTGCATGCACCCATACAGAAAACACGGTTTGCTATGTGTTTTATTTTGTCTTTTGTTTTTTTCCCATTTTTGTGTAAAAATGTAATTTTATTTTCCTTAGTTTAGGAAATTGTAATTCTTTTGCGCATTATATTTTCCTTTTGTTTCTTTCTTGTAAACAGCCGAAGGTTGACCTAAAATAAATAAAAATTAGGAGCTTGCATGTCGCAACATTAGAGAGTCAAAATCATATAACAAAGAGTCTGTCTGATTGCATCTAACTGCGCATTTCTTTATTACATGGCTTTTCTTGTGCATCGCATAATAAAAAACAAAAGGTAAAGAAAGCCTTGCCGTAATGCCTAGTAGCTCCCACCAGATCCGCCGCTGCTAAATAAGCTCCTAACGGTTGCATCAGCAAAAGAGTCCGGCTGTGATTCATCTCGAGCACCAGAAGGACCGGACAAGAATTGGCTAGAAGGCACGCCATGAAAACCAAAGTACGGATAGCCCTGACTGAAGCCAGGGGGCTAACTGTAAGGGACAATGGATTGAGCATGATACTGAGGCGCCCATAGACTAGGTACTCTACCCATTGAACCTTGGAATCCACTAGATTCCGAGCAGCCCTCCACCATGAACTCCGAGATATCAAGAGATCTTCGTCGCGAGGAGCTGGCATAGGGATCGCGCGGTACACTCATCAGATCTTGGTCCCTACGCCTTGATGGTCCTGCCCCTGGATCTCCACGAAAACCTTCGCTACTTGTTTCCTCTGTTGAAGAATGGTGAGGAGGGCGTCTTGACGAACTCCCAAACTGTGGCAAGCTTACATGGGAGTGAGCTTCATCATCTTCATCAGCAGCAACCGGCATCGGACCCCGATATTGGCCGTTCTTGAAATATTAATGAATGAACTCCCGAGCCGTGATGCCTTCCCATAACAGAACACGGATGTGGGCATATGCTTGTTGCATAAGGGACAGGTCGATGTGAATTAATGTTGCATGATAAAGGTGGGTCAAATATGCGACTTACTGGGTTTGCATCGAAGAACCACAACACCTCATGATCATTGGGAACGAGTGGGATGAATCCATATAGCATATCTTTGCCCTCCGCCTGCTCAGGTTCCTCTGCATGCTGGTCCAGAAGAGGATCATAATATCTTCCCAGCTACAGAAGGGCAAACATCATTAGAATGTTAGGAGTCTGCAATGTTGAAGCAAAAACAGGGAGAAACTATACCGGAGCAAAAGCAAGGCGTCCTCTATGTTGAAGAGCCGCCTCCTCCAAGTCAGACGTAAGCACAACAAAGTTGACCGCTGGCTCACCAACCAGCAACCGAGTCATCTCACCCTCTTCCAGAGCTTGCCTATCAAAGATAACCTCAGGAGGATCCATGGGTACTCTCGGAGGCCATTCACCAGTATGCCAAAAAAAGAAGCGCTCCCCCAAATAGAAAATGAGGTCAGAAGGACCCTCTAACAATAAGCAACGCTCACTCGCTTCCTTTGCAAAGCGAATGTCAAAGTGGAGACCCTTAGAGCTATATCCATTCCATGGAAAACGGATGATGTCCTCCTGCGAAAAGCATTGTCATGAATAGCTCAAGGAAAAGGAAGAAGAAGAAAAGCGAGACATATCGGCCTGAGACTGTCAATAATCCTCCTAAGGCCATTCAAGTCCTTGAAATGAAATTAATTTGGCCGATGATAGCCTGATGCTTCTGACCATCGCCGAGCAGTTGGTACGCGCAGATCGCCGTTGTTGGTTCCACCAACTGTAGGAAGGAAATATGCTAAAATCCACACCTGCACACCAGGGAAGGTTCTTAGTAAAGAAGAAATTTGCACATCACAAATTTCTAAAAGAAAAGACTTGGAGCATACCTCCAAGACTCGCCAAAGGCTGCTTCCCAGGTTAAGCTTCTTACCTTCTGTTGCCCTCGTGCGCCCCACTTTGTCACAACCGATAGGTCGGCAAGAAACTCACATTCCCCTAACCGAATGGACGTAAGCAGCAGCTTCCCAGTTGAATAATCTCACCTCACCGAAATTCAGGAGGTGGTGTGCCCAGTAGAGAGTAATTGTATCTCCCTGGTTTGCAAAAATCGTTGCATTGATAAAATGCACCAACACAATGAACTGACGTTGAGGAAGAGGAAGGCTCCCAAATCCTTCACTTTTTATAACGGCCACCAGATGCATGTACCGCAGGCCGTCGATTCGCCCCGCTAATGCAGTGACGGGCTGCAAAAGCGCATAAACGCGAGGGTCAAGATCCTTTCGAAACTCAAGTAGCTGGCCACCACAGCTAAGACCTGTAATCATTATAAAGTCAAAGGGAGTAAGCATCATCTCACCAATAGGGAGGTGGAATGAGTTCTTGGTGTCCCAAAAATGCTCCACGATAGCCCGGCCATAGGTTCTCTTGCTGCGAATCCTCCATGCCCTCAAGCAGTCCAGAAAAGGGCCAAAGCCAGCATCCCTCAGAGTGTCTGAATAAAATGCACCCGCCTCCGCATGGAAGGATAAGGTTATTACACCTTGAATACTCCCGCATGCCTTGAAAGAGTCTTCCTACAATGGGGTCAACAGAAGAATCTAAGGTGCAAAGTACTTCAAGCAAAATTCGAAGTAATTACGGTTGCTTTAAAAATTTCACTAAAGTACAACAGTAAATAGCATGCAAAACGACTCCAAAAATGAAACATGCTATATGAGTTATGAGGTACATACTGAGTCATGAGAATGAAAGAACCATGCATGCTCGTCTTGGCGAAAGACCAACAGAGCCGGAGTAAAATCCTTGTTTGGATATTCTTGTTGCACCATTCTTGCATACGGGCGCTCTTGAACCGCCGGTTGAGTAGCGCGTCTGCGACCCTTCGAAAGAAATTCATTCTCTTGCAATAAAATTCAAAACACCCAAAAAGATTTCCTAGAGAGAGAATATAAAAGGAAGAACTCGAATATGAAGTATCAAGGAAGGCCGATCTTCAAGCCCCATTTATAGGCAAAATTGAGTGAGCCCCTGCCGCCACGTGTCAGCTCGCCATTGGCTCCAGCTCAAGGCCGATCGGCCTCCAGGATCAACTTCAATAATTGCGTTGAATGTTCTCCTGCATGGCCTGCAAAAGCTGCATTGTACGAGTTGAAAGATTCCCTCCCAAGCGTAGGCCGGTCGGCCTTGGAAAAGAGGAACTCTTGTCTTCTTCCTCCTTTGTCATCTTCCCAATGGCATGCATCTTCCCAAAGCCATGCATAACCGAACACCAAAGCATGCCCAACAAGAAGAGTGTTCTTTTCAAAGATCAAAGTGTCCATTCCCGAAAAGGGAACAAGTCCCAATAGCTACGCTGCCGCAATCCGAAGTAAGTTTTCCAGATCAAAAATTTAAATTCATCAGAACTGAAAAAAACTACTTTGTATCTTGCAGGAAAATAAGGGTCATGTAATAACCCGCCCCAAAATCACGATTAATTAAGTACTAATTACCGTAATTATCTAAATTACGTATAAATTTTTCGCGTTTACTTTTAAATATTTATTTTATCGGTGTCAAGTCTCGTGCAGGAGATGGCAAAGGGTATCAAGTTACGGGTTCATAAACCTTTAATTCACTTTAATTACCCGTTAAGTTAATTTATATCGGGTTTTACCGTTTACATTATTTCTTTAACCGAAAGGGGTTTAATTATTTTACTTCTCAACCTTTATATTTTATTATCCAAACCTTAATTTATTTTATTTTAGATTATGTTTATTTTATTTTAGTACAAGTAATATTTATGTCCATTCATTTAATTTTATTAGTTCAAGTTCTATTTTATTTTAACCCAATTGTTACCAATTAATTTTATTTAGTGCAAACTAATTTTATTAAACTAGTATTTGTTTACAATTTATTTTACTTAATCAAAATTTAGACTTGTTAAGTATTATTAGTGTTTTAATTAAGTGGAGGGAAAATATACTACTAATGGGTATTAGTAAACCCATTTCCTCATTCTAATTTCTCAAACACACTTCACTTTCTCTCTCTACCTTCCTCCTCCTCTCGCCTTGACCAACGCAGCCCACCGCCGCCATTTTTTCCACCGGAGCCAGCGCCGCCACCTCTTGCCGCCACCTCCTTCCTCCTCTCTTGTGTTTTCATCAAATTTTAACCCCAAGGGTAATCTCTCAAACCCCCAAATTCAATTCTTTTAAACCCTAATCTGAGTTTTATGTTTTATATGTGTAATTCTTGTAAATTCTATCTCTTTTACTCTCTTTAATCATGAATTCAAAGTTATGATTGTATTAGTCAAGTTAGGGTTTGAGTTTAGAGTATGTGCATGTGAAATTTGAGGTGTTCTTGAGGTTTTCTTGATGATTTCTTAATGGATGATGATTTAATCTTAATGCATGTGAGTTTCTTGATGAGATTCTGAGTATTAAGGGCTGTTTATAAAAGTTAAGTTTGATGTTTAAGTGTTATGTTTAATTTGGGTGAATTGATGACATTTTGGTGAAAGAGTGCTAAATTAAGTTGTATATGAAAGAATGAATGTTGAATCCATGGATGCATGTGAAATTTAAGGTCTTTGATGAGCTAGTTGTGAAGGTTTAATTCTGTAAATATGGTAGATAATAGCTTAAATGAAGTTTGGTAAGGAATTAGTATGAATTAAGAGCTTTAAAACATCATTAGAGTTGAGTTTAAGTGCAAGAAAGATTCTGCTCAATTAGTGGAAAATTACAGGGACTTGAAAGTTGGATTTTTACCCAGATTTTTACTCCATGGGATAGCCCAAAGTGTTAGCTAACCATAGGCTTTGGAATTTCTAAATTCCGTCTTGTATAGGCCGAGTTATGGCCAAAACCGTAACGTCACGTTTCGGAATACGTTTCTGGAAGTCAGTAGCTTAAGGGCTGTTTTTCGTCCCTTTGAAGATCTTTCTAGTTTTTGTGGTAAACATGAAAGGTTTAGGTCACATTGCAAGCTTTCCAGAAAGGTATGGTTTGTAGTTATCCGATATCGGGAGTGTGAGTTATGAGCCCGGAAAGAAGGGCTGTCCATCTTGAAGTTTCTGCCCAGTTTATTCCTTATTAAATTCCATCTTTGGGGCCCTAAACCAATATCAATAGAGGATTTTAAGCATTGATAAGTTATGGTTATATGTTGTAATCCTATATTATGATTTTAAGGTTGAAAAGTATGGTTTGGAAGCCTAAGTATATCCTAAGGTCATCATTCTAAGGGTTTATGAATCTAACACAAGTTATAAGTTTTCTCCTCATGGACTTTAGCTTAAAAGCCCTTTATTATTGATCTAGCTAAGATTTCTCATCTAGCTTTATAACCTCCAAGCCCTAAGTAGCTTCAAGTCTTTTTCCCTCTAAAGTACCAACTTAAGCTTGCCTCAATCACGTCAAAACCCATACCCCATGAATCATTCTCACTTCATTTTTAATCTCATTATCACGTCTTCGCATCATCTTTAAGTCCACGATTTCCATTCTAACCTTCAATCTTTAAGTCCCATTCTTCATCAATTTAAGCTACCTTTCCAAGATTCAAGTTCCATCTTCTTAATTCACCTTTCTATGTCAATACCTTCATATAAATTCGACCCGGAGTTCTTAATTATCCGAACCCAGTTTCTGTCCGGGCCCATTTTGGAGCCCTCTCTCTCATTTTACCCTCTGGTTCTGTTGACAAAGTTGTAGATTATAACTTTCCCTATTCCGGATGTACTCTTTTCTGCATTCGATTTTCCTAACTCAAGTTACACTATAATCTTTATTTTTATACAACCTGAAATTTTCTCCCTAAGTTATTTCATTTATATTTTCCTAAGTTTCTAAACTTTTGAAACTAATTAAGAGCCTCATTCGGTTCTTCATTTTCCATTATTCATGTCTTAGTTGACAAGTTACCAAAGCCATCTCAAAGCCGAGACGCACCGCCAGGGACTTTATCATCCCAAGGTACGCAAATTGTCCAACCTTTACCGCCTTAGTGCGTACATTATTCATGTGTTATCAAGTTTTATGCTTTATGTAATCTTTTATGTTTTAAAGTGGACCCGCCTTATATTATCATTTATATGTACTCATGTTTTAGCACTCCTGATCAGAGTGCCTTGACCTGGCCAGTGTCGACCGCTTAGCGGTCACCCAATCCAAATCTACATCGATTTGGGCATGCGCGTGTGTGAGGTGCTTGCACCGATCATGAGGGTTCCACATATTTATTCATCTATCTTTACTACATTGTTATTCATGTATGTTATGTATGTACTTCATTTCAGGTTATTGGTTTTACTCCCCTTCCCTTGTTTTCAAAATGAATTTAAATGCCGGCACTAAAACCGTTTTCAAACGGTTTTACGTGTTGGAGGTTTACGTACTGAGTGTTTCCCCACTCACTTTTTGCAATGTTTTAATGTTTTGTTTTTAGGAGGTTCGAGCTCTCGAGGCAAAGACAAATCAGTTCCGAAGTAGCTTCAATCGCGTGAGGTAGATCCTAAGTCACGTTAATGGCAGGAGAGCCGGTTTGGCAGTTGCTTGGAAGTTCTCTTATGGTTTTAAGTTTATGTATCCATAAATTCAAGGATTGTATAAGTTTGTACTTATGTTTTGGGTTTGGAGTTTAGCATTTTTCTTTCTTGTGGTTATAAAGTTTTGGTGTGTTTGTGCCTTGTCAATTTGGGGACGGCGGTAATGCCTCGATCTAAAGTGTTCCGCTGCGCTAATCACAGGTTTGGGTTTCTAAGTAGGATTTTAATCTTGTGATTAAGGTCAGTGTTCTGATTGTGGTATCGAGCGTGAGTTAATTAGAATTTGGGATTATAGAATTCTCTAAGACATTGATTTTGTGTTATGGTTTAAGGAGAAAGTTAGGCACGTGAGAATGAGTATCTCCATGGTTGGTATGATAAGTGATGATTATGTTGGGAATTGTTGAGGAGCATGCAACTCTAAATATTGGTGTAGTATGTAAATTGCTCTTCCTTGCAGGTTTTCAAGATTATGTAAATTTGGGATAGCTCTATTTATAGGGGAAGTGCTGCCGAGTTTTTTTCCCAGGATTTTAGAAAGCTTTAGTTAAAATTTTAAAAGGGAAGAAAACTAGGTGAACTTGAGTTGAGCCTAGTAGTCTATACAAGTAAAGTTATGAATATGTTGGGAAATCATGAAGTATGTCATAGTATCTTCTCAAGAGTCTTTGAGAGTCAACAAAAAGATTATAAAGCAAGTCCCAAGTGGGATTGGTGTAGGATGAAATGAGTCCTAAATATTAGTATGGGTTAAACCTTTAAAGGAGCCCGAAAGATGGTATAATTTGCAGAATCAAGAAATTGTTAAGCCCAGGGCAAGTTTAAAAGTTAAAATGAGAGCTACTTTGGTAGCTCATAAGGGGTTAACTTGGTTGAGTCTCGAACCTCGTCATAAGTTTGTTTTTATTATTTACATTGACAAGCTCTTTTTGCTATAATAAGAATTTCAAAGCCTTGCGTTATACTCTATGTATCGTATAGATGGATGCCGACGCAATCCCCTCCCAAATCCGTTTGCGATGTTCATGGACCCTGCTACTAACGTTCAAGCTCATCTCAAGGCTCTACAAGACGTTCTAGACGCGCACTGCGCTGCGAACCCAAAATCCAAATATCACGACGGCATTTGCCGAGCCCGATGCCTTCTAGCAACTCTTCCCCACGAGAGCCCGTGGGATGATATCAGGGACAGGTACCGCCAATTGCTCCTTCGAGGAGAACCAGGACGCCGTGTACGGTGCCTCCACTATGTCGGGGCTTGGAACCAGATAGCGATGGAAGCAATGGTCACTCAAACTGCGCAATCACTAACTCTCTACGTTAGCAAACTAGGACCCTATCTCCGTGAAATGCTAGGACTACCAGCGCCTTTCAACGCAGGAATAGCGCCATCACGCGTGTTTTCTCTACCGGCGGACGAAGTTCGTTTACATTTCTCACAACTCATCACGGGACGACCAATTGTTCCGAATGTATCTTCACATGGGGAGACCACGCCCACAGCCCAGGTAGCCGGAGAAGAAGAAGATCCTAGCATGGATCTGGATTAAGATGAAGTACGCTCAGAACCAAAGTAAGTCAAGGACCATGAAATGAGAGCATCTACACCCGCCGTTCCGGTGGAGGACGACTTTGATTGAACCACCTTGAGGCCCAAGATCTGTCATATTCAACGCAGGAATACCCGTCCTTTGAGGCTCCATCACGTGGAAGAAGCAAGTGAGCAAGAGGGGTCGAATTCTCAAGTTTAAGGAACCTACCCTTTTACACTAACTTTTGTGTAGAGATAGCTAGGAAGCTAACCTACCTTAGCAAGACGATTATGTTGTTGGGGTGCGATTAGTCAACTCATATGTTTGGAAATCACCCTTGTAGCTAGTTAGTTATGTTGTTTTTGGTGCTTCCCTATGATTTATTGGGAAAAGGGGGCACCGCATGTAATCCAAGAATAGTAGAGCTCGTCCCTTTTATCGCGTTATATTTTGGTTAAAGAGTGGAAAAAGAATGTCATAGAACGAATTGGAGGAGATTCTTGTTTTTTTAAGAACGCTTGAATAGCTGCAACAGTATCATATGTTGGGCTTCTAATCTCTCTATATATATATACCTATGATGGTCTTGTGCGGCAATGGGGTCGATTTTGTTACAGGGGTTATGAGAACTTTATTTGAGGTTGCCTATTATGAGATGCATGTATGTGGGCGTATAATCGAGCAAAGCAATGAGAACCTTACGAGGATACAATCGTTTCAAATCAAAGTTGTTAGGAAACAAGTTATAGAAAGGAAAAAAGTGGTGGCAATAAGTTATGCGAGATAAAAATATATTTTGCTGTAATAATGTAGCATGTTGCAAAGCTCAAGGAATTCTTCACCACAGGGAGAGCCCATGAATGAGGCTTCAAGGAAAGCCAGCTTGAAGTGATAGGAGGAAGAAGTACTCTTTATATTTATCTGAATTGTTTAAATGGTGTGAAGAACCTAATAATAGTGGTCAATGAGGTAAACAAGGACTTCAAGGACACGGTACCCATAATGGGGGCTTTAGCACGAATACAGAGATTTAGGCCCCGGTTGAGGAGTTAATAATAGTCATTCCTAACCCTGTATCAGGAACTAGGTTAGGGAGGAAACAAAAAGGGAGGCAATAGAGTCATAATGAATGAGGAGATTCATATGAGGAGTAAGAGATTTGTAATTAAGAGCGAGACTAAGAGGGAAATGCAGATTGAAGAAAAAACTCGTTATGTATACGGGTTTCTTAGAGACGTCCAACAAAATTATGAGGTTTTAGAAGTCTGATCTCGGGTAACCATACACATGTATCAAGATCCCCCAGCCTCCTCCTTTAATGAACAACCATTGTAAGTTTCAACCCTCCTCTGTAGGGCTATCATACCTCGAGTTTATTATTTAAATCAAGCTTCACCTCCCACTCATATTGTACATTCCCCTCCTAAATTCACTTTTCATCGTCGTAAGATAGCAATCAACTTCGTCAATTCTAATCATTTCCCATTTTCAAGAATTTTTAGGAGAACTTGTCATCGTTACCGACCAATCATTTTAGCTCCTTAATGTTATGCCCACACCTTATTGGCGACTCTTTCTTTTCTCAATTTCCTTTTTGGATAAGTGTCTTTATTCTAACAATAATCTACTCGTACATCCAGTGGTGATCGACTACACTTATTCTATTGTATTTCTTATTTGATCATCTTTTCTCCTCCCGAAATAATCATCATTCTCAACAACATCTACAGTTCATATCCAAGATTTAGCTTAAATACAAGTTACTATTCGGCCCATCTCATCAGCTTACGCCTTGCATATCCCAAGCAACTTTTGCCAAATCATTCATGCATTCCGAATCGATTTTCCTAATTCAAGATTCTTGACATATTTACCCAAAACCTTTCTCTCTGAAGCTTGAAGGTTTTCTTGCCTCTGTACAACACTAGAGACTCCATGATATTTCTGAAAACATACATAAACATCTCCCAAACCCAGATTTGATTATCAAAAGCTTACTCAAGATCTTCTCCTTCATATCAAGATCATTTCAGCATCTCTTATGGATTTCCTTATTCATAACATCATTATAATTCTTATCCCCATCAATTGTATTACCTCTTATTAACTACCAATATGAGGAGATAAATCTTAGACTAGTAAAGCTTAAACCTTTTTAGAATAACCAATGTTTTGCTTAATTTATAAGGACCCAACCAAGATAGAGGAGATTCCAGTGGTGCGCGAGTTTCCGAACGTTTTCCCCAAGGAAATTACGGAATTACCCCCGAAGAGGGAGATTGACATTGAGATTGAAGTAATTCCTGGAACTAGGCCAATATCCAAATCGTCTTACCGAATGGCGCCAGTAGAGCTTAAGGAGTTGAAGATACAGCTGGAGGAATTATTAAGAAGGATTCATTAGACCCAGCGCATCACCCTGGGGAGCACCAGTGCCTTTCGTAAAGAAGAAGGATTCACGACGTTTTACACGTATCGCAACTCCGGAAATATGTACCGGACGCGAAGCATGTTCTAGCGGAAGAACCACCGCTTTTGGCAGAAGATCTAACCTTCCAGCAGCAACCGATTCAAATTCTGGATCGACGAATCAAGAAGCTACGTACGAATGAAGTCCCCTTAGTCAAAGTGCTATGGGCGAATCAAGACACCTTGGAAGCCACGTGGGAAACCGAGGAAAACATGAAGAAACAGTACCCCCATCTCTTCTAAGGTAAACAAACGCGTTTAATGACCATTGCCAAGTTTCGCGGACGAAACTTTCTTTTAGGGGGGGAGGATGTAATAACCCGCCCCAAAATCACGATTAATTAAGTACTAATTACAGTAATTATCTAAATTACGTATAAATTTTTCGCGTTTACTTTTAAATATTTATTTTATCGGTGTCAAGTCTCGTGCAGGAGATGGCAAAGGGTATCAAGTTACGGGTTCATAAACCTTTAATTCACTTTAATTACCCGTTAAGTTAATTTATATCGGGTTTTACCGTTTACATTATTTCTTTAACCGAAAGGGGTTTAATTATTTTACTTCTCAACCTTTATATTTTATTATCCAAACCTTAATTTATTTTATTTTAGATTATGTTTATTTTATTTTAGTACAAGTAATATTTATGTCCATTCATTTAATTTTATTAGTTCAAGTTCTATTTTATTTTAACCCAATTGTTACCAATTAATTTTATTTAGTGCAAACTAATTTTATTAAACTAGTATTTGTTTACAATTTATTTTACTTAATCAAAATTCAGACTTGTTAAGTATTATTAGTGTTTTAATTAAGTGGAGGGAAAATATACTACTAATGGGTATTAGTAAACCCATTTCCTCATTCTAATTTCTCAAACACACTTCACTTTCTCTCTCTACCTTCCTCCTCCTCTCTGCCCAGCCAGCCACAGCAGCCCACCGCCGGCCATTTTTTCCGGCCACGAGCTACCGCCGCCGCCACCTCTCGCCGGCCGCCACCTCCTTCCTCCTCTCTTGTGTTTTCATCAAATTTTAACCCCAAGGGTAATCTCTCAATCCCCCAAATTCAATTCTTTTAAACCCTAATCTGAGTTTTATGTTTTATATGTGTAATTCTTGTAAATTCTATCTCTTTTACTCTCTTTAATCATGAATTCAAAGTTATGATTGTATTAGTCAAGTTAGGATTTGAGTTTAGAGTATGTGCATGTGAAATTTGAGGTGTTCTTGAGGTTTTCTTGATGATTTCTTAATGGATGATGATTTAATCTTAATGCATGTGAGTTTCTTGATGAGATTCTGAGTATTAAGGGTTGTTTATAAAAGTTAAGTTTGATGTTTAAGTGTTGTTATGTTTAATTTGGGTGAATTGATGACATTTTGGTGAAAGAGTGCTAAATTAAGTTGTATATGAAAGAATGCATGTTGGATCCATGGATGCATGTGAAATTTAAGGTCTTTGATGAGCTATTTGTGAAGGTTTAATTCTGGAAATATGGTAGATAATAGCTTAAATGAAGTTTGGTAAGGAATTAGTATGAATTAAGAGCTTTAAAACATCATTAGAGTTGAGTTTAAGTGCAAGAAAGATTCTGCTCAATTTCTGGAAAATTACAGGGACTTGAAAGTTGGATTTTTACCCAGATTTTTACTCCATGGGATAGCCCAAAGTCTTAGCTAACCATAGGCTTTGGAATTTCTAAATTCCGTCTTGTATAGGCCGAGTTATGGCCAAAACCGTAACGTCACGTTTCGGAATACGTTTCTGGAAGTCAGTAGCTTAAGGGCTGTTTTTCATCCCTTTAAAGATCTTTCTAGTTTTTGTGGTAAATATGAAAGTTTTAGGTCACATTGCAAGCTTTCCAGAAAGGTATGGTTTGTAGTTATCCGATATCGGGAGTGTGAGTTATGAGCCCAGAAAGAAGGGTTGTCCATCTTGAAGTTTCTGCCCAGTTTATTCCTTATTAAATTCCATCTTTGGGGCCCTAAACCAATATCAATAGAGGATTTTAAGCATTGATAAGTTATGGTTATATGTTGTAATCCTATATTATGATTTTAAGGTTGAAAAGTATGGTTTGGAAGCCTAAGTATATCCTAAGGTCATCATTCCAAGGGTTTATGAATCTAACACAAGTTATAAGTTTTCTCCTCATGGACTTTAGCTTAAAAGCCCTTTATTATTGATCTAGCTAAGATTTCTCATCTAGCTTTATAACCTCCAAGCCCTAAGTAGATTCAAGTCTTTTTCCGTCTAAAGTACCAACTTAAGCTTGCCTCTCAATCACGTTCGAAAACCCATACCCCATGAATCATTCTCACTTCATTTTTAATCTCATTATCACGTCTTCGCATCATCTTTAAGTCCACGATTTCCATTCTAACCTTCAATCTTTAAGTCCCATTCTTCATCAATTTAAGCTACCTTTCCAAGATTCAAGTTCCATCTTCTTAATTCACCTTTCTATGTCAATACCTTCATATAAATTCGACCCGGAGTTCTTAATTATCCGAACCCAGTTTCTGTCCGGGCCCATTTTGGAGCCCTCCCTCTCATTTTTACCCTCTGGTTCTGTTGACAAAGTTGTAGATTATAATTTTCCCTATTCCGGGATGTACTCTTTTACTTCATTCCGATTTTCCTAACTCAAGTTACACTATAATCTTTATTTTTATACAACCTGAAATTTTCTCCCTAAGTTATTTCATTTATATTTTCCTAAGTTTCTAAACTTTTGAAACTAATTAAGAGCCTCATTCGGTTCTTCATTTTCCATTATTCATGTCTTAGTTGACAAGTTACCAAAGTCATCTCAAAGCCGAGACGCACCGCCAGGGACTTTATCATCCCAAGGTACGCAAATTGTCCAACCTTTACCGCCTTAGTGCGTATATTATTCATGTATTATCAAGTTTTATGCTTTATGTAATCTTTTATGTTTTAAAGTGGACCCGCCTTATATTATCATTTATATGTACTCATGTTTTAGCACTCCTGATCAGAGTGCCTTGACCTGGCCAGTGTCGACCGCTTAGCGGTCACCCAATCCAAATCTAGATCGATTTGGGCATGCGCGTGTGTGAGGTGCTTGCACCGATCATGAGGGTTCCACATATTTATTCATCTATCTTTACTACATTGTTATTCATGTATGTTATGTATGTACTTCATTTCAGGTTATTAGTTTTACTCCCCTTCCCTTGTTTTCAAAATGAATTTAAATGCCGGCACTAAAACCGTTTTCGAACGGTTTTACGTGTTGGAGGTTTACGTACTGAGTGTTTCGCCACTCACTTTTTGCAATGTTTTAATGTTTTGTTTTTAGGAGGTTCGAGCTCCCGAGGCAAAGACAAATCAGTTCCGAAGTAGCTTCAATCGCGTGAGGTAGTTCCTAAGTCACATTAATGGCAGGAGAGCCGGTTTGGCAGCTGCTTGGAAGTTCTCTTATGGTTTTAAGTTTATGTATCCATAAATTCAAGGATTGTGTAAGTTTGTACTTATGTTTTGGGTTTGGAGTTTAGCATTTTTCTTTCTTGTGGTTATAAAGTTTTGGTGTGTTTGTGCCTTGTCTCTTTTGGGGACGGCGGTAATGCCTCGATCTAAAGTGTTCCGTTGCGCTAATCACAGGTTTAGGTTTCTGAGTAGGATTTTAATCTTGTGATTAAGGTTGGGGTGTTACAGGTCATCGACATCACGATCGGTGAAGTCCCTCGGCATTGATTTGCCATCATCATCATCAATGCCTTCCAGGCTCGCGTTTGGTTAGTCTCGACATCTGGCCTCGCGTCCAGTTTGTCATCATCATCATTATCATCATCATCATCATCATCATCAATCCTGAGTCGCCGGCAGAGTTTCGGTGAAGTCTCAACACCCAAGGTCATCGGCAGAGTTTCGATGCAGTCCCAATCTTGAGCCACCAGCAGAGTTTCGGTGAAGTCTCAACCCCCAGGCCATCAACATCGCGATCTATGAAGTCCTTCGGCATTGAACATGCCAACAATCATCAACATCGACACCGGGAAAGACTAGAAACGGCACTAGGAAAGACTAGAAAATCAACATCTCCAAGAGCCATCGGCATCGTGTCCGATGAAGTCTCTCTAACAAGTAGAGCATCATTCTTGCTCGAGATCACCGGGAAATTGTTTTCGGATGCGCTACTTAATTGATCGGGAGCCGTCTAAGATTGCTTAATCCTTAAATAAGGATGTTTTTTTTTTCGAAATTCATTTTCGGGGTGATAAAACTTTATTTATTTACAAACTCGTTTTTTATTATTTAAATTATCCGTAATTACACAAATTAATTTAACAATAATTTAATCTCGGCTCAATCACTAAATTCAAGCCCGAAGAGGAGCAACCTGGCCACCAGAAACTGCTAAAACCCGCCTAGGTTTTAGCAGACCTTGGGCTAGGCCGTCTGCATCCTTGGGCCAGAAGAAAATGGGTTGAAATTAATAAAACCCGCCTAGGTTTTATTAATTTATGGCCCGTTTTCCTCGGGTCTAATCTTAAATTAGTGAAGGGGAATGAACTAAATTATTTTCTTAAATTATTTTATGCATAAACGAATATTTTAAATAGTTAAACGAATTTATAAAATGTAAAAGAGTCGTCAGCCGATTTAAGGAAATCGACAAACCGTAAAATAAGAAAAGAAAGACTCAGGTCTACGAACCCGATTTCTAGATTCGGGGGTAAGGGTACGGATTCGAGAGTTATAAGAACCCTCGAATCCGCCTGTTATAAAACAGACTCTACTAAAATCAACATTGAAAAGAAAGAGAGCGGGGAGAAGTTTGATTAATTTCCTGGAATTATTATTCAAATCATGCAATATGAAAACATGATATTTACTTTTTACAAAATGTACAAGTAAGGAATTAAAAAATGAATTACATGAATAACCAATAACAAAGAAACCGAACCTTGCTTAAGATGGTAGAATCGATGAATTTGATCCCTTGAGTTGCCCCTTGACTTGATGCTTGGATGAAATAATGTTGATGATTTGGAAAAGCGGAGTATGGATGGTTATATGGTGGTGATGAGTGTGATTATGGTGGGATCAGAAATGGATATGGATGATGAAATTTTGAGAGAATGGAAGTATAATATGGAGGAAGTTGATGAGAGTTGTTGATGATGAAAGTTGATATGGAGGGGGTATTTATAGGTGAGGGGGTGAAGGATTTGGAGGGAAATGATGCGGGACATACCCAATATGTATTATATGCTCCTGGAGAATGTGCTCCGGATCCTACGTGGCATATGACATTGTTCATCCATAAAAGAGTCTTTGTTCACTCATAACCAGATAGGATAATTCACGACATATGTTGAGATTCTTCACCCTGTATATCGAGATTGTTCACTAGATATGTTGAGATGGTTCACTAAATATGTTAAAATTATTCATCATGTAACTAGTGGTTGTTCATTGACAATATTATCATTGTTCACCGTGCCATTGTTTACTAATTCATTGTTACTCCTGCAAGTTCAAGTACATTCGATAAGTTCTAATGATAGAAATTTTGTCACATAAGAAGATTATATATTATAAATTGATTTCATGAGTAAACAATCTTAATCTTTCAAGTGAGCAGCCAAGTTATGATGAACAATCTAAATTTTTTTAGAGTAAACTATGTGGAACAAGTTCAGTAAACATTATTAGTTGAAGTAAATGAACAACGTAGTTGAAGTAAATGAACAATGCAGTTGAAGTGAGTGAACAATCCGAATCAATTTAGTGAACATCGTACGGTAAACAATGATGTTATCTTCAGTGAACAATTCAGTTTAACTGACGCTGGTAACCGACAAGTAGTTATTGATTTTTTTTAAAAAAAAAATCTGACATGGCTGTCATGTCATCTCCTGGAGCACATGCTCCAGGAGCATACAATAATTTGCAGGACATACCCTACAATCTGTGACGAAGCTAGGACTCGACACCAGGGGTGTCAAGATAAAATTTAATAAAAACAAAATATATTGTAACAAATTCTAAAATTTAACATATTCAAATAACACAAAGTTTAATGAGATAGTTTCAAAAATAAAAATACATAAATAGATTATGATTTCATCACAAAATTAGCAAATTCACTAATTATTTAATACAAATTTAATAAATTGAACATAAGAACGGACTTGAGTCGGAAGGCAGCAACAACGTAGGGGGCAGGGGAATTGGATTAAGTCTTAAAAATTTAAAATATTCAAATAACACAAAGTTTAATGAGATAGTTTCAAAAATAAAAATACATAAATAGATTATGATTTCATCACAAAATTAGCAAATTTACTAATTATTCAACACAAATTTAAGAAAAAAAATACATAAATAGATTATGGTTTCATCACAAAATTAGCAAATTCACTAATTATTTACTACAAATATAATAAATTGAACATAAGAACGGACTTGAGTCGGAAGGCAGCAACAACGTAGGGGGCAGGGGAATTGGATTAAGTCTTAAAGCATCGTCGAACTCGTAACCTCTGGGGTTGAGTTGAGATGGCAACAATGTTAAAAGTTAAAATGTATGAGAGGGAAATTAGCTTCAACATTAAAGCATCCCTCGAACCCGTGATCTCAAGGCAACTGACGCGCACTTAGGATAAGGGACTGAACCATCCAACCATTGTAAATTTTATTGAATCTTTTGCAACAATATACTTTATATTTATTTGTACCTATTAAAATAATTGTAAACTAATTTCTTTTTTTTTCAAAAAAGTTTGGGGGTCAACGGACCTCCCTTGACCCTTATTGGCTTCGCCACTGCCCACAAATCAAGCCATCAGAGACCAAAACCTAGGCAGGTTTTGGGTGGTCAATGGACGTGGGGAAAAGATCAAGGGATCCAATTGCATGCATGCAGATTTTGGCACCAACTACCTCAAAACCTAGGCGCCTAGGTGGGTTTTGATATTATCAGCACACGGATCGGTGATGTGGAACAAAACGACGATGTCCCGCTCTTCTTCTCAAAACCTAGGCGGGTTTTGATACTCTTAGGATGGGGCACACTTCTGGGCCAGATTTATGGGCCTAGAAAATGTTAAAACTCGCATGGGTTTTAAAACTGGCTAAGTACAACTTCGAACGGCCATAACTCTTTCATCCGGACTCCGATTGTGGCAATTCAAAAGACGTTGGAAAGCTTACGATGTGTACTTTACTCTCATCAAAAGAAATGGGGCCAACGAGACTTGTGAAAAAAAGGGATTTGAAATGGTGAGCATATATATGTGGAAAGGGTGGAAAATGAAGGCTTTTTGTGGTGGGTTGGCCCGGTAGCTTTTGATTGAGGAAGGCCCTTTTGATTTTCTTTCATGCTAGCCTCTTTTCTTGTTATGCTTGATTTATACACTTGTCCCAGTACAAAATCCGGTGTTTGCATCGGCGCAAGTTCGCTAACTGCGACACAGGACTTAGCTTCCAAATGTCAGCACACACTTTCTAGTAGGACACCTCAAACGTCCGAAATCATAACAAGTAGGATGCCATCAAACGTCCGAGATCACTTCAAGTAGAGCATCATTCTTGCTCGAGATCACCGATCGGCGCAAGTTCACCAACAACGATGCAGGACTCAGCTGCCAAGCATCACCCCAGGCTTTGCACGCGGCAAAGTCATATCCTCGGGCTTTGCATCCCAAAGTCATACCCTAACCGGTGTCCATCAAATCAAGACTACTTTGATTCTCGTCCTATCTTTGGACTAAATCAAAGTAGGGGCTCTCTGTAGACACCGGGATTTTGACACATAAGTTATATAAACATGAAGGCGGAAGAAATAAAAGAAGCGTGATAAATACATGCATTTACATGTGTTTTATTCATCTAAAATCTCATGCATGATCAAATGTGATTTTTTCCTAGCTACATGTACATTTTTTTATTATAAAAATGATGTCATGCAAGCCCTAAGAACAAGTGTCAGAGGTCCCAAGTTCGAATCCTCACAAAAACACCTCAAAAGCTAGCTAAATAATATACACTCTCCATCCATGCATGCAGTGTGAATAGCAGCTTCCCTAGGCAATCTCTCTCCACACTCCACCGTCCATGCATGCATGGACAAGCTGGGTTCCTCCCCCCTACATGAAGGTCAGGCAGTCTTGGTGGCTCTACCCACACGTGGTCAATTGACCACGTGCCACCGTCCATGCTAGGTCAGCTCCCATTATTGCCTTGGTATCATGTATCCATCCGAAGACTACGAGGTGAGGTATGTACATTCATGCATGCCTACTCCCTCCTAAGCCTATAAATACTACACCTAAACACACTCAATACTCACTTACCAATTCACTCATCCATTCTTCCTCCTATTAATTCTCTCATCTCTCATCTCTCAAATCTCATAAACTCTCTCCACTTCTTATGAGTAAATCATCTCTCTTATCACCATTCTACTACCATCCTTATTATCTTCCATCATCTATCTTACCAAAATCTTGACCATTCTTCCATCATAAAAAGCCTAAATACACATCCTACCTTTATTCATTCCAAACTCCATAAAAAATCCTGTCATAAACACATTCAAAAACTACAAAAAGAAGCTTTCCTACTACCCTTTCTACCCTCTCTTTTATCCCTTTTCCTAGCATCTTTACTACTATATCTTGGCACAATAAGAGGAAGGTTTTAAGGCATCCAAAGGCTAGGCAAGGCTTTTCCCAACAATGTAGCAATGTAAGCTTTTAAGTATTCTTTTTGTACATAATTGTGTATATTTATACTTTCTTTATCTTGTATATTTCATTCTTGTTGCATGATTCATTGAAATAATTCTATAAAGTATTCCTTCGATTTCCTTCCAAACTTTATCAAAAGTACATTTTAAACTTTTAGTACAGTCTATCCTTTTGTGAGAGGTGAACTCTTGAGGTTTATCTTTCGAGGTCGTAGCCTTACCCCGAATCCATTCTTAGGTTTTGCAGGCGGAGTCTTTCTTTCTTTTTCTTTTCGTTTTGTCTTGGCTTTTCCCTTAAAAAGTCGGGTGGTGACTCCCATTTCGAACTAAAATACATCAAGGATTGCATAAACTATGGTTAACATGGTTTTATAATGTATCGATGCAACTTTAGGGTTTTCTTTCTTATATTTCCAAATAATACTTGCATAAATCACTCTCTTCCGAGCCTAACATTTAAATGAGCAAATTGGATTAAATACAGAAGAGTTTGGAACAAGTGGATGTTCACTCTTAGAGGTTTAATTCAAGGACTCATAAAATGCACAAGTAAAGGGAAAGTGATTTTACAAAGTATTATTCATGAAATGTACGATTAATTCCTCAAAGAGTTTTCAAAGGTTAAACCCAGCACAAATCACCGAATCAAACCCCCAATCCAAACATGGACGTTCGGAAGCCCGAACGGTGAGGAAAAATGTCCACACTCTCGCTGCATTGTTCTCGCATAAGGACGTTCTTGAACCGCCAGTTGAGTGGCACGTCTGCGTCCTCTCCGAAAGAAATTTATTCTCTTGCAATAAAATTCAAAAGCTCAAAAGATTTCCTTAGAGAGAGAATAAGGACTTGAAGATAATGAGCTCGAGTTGGAGTGCAATGCAGCCGGATTCAAGCTCCCTTATATAGGAAAAATGAGTGAGCTCCTACTGCCACGTGTCAGCTCATCATTGGACCTAACTCAAGGTCGGTCGGCCTACAAGACTGCCTTCAATAATTGCGTTGAATGATCTTCTGCATGGCCTGCAAAAGCTGAGTAGTACGAGCCAAAAGATTCCTCCTTGAAGTGGTGGTTGGTCTTCCTTGATAAGAGAGTTTTTGTCTTCTTTTTCCTTGCCCATTCCCAATGACGTGTGTCCTTCCTAAAGCCATGTGTGACCGAGCACCAAACATGCCCAATGAGAAGAGTGTGATCTTTTCAAGATCAAAGCCTCCATTCCCTAAAAGGCAACAAGTCCTAATGGTGGTACTGCCGAAATCCGAGGTAAGTTTTCCGGATCAAAAGTTTAAATTCATCAGAACTGACAAAAACTACTTTGTTTTTTGCCGGAAAAATAAGGGCCATCGACATCCATTCCGTGAAGTCCCTCGGCATTGAATTGCCATCATCATTATCATCAACGGCTTTCAGCCTCGCGTCTGGTTAGTCTGGCATCTCGCCTCGCGTCCAGTTTGTCATCATCATATCATCGTCAGAAAAGGCCAAAAACAGGGTAGCCCATCGGCATAAGTCCCCATCGACATCAGAGCCACCAGCAGAGTTTCGATGAAGTCTCGACAACCAGGGCCATCAGCAGAGTTTTGATGCAGTCCCAATCCTGAGCCACCGGCAGAGCTTCGGTGAAATCTCGACCCCCAAGCCATCGACATCGCGATCGATGAAGTCCTTTGGCATTGAACATGCCAACAAACCATCAACAAACATCGACACCAGGAAAGACTGGAACCAACATTAGGAAAGACCAAAACATCAACATCCAAGAGCCATTGGCATCGTGTCCGATGAAGTCTCTCTAACAGGTAAGGCGACATTCTCTCCTGACATCACCTATCGGCGCAAGTTCGCCAACCGCGACACAAGACTTAGCTTCCAAGTGTCAGCGCATACCTTCAAGTAGGACGCCCCAAATGTCTGAGATCATATTGAGTAGGACGTCATCAAACGTCCGAGATCACTTCAAGTAGAGAATCATTCTTGCTCGAGATCGCCCTCGACAAAGGCGCAGATCGCCCACAACCATGATGCAGGACCCCGCTTCCAAGCATCACCACAGACTTTGCACTCCACAAAGTCATATCCTCAAGCTTTGCACTCCACAAAGTCGTATCTCGACCGGTGTCCATCAAATCAAGACTACTTCGACTCTCGTCCTATCTGCAAACTCGATCAAATTGGGGGCTCTCTGTAGACACCGAGATTTTGACGCATAAATTACATGAGAAGAGATGGAAGAAACAAAACAAGCTCGATAAATACATGCATTTACATGTATTTTCCTCAACTAAAATCACAGGCATGATCACATGTGATTCTTCCTTGCTACATGTACATTTGTTATATCAAAAGATGAAGCATGCAAGCCCTAAAAGCAAGCATCAGAGTTCGCGAGATCGAATCCTCACAAAAGCACTCAAAAACTCCTCACAAGAGGTAAATAACATACACTCACTCCGTCCAATGTGAACCTCACATTCCCTATGCAGTCTACCTTCACACTATCACCGTCCATGCATGCATGGACGAGGAGGATTCATCCCCCCAGCTTGGTGGCCGGTCGGCCTTGGTGGCTCCGCCCACACGTGGTCAATTGACCACGTGCCACCGTCCATGCAAGGTGAGCTCCCCCTACTACCTAGTGAAGTGCATAGCTTGGAGATTACTATGTGTGTGTGTGTTATACATGCATATATCTTCTCTCCTCCATTCTCCTATAAATACCATCCTTCTCCAAGTCATTTCACTCATCAACTCACTCATCATCTATCCCTCTCTATGCATTCTCTAATCCCTCTCTAATCTCTCTACTTCTTATCTCATATTCATCTCTTATTCTATCCATCCTACTTTCCATCATCTATCTTACCATCATCTTATTTCTTTTATCCTCACCAAAAACCCTAAATACATATCCTACCTTTATTCATCCCACACTCCATAAAAAAACCCTAGCCCAAACACATTCAAAACCATAAAAGAGCCTTCTTATTCCCCTCTTTCCACCCTCTTTCTTATCATCTTTTAACCACCTTTTTCTATCATCCTTTGGGCACTTGGAGAGGAGGTTTTAAGGCATCATCGACAAGCATCTAAAGGTTAGGCAAGGCTTTTCCCAACAAAGTAGCAATGTAAGCTTTAAGTGTTCTTGTTTTTGTACATAATTGTGTATTTGTACCTTCTTTATCTTGTATATTTCATTCTTGTTGCATGATTCAATGAAATAATCTTATAAAGTATTCCTTCATTTCCCGTCCAAATATTATCAAAAGCACATTCTTAAACTTTTAGTAGTGTCTTTCCTTTTATGAGAGTCGAACTCTTAAAGTTTACTTTTCGAGTTCGTAGCCTTACCCCCGAATTCATTTTTGGGTTTCGCAGGCGGAGTCTTTCTTTCTTTTTCTTTTTTTTTTTATCTTGGCTTTCCCCTTAAAAAGTCGGGTAGGGATTCCCATTTTGAACCAAAACACATTAAGGATTGCATAAACTATGGTTAACGTCGTTTTACAATGTATTGATGCACCTTTAGGGTTTTCTGTGTATTTCTGAATAATATTTGCATAAATCACCTTCTTTGGAGCCTCACATTTAAGTGAGAAAATTGGGTTCAATTTGGAAAAGTTTGGAACATGTGGATGTTCACTCTTAAAGGTTTAATTCAAGGACTCATAAAATGCATAAGTAAAGGGAAAGTGATTTTACAAAGTATTATTCATGAAATGTACGATTAGTTCCTTAAAGAGTTTTCAAAGGTTAAACCCCAGCACAAATCACCGAATCAAACCCCAATCCAACGTGGATGTTCGGAAGCCTGAACGGCGAGGAAAAATGTCTACAAGTATGTATAAATGTTTGTCCTTACCTTTCCTTTGACATCTTGTCTTCGATAAGTTTCTTAAATCTTATTTTCCCTTTCACTACAAGACTGTCTCTAATCGCCAATCTTTTGGCAAAAGGGGGATTGTGCAATTGTTCTTGTCCTTCTCAAGGAGAAAATAATATTTAATTAGTGATGGATGTTCGAGTAAAAAGACAAAACTGATTCAACGAGACAAATTGGTTCATTTTAGTTATCATTCATCAAAAGAAATTAAACTATTTTAATTTTAAATCAAAACACTTTATCAACTCTCACTTAGTGTTTTAATTTACCAAGACCCACAAGACTCATGGGCTCAAGTGGACTTCGGCCCAACAAAACTCGAGCTCATGTCACCTTTGGTGGATCATCTTATGATCGATCATTCAAAATGACTCTTGGCAAGAAATTTTTATCGAATACAATATTTCTCTTCCTCTGCTCTTAGCCCAAAATTGTTTTGATAGCTCATTTGAATCGACCTATCTCCCACCCTAATTATTAATGACAGACAAATAATTCGCTTTGGAGATATTATTCTCCATCTAAATGGTGTTTCGCTAGGTTGAGCAATAATTCAATTTTGAGAGTAGGTTTTATTATCCTAAGTATGCAATTGCAGGTGAACTCTTTCGAAAACCATAAAAGGCATAATAAAACAACATACTATAATAAATTAAAGCATAAAATAAAACCCCTAGTATGGCCACCTAGACTTAACCAAACTAATTTTAACTAAGCCTTGACAGTCTTCAAGAATTCCTTCTTGGATTTTGCAACTTCTTTGGATATGGCTCCCACTTGGATCAATATCTCCATTGCTGTTGGGCTCCCATTTACTTGATGTCTCCAATTACAATAATTTTAAAAGAGAACCTCTCAAACAGGCTTTTCATGAGTTAAAATAAATTCAACTAAAAATTAAATTTAAATAATTCAATGACGGCAAACAGGTCGTATTTCACCCAACCCGATATGTACGGAGACTGGTAAAACCGACTATCTATGGCAATACTAGAAACACATGCAAACAAGCAATATTGCAATAATTATATCAAATATAACACATGCTTTAAATAACAAATTATGAAGGCATATTTGCAATATAGAATCTATATAAGGAAACAAATACTAAATAAAGTTTCCTAAACAGTTTGCATGATTGACAAAATAACAAAATTCCAAATTTTATTTTAATTATCTAAACAAATGTAGGCTTTATAGAATACCTTTACTTACAAGTTACTCAATTTACGTAAAATTAAGTATTTCAAAAGATACTATATCTTTTAAAATTGCAAGTTTCCTAAACTTTACAAACTCTTATAAGATTTAATGTGATACTATATCTTTTAAAATTGCAAACTTTACAAATTCTTATAAGATTTTATGCCTAACATCTGATTTAGTAAAAGTAGGGTTCGATAATTAATTTTCTACAAATTAATTATTAACCCTAAAACAGACACGTTTTCACCAACATTGTTGCCAACGCGGTCCGTGTTGACTCAACACGGTTCGTGTTGTTTCCCAGTGTCGGTTATTTCATGCATGAAAACGTAATAAAATATCAATGAATTTTAAAACTTACTAACACTAAATTTCTCATATCATTGCGTCATCTAATGAACCCCTATGAAATTTTCCAAAATTTTATCAAATTTACACAAACTTGTTAAATTTAGGGAATTGAACTAATTTAATTCGCCGTTTTATCGGAAAATAAAAGGAGAACAGTCTGATAAGTTCGAAAATTAAATTTTATAATTTTTCTCATACAGTAGAGTCATCTAATGAGCTACTGTCAATTTTTCAGGATTTTATCTAATTTCAAAAATTCGGAAAAAAATTAGAAGAGTAAACGATTATACTCCGCTACAGATCTGAAAATCAAAGGAATACTAACTTATCGAATTCGAAATTTAACAAAAACGTTTTCCCAAAATGTATGGTCACACAGTAACCTACTGTAAAATTTTCAAAAGTTTTACAAATTTCTATAAATTTATAAAATTCAGAGAAATAACCAAATTTATTCTCGTCAGATCTAAAAAACTCAATTAAAAATCTATTTTAAGTGGATAAATTCACGAAAATTTTTTCCCTAAAATTATGGTCACCCAGTGACCTACGGTAAATTTTTCAGAAATTTTACAAATTTCAAAAAATTTATAAAATTCAGAGAAATAACCGAAATTATTTCTCATCAGATATGAAAAAGCTCAATTAAAAATCAATGTTGATTGGGAAAAATCTACAAAAATTAGGCCAAGTCCAAAACACTTACAGATGCATCCAATAATTTTCTTAAAAAATTTTGAATTCGCTTGATATTTTATTTCGACTTTTCATTATATTTACCGTAAATAGTCTAAATCAGAAAATAATTCTACAAAATTATATTTTGTGAATCAAAATTATTCCGGGTATTGCCTACTATTTAACAAGATTAAACATGATCGTTTCTAAGACAATCTAAAATATTTCAAGATCATGCTAATTTTAACCATTGAACAAGCATAGATTGATTAATTGAAGGCCATAAGGAAATAAATAATAATAATAATAATAAAGCATGAAACTTTACAATAAAATTCCAGATATACTATTATGAATAATAAAGACTAAAACTTTCATAGAGTTTCAAAATTTAGGCATAATATCTAATCTAGCAAATTCGTAATATAGTTCAACGATTGATAAAATTATATGAATTAAGGCATAAAACATCAGCATGCAATTGATGAGTGTTGGGATAAAAATGCCACCAAGCTTTCCCAAATAATCAAAATTGCCATTATATTTTCTAAATTGTCAAAAATACCATTAGAATATCCAATTATGTCAAAACTGCCACTCTTTTCTATTATTACCTGCTGTTGCCGGTCATCTTCATCTTCTTCACTGTTCTTCATCTTCTTCACCTTGTTCATATTCATCATCTCCTTCTTCTTCACTCTTCTCCTTTGTATTCTTCTTCTGCTGCTGCAGTATTCTTCTTCTCCTGCTTCTACTCTAGACCCTGAACTGTCCCACAACTCAACCATGAGCACCGAACCAACCACACCTTGAATGATGTCCCAGGTTAAGAGTGTATCAGGCAAAGTGCTCACAAAATGCAATTGCAGGTTACTTGATGCAGAGCACTCAATTAAGTTTTCGGATGAACTGCAACAAGCATCAACTTAAAAGGTGAAGGGGGGAGAAAAGGATACTAGAAAAACCTAAATCAGATGGCTAATGCTGCAAGGTGAAACCATGAAAGTGCTATGAATTTTAAGATTCATTAATTTCTCTGAATTCATGGCTTCGTCCTTCTGATCAGGCCTCAATTGCTCGAGAATTCGGACGATGTTTCGGACATCGAACAATCTTGTGCGTTTCTAAACATCTCAAGCTTGTTGGCTGGGAAGTAGGGAGCAAGAGCGCAACCCGGGGTGCAACGACGTCGTTGGTATTTGTACGCAGCAGTGGCTTGGCTTGTGCCTCCTTCCACTGTCATCAGGGAACCCAGATACCCAGTTCGTCAATGATGAATTTCAGGGCACTAAAACAAGAATGAATGAAAATTCATTCGAGTTGAATTTGGCTGTCATCAGGGTTTCGATTTTAGGGTTGATATTTGGGATTTTGATTGAATAGGAATTGGATTGAATTGGGGTGGATTAGGGTTGGTTTTTTGGAGGTGGAGATGGAGTTGAAGAGTGAAGAAGATGAAGATGACCGGCAACAGCAGGTAATAATAGAAGAGAGTGACAGTTTTGACATAATTGGATACTTTAATGATATTTTTGACAATTTGGAAAAAATAATGCCACTTTTGACTATTTGGGAAAGCTTGATGGCATTTTTATCCCAGCACTCTGCAATTGATGGCTCTGATACAATTGTTGGGTTTTAAGTTATCTATTTCCTAAACAGATTCAGATTAATTGACGGAATATTTATAACGATTATAAAACAACTAATCAAATAAGAAAGAAACAATTGTAGATGCTTAGTAATTATACCTAATCACTAATCCGACAGATGCAGAGGTTGACCTTTGAGATTTTAATGTAGTTATCTTCTACTGTAAACCCACGCAGCACTCCAGGAACTCGACTGCTAGATCGACCTGATCGAGACAGATCTCAATCTAAGATGTATGTATTTCGGTATGAGGTGGTTTGTTTCAGGAAACAGTGATTGCAAATTGAAAGAGAGAGGACTCAGGAAATCACCCTGGTATCTCTCTGAAAGTCTCAAGCAGTTCCCTCGATCTCAATCTCTCAAAGAGGCTCCCTTTTATATTGTTTAGACGGCTTGGGGAAAGGGTTATTAAAACCCTAATGACCAACTTACACAATGACGCATTTTGAGGCCCAACACGATCTGTGTTGTCGCAATACGGTCTGTATTGGCCTCCAAAATGTCCCTTAGGTCGGCCATAGTCACCACAGTCTGTGGCGACACCAACACGGACCGTGTTGGATCACAATGTTCCGTGGTGAGTCCAATTCAATCCGTGTTGGGTTGATTCCTCATAGAAATCAACTCCCAACATCCCTAAACATAATACGATATTACTTAGGTTATATACATTGTTCCAGGGCACTGACTTGTGTGACCCAGTAGGACCAAATAATATAGTTGTAATTAAATATGTTTAATTACCAAAAATAGAGGTCTCTAGCAAGACATGTAATCACTATATTATATTGGTTTAAACTCCATGTATATCGAACATTGTCGCGACATTCCCAACACTTCCGAGCCCAACATCTTGTGAGCCTATTGAATTGAATTTATAAGACTTTGGAGCAAGTGGATGTTCTCTCTTAGAGGTTTAATTTAATTATTCATAAATGCATAAAGTAAAGGAAAAGTAATTTTATGACATATTATTCATGAAATGTGTGATTAATTCCTTAAAGAGCTTTTAAAGTTTAAACATAAGCACAAACCTCCAAAACCCCCAATCCCGTGGGCGTTTAGGAAGTTTGAACAACGAGGAAAAATGTCTACATAATTTTTTGGCGACTCCACTGGGGAGTTTTCTAAAGTAAAACTTGAAAAAAGGTTAGTGTGCTTTAAAATTTTTGGAAGGAAAATAAATTTTTACTTTATATTATTAAGTCATTCCTTTTTAGGCATAAATGCATGGCATATACGGGGGCACTCCCTTGGCATGTAATATGTTATAGGGGCATGTAAATCGACGGTTTTGCTTTTTTAAACCATAAAATATAACCCATGGGATGCCGGACCGGCTATACTCGCTTGGTGCATTTACACCAATGAGCCTTAGCCACCACATCCACTCATCCATCACTCTATGTGGTCTCCACTCGAGCCTCTAAGAGCAACACCCCACACATTCAAGTTGAACTCACAACAAGAATGCATCGGGGTGAGTACATGAGTTGATAAGCCTTATCCAACCAATAAACCCTTTTGTACATGGAGCCTTAATTTAGGGTACCCTTGTTGATATGTATGCTATGTGAATATGTGTTTTCTTTTTTTTTTTTTTTATAAAGAGTCGACCCTTGTTTAGAAATATTGTTCTAGTCCATGTATGGATCATTGGGCTAAGAAGAGTCATGATTACAGCTAGGCTCATTAACCTCAAATATTATGGTTAACCCAGTGGTTGGGCCCATTTATGTATAAAGGTTAATTATCTTAGTCCATAAAGTAAACTTAACTCACCTTTGATGATCTTGTATGGTCCTTTACAATACTATACTAACAAAAGGTCCAAAATATGATTAAAGTCAAAATAAAGTTAGTGAGTAATGTCTTAGACTACATAATAGTCACTAGGCTTGCGTAAATTAATTTATTGATTTAATTATTGAATCCTTCACAAATTCATGGTCGGCCCGTTGTTAGGCACAACCATACTGGATTTCACAATTAAGTCCATAAATTAGTTATAACTCACCTATTGTTGACTTTATTCAGTCCTTTACAATACTTGTTTTCCTCGAGTAAATAAATAAAGCTTGTGGTAAGGTGTAAATCTGTGTTTGTGTCTGTTGAGTCTTCATTAGAGTCGGACCTAATTTCGAGATTTCATTTTAGTCCGCATAATAATCGTTGGGTTTGAGAAAGAATGAGTTTATAAACTCGATTAATTAACCATAAATTTTATGGCCAGCCTGGTTGTGAGGCCCATCCGTTTTAAAGGTTAATTACCTTTGTTTATCAATTCATTTTAACTCACCTTTGATGGTTTTATTCGGCCCTTCACAGTATTCTCTTACATAAGGTCGGAAAAAGAAAACTAATTAATAATTAAACAAAGTTAGTGTGTGTTGTTCTAGCCCGTGTAATAGTCACAAGATTAGAGAAATGAAATTATGAATTCGATTATTAAGTCTAAAAAAATCTATGGTTGGCCCGTTGGTAAGCCATCCGTGGTAGAATTAATAATTGAGTTTATAAGTCTACTTTAACTCGCCTTTCGATGGCTTTATTCGGTCCTTTACGATATTCACTTTCCATGAGTTTAAATAATAAAAATTCGTTGGGTCGTAGAAAAAAGGAGTGTCTAAATAAAAGTCAAGTTGTCAGTCCGTCGAGCATTATTCTAGTCCGCAGAGTAGCCAATTTAGCTGAATTCAACACAAGTTTGTCAGTGCAAGTGACGAATTCTCCTTAAAACGGTCGTCTAGTGGTTTAAGCCCATCTGAATTGAGAAACAGTCACTTGCGCTTTCCAACTTATGTCGACTCGCTATGTTTGACTTTATCCGACCCTTTATAATGCTCTTGTTGTAAGAGAGTGTTGTTGTTTGTCTTAGAGTCGTATAAAGGACCGGTAAACCTGTGTCACTGTTGAGTCATATCCTGAGTCAATATATAGGTGTCTTACACGTTGGGAGGTATCATGTATGGTCTAGTAGGCTCGAGTCATAGGTGAGTCTTTTCCTGATTCAACATGTATCTTTCAGTTTTAGGAAGTCTAGTGTAAACCTAGGTCATGGGTGAGTTTTTTTAGAGTTAGGATGTAAGTGTCTTTAGCAAGTCTCATATATGGTCTAGTAAACCCAAGTCATGGGTGAGTCTTTGTTTCAGAGTCTACATGTAAGTATCTTGCATTCTTTAGGAGGTTTTAGGTTCGTAGCGCATGCAAACCCAAGTCATGGGTGAGTCATTGTTTTAGAGTCTACATGTAAGTGTCTTTCATTTTTAGAAAGTCCCTTTTAAACCCATGTCATGGGTGAGTCTTAAGTCTTTGTTTTAGAGTCTGCATGTAAGTGTCTTGCATTCTTTAAGAAGTCTCATATAAGGTCTAGGTCATAGGTGAGCCTTTTCCTGAGTCAATATGTGTCTGTTTTTTTTAAAAAAATAAAAAGAGTCCAGTGAAAACTCATGTCATGGTGAGTCCTTTTTTCAGAGTCAGCATATAGATGTCTTGCATTATAGAAGTCTTATATAGGGTCTAGGCCATGCAAACCCATATCATGGGTGAGTCGTCAAGTCGTTTCTCGAGTTAGCATGTAAGTGTCTTTCGTTCTTTAGGAAGTCTCATATAAGGTCCAGGTCATAGATAAGTCTTTTCTTGAGTCAACATGCGTCCTTGTACATTTCGTGTCACGTGTGAGTATTTTTTAAGTCAGCATATTAGAAGTCGTGCATCCTAGGGAGTCCCATGCAGGTCATTTAGTACATGCAAACCCATGTCGTGGGTGAGTCTTTTTCTCGAGTAAGCATATTTGCGTTTTTCATTTTAGGAAGTCCCTTAGGAGATGCATGCATTGGGATGGTTTTTCTTTCATTGTCTAGTGTCAAGGTCAAAGCCTGAGTCGACAATAAAGGGAGTATTGGGATGACGAGAAATTCTGCAGCTAACATAGATCCCGAGGACACAACATGGAGAATTGTTGGACTCTGAAGAATTAGATTGAGGATATGATCCAGACAGGAAAACTGTCTTTGTCAAAAGCAGCTCAAAGGACTAGCTAGAACATGAATTCCCCATACGAAGACAGGGAGGGTCACATCATCAAATGAGCTTTAGAGTTAGCTACAGTCCTGGTGGTCAAACATTTCATTTCCGGAGTCTGTTAGAATTAAGAGTCAGTTCTTAGTTCATTTCTTGAATTCAGTTGCTCTTGTTGCTATTTGATCAAACAGAATTTCATGCTTATGCTTTTGACTTAAGTTGAAAAGTTCTCTCATCCATCCTCGATCCTTACAAACCAATTCTGACAAATTCACCTTCTCTTATATTTCCAATTTTGTCATATACCTCGTTCCCATCCTTTTAGTTTCTTGAATCCAGGGTTAGAGAGATAAAGAGAGAAATTCAAAAAAAAAAAAAAGAGTGATTGAAAAAAAAAGAGGGAAAATCTATAGAGTGGCCAGTGTGAAAACCTCATTGAGGAAAATCGGGAAAAAGCAGAGAATAAAATCGATAAGAGAAGTCAGCATGTACCCTCATCTAGTAGGTTGAGTAGAAGGAGAGAACGTCATCAGAAAAGACCAAGTCCCATAATCTCTCTGAAGTGAGTGTTCCTCATTACAAATCTCGTAGCTTAACCAAATGTGCCAAGGACAGGGTGCTTCCGCTTCGCCTTCATTCCACCACCCACATTACCCTCATCTGCTCATCCAATCCCGACTTACAACCAAACATTTACATTTTTGACCATGCAGCCAAATCTCAACCTTTTCAAAACCCTTTCCTCCATTAACCAAATCTAAAAAGGTGTATTAAGATTGAAGGAGAACGGGGAGCAACCCATGAAAAAGTTCAAAAAACAAATAGAGCCAAAAAGAAAGGGGTTTTTGACTCAAAATAATCCAAAGTCGGAGGTCATTGGCTGAAAACAATCCAAACTCACTTTTTGGCTGAAAATAATCCAAACTTTTAACCTATTTACTCAAACTAAACCGAAATCGATTTCCGACGTCAAAATGCTGACCGGTCAGCTTATGTAGACCCCAGTCAGCATAAATTCAAAGACCAAAATCAATTAAAGAAACACGTGCTCTGGCTATCCAGTTATTGCAAAGAAAAGAGAAAAAGTGAGAGCAAAAAAAAAAAAGAGAGTAGTGAGAGCTCTTAGTCGGTCCACCAACACGGGTCGACATGAGTGGTACGACACTCTTGTCCTTTAAGCAATTTGTTCGCGTATGGAAAAGCTTGTGCTGGGAGAGTAAACCCCTTTTGGGCCGTCAATATCTCGACGCATGCCAACAAAAAAAAAAGAAGGGAACGAAAACAAAAAAACAGAGAGAAAAAAAGAGAAGGAAAAGAAAAAAGAGGGGAGAATAATAAATTAGAAGGTGGAAATAAGAGTCATGCACACCAGAAAAATCCCATAAACCTTTCCCATCTCAAACCTACACCTCATCAAACCTTTCAACCTTCAACAACCTTCCACATCTTTCAATAACCATCCATAACCTACATATGAACCATCTTTTTGAGGCATTAAGCCTACCTCGAGGCACTAACCCTTCAAAATTGTGCCTAAAGAACTACGACTGGCCTTATTCCACCTCAGATATATTGGAGAACCTAGTCGAGGCCCGACCAATACTTTTCACTTTAGAGAGCATTCGTCGCTGAATAAACCGGTCTTTGAGAGAATAAAAAAAAGAGAGAATAAAAGAGCTAGCCTGAAAACCTCACCCGGGGCGGGCTAAGCAAAAGGAGAGGAAACCTTGGGTTCTGTCATCATCATCAACCCTCCATTTTCTTTCATCAAACTTGGACATCATTCCATCAGCCATGTTCCAACCTTTTCTCAAGAGATGTTGTTTACCCCCTTTTGACCATCTCTTCTTCCTTTCAAGACATGATCAATCTTACGTGTCTCCCTATCCCATTCATTAATAAACTCTCATTCACCATTTCTTTCACCAAAAACTTTCTAATCAACCTTTTCAAGCCTTTCCATTATATCTCACCCTTTGAGGACTTTTTAGCTCAGTCATTATTGCAAGTATGAGGTTTTGTTCTTAATTCCCACTCTCAGCATACATGAGTGTGTCTCACCTCCCAACAAGAGCAAAAAGCCGTCCACATCAAATCAACGGCTCGTGAGCAGACTCAGAGACAAGCTACTTTAAACTGGGGGCTCGCGCTACTTCTGTGACATCATTCAAGACATTTTTCGTAGATAGCTTCTAAGAGGGACACCTACTCCCTATCCTACAAGATCCTGGATCTTCATTCTCATCGATGTCCTAATAGCGGTCTTAGATAAGAAAAAAAAAAAGAAAAAAAAAAGAGAGAGGCTAACTTGAAAACCCTCAAGGGCAAGTTAGGCAAAAGGAGAGATAAAGATTATCGACTAAGGACATACCGAACTTCCATCAGGGCAGCATGAGAAGCAATGCCTCCTTCTATTCCATGATCTCCATGCATCATATCGTCAGGTGTTTAGTCTCGATTTTGCATGCTTTTTCCCCTTTATTCTTTAGACTTTTTGCTTGTTTTTAATAATTAAATTAGGCTTTTTATCAAGTTTTTAGTAATTTTTCAATTTTATTAGGTTTTATGTGTTATTATCATTTTTAGTTATTTTTAGTACTAATTTGATTCAAATTTATTAATTTGAAAATAAATAAAAAGGCCTAAGTCTTCCTATCCTAATTATACCCCAGCCTAATTTCCCTCCTCCCAATTCCCTTATTCGGCCCAGCTACGAGCCCTACTACCAAACACGCCTACTCAGACCCATTAACCTGACCCATCTCCTTTTTTATCACAGCCGGATACAAATCCCATCACCCCAAAACCCTAACTTCATTTCCCCCTTTCATTTTCCCCTTTCTTCCTCTTCGTATCTCACTCACTCCCTCTCCTCTCTGTTCTCTTCTTCCCTGCGCAGACAAACAGCTCCGAACCAACCACCCACCATAGCAACGAACTCCTTCTATCTTCTTCTTCTCTTTTCTCATCTCATTCTCGCATCTCCCTTTCTCTTCTCTTCTCCATTATATATCTCGTGAATTTCTCAATCTCTCACTCTATTTCTCTTTGATTTTAATAGATTCGGTTGAGAGAGAGAGCTGCGAAGAAGAGCTCGCAACACCATCACCATCGTCATCATCTTCGATTTGCTTCATGGTTGGTTTCGGCCTCCATCCTTAGGGTTAGTACTTAGGGTAGATTAAGGTTTTTTTTCGTATGCATGTTCTGGGTTTCGAATCTGGGATTTTGGGATTTTGATGTTGGATAATTTGTTCTAGGATTTGATTTAGGTTTGTTTCTGTCTTGCAATCGATCTTAGGGTTTGAATTCACTGTTTCGATACCCTGAGATTCGATGTTGGATGTTTGGCTCAAATTTGAATGGATGTAATGTTCGGGTTTCTAGAAATTTATTTGGTTTTGATTCATGTGTAATGATGATGATTGTTCTGGGTAGATTTTAAGAATGTTGGTATTTGTTCTTGGTATTGAATTTGGGTTTGAATGTTCTAGGTTGATTTTGTGATTGTTGGTATTTGCTTTGATTTGATCTTGATGGTCGTATGATTCGGTTTTGTGTTGGTTTTGATTCTCAATGTTCTGTCTATCTCTCCCTTCCTTTGTTTCCTTTCTTTCTCTCTTTTCTTCTGGTTTTCGGTCAAGGTAGTAGAGTTAGGTCGTTCTTCCTTTCTTTTCTGCTTTTTCCTTTGCCTCGGTTAGTGGTCTTTTATAACAGTTTAGGTAAGTTTTAGGGCTGAGTCTAGGGTTTGTTTTAGGGTTGGGTCTCTAGTCAGTTTAGCTAGAGTACTATTAAGGTTTCTTAGGTTGTCTTAGGGTTTTGGTAGGGTCAGTATTAGGTCTAAGTTGGTTCTGTTAGAGTCAGATTAGGTTTTAGGTTCCTAAGCTTGTTGTCTAGGGTTTTGACCAGGTTTATTAGGTTTTAGTGTTGTTCTTTTCTATCTAGGGTTAGGGTTGGTAGTTAAAGTTGCTGGTTTAAGGTCTGGTTTAGGTTTGTTTAGGGTTCTGTTTAGGGTTTGTGTTATGTCTTTAGAGCTTAGGGTTTTTATTGGTTTTAGTTTGTTCTTTAATATGATTAGTGGCTAGGGTTCTTTGGGGTTAAGGGAGTAATTAAGGCTCCATGGATGATTAGTTATAGGTGTTAGTGAATTAGGGGTAATTAGTTGGAAAAATCTAATTCCCACCTTAGTCCTTCCTTCAAGTGGGGTGCATTAGGGATCGGAATCTCTCTAATGTACTAATCACTTGTCAATGAAAGGCTAGGGAAGGGATAGCTAGTCAGTCTCCCACGAAAGTGAGATAGAGGCTAACTAGGGAATCTTGTTCGATTAACCCCCCGGATCCATGGTGGATTTTGGGGAAGTTAATCTGGATTACCTTCGAAAGAGGTACTCCCATGGCCTTTTTCTTACATGATTCTCATATGATTTATCCTATCTCTTTGCCTCTTAACCACAAAACTCACATAACCATGAATCCTTTGGTGGCCTAAAGCTCCCCGATACCCATTTTCTTCCTTTGTGTGTTTTTTTATTGTGTTTCCTTATTTGGTTGAAAACCAGTCTTTCTTAAATGAATGTGAACCCCCAACCTAGTAGGTGAGAATTCGGAAAAGACTTTTAGGCTTAGAAGCCCCAACTCCCTGAGAATGAACGACAAAACCGGGTTACCAAACCACGTTACACAAAATGGCGTTGTTGCCGGGGAGTTGCGCCTTCTAGCCTTTAGTTCTTTTTTCTTGAGTTTTCCCTCTAGGTTCTAAAAAAAATCTAAAATTATGAATAACGAAATGACATGTTTTAACTTCCCCCAAGGTGAGCATGAATTACTTTGTGATTACTATGACAGATTAATTGATTATTGTGCTTATTGGACTTCTCAAGGTTATAATTATTCTAGAAGGGAAGTATTGGTTGTTATTAATGATGGAGTGAATTTTATAACTCATTGTCTGCTAGATTGTTTTGGTTTTAATATGGAGAATGATGATGAGGCTTGGAGATTACTTTTTTGGTTGATACGGGATGCTCGTGATTTTAAGAGTTGTTATTCTAAGGGTTATTATTTTGATAATGCATGCGCTCACCATGCTAGAAGTTTGAATGTTTGTCCCCCTTCCCCTTGTGATGATTTACATACTCAATCTACATTTGTGGATCAACCAAGGGAAGTGGGCTATGAAGATCCATATGTGAGTACTCCTTCCTCTCCTATTTCATTTTTTATGCATCTCCCCTCCCCTTGTGATCAATTTGAATCATCTATTACTCATGTTGTTGACCCGACCTATAATGAGTATATCATGGATTGTGTGCAACAAATAGATAGAAAGCAAAGTGAGTTCGGTGAAAAGCTTGATTCGATAGCTTCTATAATATCTGAGTATGCTCACATGATAAGACCTTCCTCTCTCGAGGAATGTACTTCAAGTAGAGTTGAGTCTTTTTCCCCATTGTCCCCTGATATGCATGTTGATCCCCCTTTGTGTGAAATTGGTGATAATGACTCTCTTTTTCTGTCTTTGACTTGTATGTCTCATTCTCATGATGTAGAAGCTATTCCTCATGATGCATATGTGTGTGAGTATGAATCATTTGTTGAGGATTATGAACCTAAATGTGACACTTTCACCTTTGATGTTCAAAATGATGCATCTCTATTATTAGGAATCCCGGTTCCTTCTTCATGTTTAGATTCCTCATGTGATGAGTTTGAGATTGATGATGATGATGATGATGATGCTACTTTATGTCATGTTGGAAGTGTTTGCATGTGGTACAATCCTATATTTTCTTTGCACACATGTGATGTGGTTAATGAATTAGATGATAATATTGGGTCGGGACTTGCTTGTGATGATATTGTTGAGGAAGTTGATGACTCTTCTCTATGCTTTGAATGTGATGATGTATCCCTCTCTCCCAATCATGTTATCCCTATTCATTCATTGATTATCACTCCCTCACCCAACCATGCAAGCCTTGAGTCTCTAGGTACCTTTAGAGGTTATGATCCCCTCCTTGACCCATATCATGTTTACCTAGATGACTCGCCTAGAAAAAATCATGTTCATTCACTTATTTCATCATTCTTGTGATTTTTCTAAGGCTTTTGATAAAATGTTGAGAACACTTACCTATTCTGACTTTTTGATTTTTGTGTTCTCATACATCCATGATTCTGAAATGCATTCGAGGATGCATGATCTTCTCCTACGGGCATTAAATTCTTCCGATCTTGAAGGCCCAAATCTTGAAGAATAAGGAGGGTTGATGCTCCATTGGTAATCGAGGTTATCCAAGTGCTTTTCTTGCTTTTATTGAAGACTTTATGGTAACCTCCTCCCACCCTTTCTCTTTTGTAAATATTTCTTTGTTTTTGTTTGTTTAGTTTGTTTTCTTTTTGCATGCTCGGTTTTACTTTTCGGTGGCGCACCCCTTAGTATGCTTTATGTTGGGTTTTCCTTGTTGTTGGAGCCGTGTGGGCTCGGGGCGCCACACCTTTTCTATGTGCTAGATGTTTGTATATATGGTTTTTATAGTTTTTCTACCCTTTATGAGACACCCTTTCCACAATGAGGACATTGTGGCATTTAAGTGTTGGGGGGGGGGGGAGATCTTCATGTTTAGGGTAGCTCACCTAGACTTTTTATGTTCTCTTTTGTCTCCTTTCTTTTAGAAAAGTTCGAAAAAAAGTGAAAAAAGTGGTAGAAAAGTTCGCAATAAAAAAGTGAAAAAAGTGCTAAAATTTGAAAAAATTTTGTGAAAAGAGGAAAGAAAACGGGAGAAAAGTTGTGAAAAACCCCTTGTGTTTTCTGTTTTGCATTGGTTTTTGCTTTGTTGTTAGAATCGCATAGTTAATGGCTCCAAGTCGTTGTTAATCTTCTTAGAAGAAGCCGGTATGAGCGTTGTAGGCCCTAGTCCGGGTCTTGCCATGACTTATCTAATTAGATTCCCTTCTTCGATTGCAAAATGAGGTTCTTGTTTTTTTTACTTGCTCTATGAAACCGTGAGACCTTAATTTTTCACCTCCGAGCTTGTTTTCTAAAAAAAACAAAAAAAAGAGAAGTTAATTCTCAAATAAATTAATTAATTGGGGCGTGTCGGTCGAACGACATTAACCAACATATAGTTAGCGACCTACACGGGACCGGTATTAGCGATACGACGCTATTACCCCTTAAACATCTTTCTATATCGTTCGTGACGAAGAGGTGTATGGAAAGGACTATGTTGGGAGGGTAAACCCCATTTTGGGCCGTTGCAATTCCCGCAAAACTAACCTCGACCTTTAAGCTTCAAAAAAATTGTTGGGATTACCCAACCCAAAAAGAAAGTTAAGTGTTAATAAAGTGAGGAGCCTTTCCTTGCATCTCCTGCGACCCTCTCCAAGCCAAGGGCAACCCAATGCGGGGAGGGCGACTCTTTGCTTTTCTTGTTCGTTTTGTTTTTGAGCTCGGGTGGTGATTTTTGCTTCAGATCAATCGGAATCAACTAGAATACACTAGCACTTGTGCACAAAGGACCTTGTCTTGTAGGAAGCGTTTGGGAGTCGAAAATCTAAAAGATTGGCAATGTTTTAGGTTAGGTGTCCTTGATATGCTTGTATCCGCTTCTTTTTGCTGATTAGCTTTGATTTCTTGTAGTTGATTGCTTGATTCTTTTAACAAGCAAGTTCTTTCTTTCTTTTTCAAGTTGGTTTTGGTTTTTCACCTCTTCTCTCCTCTTTTTCCTTTTTCTTTGGCTTTTGTGGGTATAGCCGCTACAAACCCTCACGAGACTCACCTCGTCCACCTGGGCTACCGGGGGGTCTAAAGGGCTTGTTGCATAGGCTAAATGCACCCATTTCCTCCCACGAAAGTGGAGTAGTTAGGCAGTTTTGTTTTGTTTTGCTCGGGACGAGCAAAAGTCTAAGTGTGCGAGGGGGGGTGTTTAGTCCCGATTTTGCATGATTTTTCCCCTTTGTTCTTTAACTTTTTGCTTGTTTTTAATAATTAAATTAGGCTTTTTATTAAGCTTTTAGTAATTTTTCAATTTTATTAGGTTTTATGTGTTTTTATCATTTTTAGTTATTTTTAGTACTAATTTTAATCAAATTTATAAATTTGAAAATAAATAAAAAGGCCCAAGTCTTCCTATCCTAATTATACCCCAACCCAATTTCCCTCCTCCCAATTCCCTTATTCAGCCCAGCTACAAGTGCTACTACTAAACCCGCCTACCCTGACCCATAAATGTTTAGACCCAATTTTGTGTCTAAATAACGCCTTAATTATTAGGCTTTTAACTCGTTTCGTGTTTTAATTTCATAACTTTTAATACGTTTTTGGTTATTTTGTAGATTTTGGAGTTTTTACTCAAAACGTAGTAAAAAGGGCCATTTTAGAGCTATTTTGGGAATCCCGAGGTTTGCCGGGTCTTGACCGGGATAAAGACGAAGCAAAGAAGGAAATTCCAGCCAGCCGAGGAGGACCGCAGCTGCAGTCCAGTAGACAGCAGCTGCGGTGATTGCCAAGACCTGGGCTGGGAACAATGTCACCCGAGAGGGACCGCATGTGCGGTCCCACAAACCGCACCTGCGGTAAAGCGAAGGGAGAAGACTGAAAATCGCCTGTGCTTCGGAGGACCACACCTGCGGTCCCCTGCGGGTTCAGAAAATCTATTATACGAAGTGTTGCATTTTGAGTAACTACTTGGAGTTGTATTTGAACGATTAGAGTGAGGGAGGCAACTATCTATTGTAATATCAACATTTTAGCTTTCAATTAGAGTGAGATTAGTATGATTTCTTAGTGATTAGTGAGTGATTACACTTGGTTTATTGCATTTGCACTGGATTTTATTGGAATTCTATTGAAGTTCTCAAGATTTATCTTATTTTGGAGCTTGGATTCTTGTTACTCTTAATCGTCCTTCCATTGGCATCAACTAATGAGCATTTCTCAACCCTTACTCTCTTTAATTCATCTATTTACGTTTTAATCTCTGTTTTTGTTATTAGATTGCTTGGTGTTTGTTGTTACTTGATTGTTGCTTTGATTATCTAGATTCTCTGTTTTAAGCATGAATGATGAAGTTATTAGTGTTGTTAGCATGCTAATTAAGACGATTAGAGGCTAGAACCCTTATTGGTTAGGGAGAAACTAAGGATGTGAATGGTTGATTTGGATTAGGTTAGAAATTTTAGGAGGTAATTCGTAGTGGAATCAATTTCCCAATCCTATCCTTTCCTCGAGTGGGATGTATTCGAGATCGAAAGCTCTTGAATACATCCAACACTTGTGTTGGAAGGTGGGAATTGGGATAGTTAACGCTCGCCCACGAAAGTGGAAAGAGGTTAACTAGAGAGTCTCGTTTCTTTAACCCTCCGGGTTCGTGGTGGTCTTGTAGGAAGTTAATCCGTATTATCCTTGAAAATCGAAATCCGGGGTTTATTCTAATGGGATTGCCACTTGATTCTACTTATTTGTTGCTTCCTAATTGCGAAACCCTCGTCCTAATTACCCTTTGCATCCCGAAATCTCCTGCCACCCATTGTTTCCATCTTGACCGAACCTTAGCCGTGTTTGCGTTCTGTTTGTGTTGTCCTTTACCTAAAAACCCTCTTATTGTCTAGTGATCCTTAAACCTTACCTAAAGTCATATTGTCCTAGCCAAGGCCCCTAGCTCCTCGAGAAAGAACGATACAAAAACCAGGGTGCAAAAACCACGTTACACAAAATGGCGCCATTGCCGGGGAGGAAGCGCACCTAGCTTAGCTCTTTGTCTTTAGGTTGTTTAAGATCATTTCCTTTGCTAGAGATTTGGTATCCTTAGTTGTTAAGAATTTAATTTTTCTATTTGTTCTTTTTGTGCATGCAGACTCGATCTCGACGAGGCTGAACGCCTAAAACTCCGCCGATTTCGAATTTGGTAAGTATTATTCGCAAGGCAAACGCTAGCTCGAGACGAGAAAGGCAGCAAAAGGAGCAAGAGAGAGGTGAAATTCCAATGGCTAACGGAGATCAAAATCCACTCTGTACCTTGGCTTCATATTCATTACCATCATCGGGTACGGGAGGCGACCCCATAGTATTACCTATATTACCACCAAACACATCATTCGAATTTAAACCATATTTGCTTGAGATATTCGAGAATACTCCATACCATGGAGGTGAACATGAAAATCCCATCGATCACATCAATAGGTTCGAGCAACGTATCGGTTTCGTACAAATGAACGGAGTTTCCGCTGAATATATGAAGTTGAAGTTTTTCCCTCTCCCCTTGAAGGGGAAAACACTATTGTGGCTCAACACTTGTCCGTCGGGTACTTATTCTTCATGGGACGCCCCTCAGACGTGATTTTCTTCAAAGGTTTTTTCCCAATGATGAGAAGTGTCGTTTGAGGCAAGCCATTATGAGTTTTCAACAAGAGTCTGGTGAGACTTTATTCGAAGCATAGAGGAGGTTCAAAGGTCTCCAACGGAGATGCCCTCACCACAATCTGGAAGATTGGCTAATTTTACACCATTTTTACTCGGGATTATGTAGTTCTTTGCGAGAATCTATCGATCATGCCTCCGGTGGCATGTTTCTCAAGAAGACAGCGGATGAGGCAAACGTATTTCTTCATGAATTATCTGAAAACTCTCCACATTGGGGAGGTGGCCATGGTCCAAGAGATGGAGGCGCTTCTTTAGAGAGTAACCCTACAATTAAATTTCTTATGAATGTCGTATTGGAGATGAAACAGAAGAAGGCCTTAGAAGAGACTACAAGGTAAGTAAAGGCAGCTCAAGAGGTACCGATGCTAATTCCGGATGTCAGAGTTGTTGTGTGTGATTTTTGTGGAAGACCACACCCTTTGCAACAATGTGGTGAATGTCAATCCAAGCAAGTTCAAGCAATTTATCCTTATAATAACCTTTCATACTCCACTCAAAATCCAATTCGTCCTCGTGGAAATTATGGCTATAACCAACAAGTCCCACAAAACCAAAACCCACCCCCCGGATTCCAAAATCAAAGCCGACGTCCGTATCAACAAAACCCTCACCATGGTCAATCTTCCCAAGTATCCAAACCACCACAACAAGAATTTTCCATCGAGCAAATATTACAAAAGATCTCATTGACTCAAGATAGAGACCAAGCACGCATTAAGAATCTCGAGTTACAACTTGATCAAATGGCGCAACAAGCCAAGCCTATCCAATCCCTTCCTAGCCAACCTCAACCCAACCCTAAGGGGCAACTTAATGCAATCACATTGAGGAGTGGTAGGGAGATTGAAGGTCCTAAAATGGTGGTGGAGGGTGTTTTGGGAGAAAAAGAAGGTGATGTGGTGGATGTCACGGATGAGGAGGATTTAATAAAGAAAAAGGAGAGTGAGTTTGTTTTTGTGAAGGGAAATGAGGGAGTTCATGAGGAGGAGTTAGAAGAATCTAGTATTGAGAGAGAACTAATTGAGAAAGAAAGAGAAGAGATGGAGAAAGTAAGAAAAGGGAATGGAGTGATGATAAAAGAAGAACCAATTCAAGCTATTGAGAAGCCAAAGTTGCCGCCGGTTCCTTTTCCCGAGAGGTTAGCCAAGCCCAAGTCGGAGTCTAAATTTTTAAAGTATATAGAAATGCTCAAGAAACTTCAAGTGAATATCCCATTCCTAGATGCTATTTCCGAGGTTCCATCCTTTAAAAAGCACTTGAAGGAACTTCTTACTAGCAAGAGAAGAACTCAAGAGAAGACTATTATCCACTTGATGGCTGATTGTAGTGCTATTATTGACAGCAAAACCCCGGAGAAGCTCGCTGACCCCGGGAGTTTTTCCATTCCTTGCACTATCGGTGACATGAGGATTAGTCGTGCTCTTTGTGATTTATGGTCTAGCGTGAGCGTTATGCCTCATTCTATATGCAAGAAGTTGAACCTTGATGATTTAACTCCCACAACCATTAATCTTCAATTGGCCGATCGTTCCGTGCGTAGACCCTTGGGTATATTGGAAGATATTCCGGTCCAAGTAGGAAGATTTTTGATACCATGTGATTTCGTGATCCTAGAGATGGATGAAGATTCCAACATTCCTATTATTTTGGGAAGGCCATTGCTTGCTACGGCCAGAGCAATAATAGATGTGAAGCATGGTAGTATGTCATTGAATGTCGATAATGAGAGCATTATTTTCAACCTCGAGGGGTCCTTGCAAAATCCTTCTTATGGGGATTCATGTTATGCTATCGATATGATGGAAGTCCTAGTCGATGAATATATTGACGAATGTCATCTACTTGAATCTACTTGCGATGATCCTTTGGGAGCATATCTCTTGGAGTCTTTCCAATTCGACTCCGATGGCACCGACATCACATTTCTTACTAACCTTCTTAATTCGTCACCAACGCATGAGGAGATTACTATTGATGAGCCTCATATTGAGTGTATGGAAATTCAAGAAGTTATCTACAAGGGTAAGTCTTCTTCCCAAACTAAATCCTCTACTTCTTCTTTAGAGCTTAAACCTTTACCCCCTTCCTTACAATATGCTTTCTTGGATGATGAAAACTCTTTGCCTGTTATTGTGAATGTTAAATTGCATGACTCTGATTTGTCTAAGTTGCTTGATTTGTTGAGAAAACATAGGGGTGCATTAGGTTATAAAATTGAGGATTTAAAAGGTTTGTCCCCATCCATATGCATGCATTCCATTGATTTATTAGAAGATGCAAAGCCAACTAGGCAACCACAACGTAGGTTGAATTCTAATATGCAAGAAGTGGTAAAGAAAGAAGTAGTCAAGCTTTTAGCCGCTGGGATCATCTTCTCCATCGCAAATAGCGAATGGGTAAGCCCGGTTCAATGTGTACCTAAGAAGGGTGGGATGACAGTTATTGAGAATGAAAAGAATGAGCTAGTTAGTACCCGAACCGTCACAGGGTGGCGGATGTGCATTGACTATCGCCGATTGAACAAAGTGACCAAGAAAGACCATTTCCCTCTCCCCTTCATTGACCAAATGTTAGAGAGGTTGGCGGGTCACTCATATTTCTGTTTTTTATATGGGTACTCAGGGTTTTTCCAAATTCCGATCCATCCCGCGCATCAAGAGAAGACTACTTTTACTTGTCCATACGGTACATTTGCTTATGGACGTATGCCATTTGGTTTGTGCAATGCACCTGGAATATTTCAACGATGCATGATGGCTATTTTTAGTGATTTCATTGAACAATGTATGGAAGTCTTCATGGATGACTTTTCTGTTTATGGTAGTACCTTTGATGATTGTTTGGCTAACTTAGAGAAAGTTCTAATTCGTTGTGAGGAAGTCGACTTAGTTTTAAACTGGGAAAAATGCCATTTCATGGTAGAAGAATGTATTGTTTTAGGGCATTTAATTTCTATGAGGGGCATCGAAGTTGACAAGGCAAAAGTTGAAGTGATAGAGTGCCTACTACCCCTGGTTTCTGTAAAACGGGTGCGTAGTTTCCTTGACCATGCCGGCTTTTACCACCGGTTCGTCAAGGATTTTTCTAAAATCGCTCTTCCTTTAACTGGTCTCTTGTGCAAAGATGCCCCATTCTCTTTTACTAATGAATGTCTCGAGTCCTTTTACAGGTTAAAACAAGCCTTGGTATCCGCGCCGGTTGTCCAACCTCCGGATTGGACATTACCTTTCGAGATCATGGCCGATGTGAGCGATTTCACAATTGGAGCATGTTTTGCTCAAACCAAAGAGAGGAAGCCGCGGGTCATAAATTATACAAGCCATGCGCTTGATAGCGCACAGAAAAATTACACGACCACGGAAAAGGAGCTCTTGGCTATCATCTTTGCTCTAAACAAATTTCGGCAATACCTCATGTTTTCCAAGGTTTTTGTATACACGGATGATGCCACAATCAAGTTCTTAATGGGGAAGAAAGAAACAAAGCCAAGACTCATTCGTTGGGTTTTCCATATGCATGAGTTTGACTTGGAGATTTGTGACAAGGCCGAAACTAATAATGTTATAGCTGACCACCTGTCGAGGATCCTTGTTAATTTGGATGATACTCAACCCATCATGGACTCTTTTTCGGATTAACGTCTTATGTCCGTCAAGTATTCTCACCCATGGTACGCCGATATCGTCAACTACTAGTCTAGTGAAGTGATTCCTCAAAATTTGACCCCTCATCAAAAGAAAAAGTTCTTTCATGACGTGAAACATTTCTTTTGGGACGTTCCATTCTTGTTTCGTTTATGTAATGACGAAATGTATAGAAGATGCTTACCCGAGAGTGAAGTGAAGTCCGTATTAACGCATTGCATGAGTTCCCGGTTGGAGGTCATGGTGGATCTCAAAAGACGGCTACGAGAGTTTTACAAGCCGGTTATTGGTGGCCGACCCTCTTTCGAGATGCTTATCTTCATGTCAAGTCGTGCGATAAATGCCAAAGGTCCGGGAATATTTCCCGGAAAAATGAGACACCATTGAATTTCATTCTCAAGGTCGAGGTTTTCGATGTGTGGGGGTTGGATTTTATGGGTCCCTTTCCATTATGAAGAGGTCATCAATATATTTTAGTGGCGGTAGACTATGTGTCGAAGTGGGTTGAAGCTATTCCATGCGTGAGATGCGATGGAAAATCCGTGTCAAGATTTTTGAAGAAGGTTATTTTCTCAAGATTTAGTATTCCGAGGGTCATTATTAGCGACAATAGATCTCATTTTACTGAGAAGAGGTTTAAGTCCCTCTTAGAAAAGTATGGTATCACTCACAAAAGAGGACTCCCCTATCATCCTCAAACGCAAGGTCAAGTAGAGATTTCGAATCGTGCTATTAAGTAGATTTTGGAAAAGATGGTTAGTTCTTCACAAAGAGATTGGGCGGAGAAACTAGATGATGTCTTATGGGCAGATCGCACCGCCTTCAAAACACCGATAGGGACTGCTCCATACCGCCTTGTCTACGGGAAAGCATGCCATTTTCCCATGGAACTTGAACACAAGACAATGTGGGCGATCAAAAAGATGAATTATGATCTCAAGGCCACCGGGGCAAGTCGTTTGTTCCAATTAGAGGAGCTCGAGGAATTGTGACGTCACTCCTATTAAAACAATAGGATTTACAAGGAGCGAACCAAAGCATGACACGACAAGAGATTGAACCATCGCGAATATGTGGTTGGAGATAGAGTTCTCATCTTCAATTCGAGGCTCAAACTCTTTTTCGGAAAACTAAGATCGAGATGGTCGGGGCCCTTCGAAATCGTAAAGATTCTTCCCGCCAGAGTTGTTGAACTTAAGAATGCAAATGGAGATTGTTTCAAAGTCAATTCGTCAAAGATCAAGCCATACATTATAGGAGAAGAGTATGCGGGGACGGTTATGCTGATTTCGATAGTTGAAAGAGCGGATTAGGTCGAGCTAGGACCTAAAACAAGCAACCGGGAGGAGGTACGAGCTACTCTCCTCTTCCTTAGTGTTTTCTTTTATTTCTTGCACTTTTATTTCTTTTGTTCTAACGTTCTTGTTTCGTTCATATTGAAGTTTGAGAAAAGAAAAAAAAGAGGAGTGAAAATTTAGAAAGAAGACAAAAATTGAGAAAATAGAAAAATTCGAGTGCGATAAGAAAATTAGTGAAGAAAGTAGTTTATTGTGGTTTTTGAATGTTGAAAGTTGTTGAGTGTGAAGAAGAAAAAAGAGGAATTTGATAATGAGAAGAGTAGAAATCTTAGGACTTAACATTATTTTCAAGGAGTTTTGAGTCTTGTAGGTGCAGGGCATCAACAGAGGAAGACCGCACCTATGGTCCCCATGACCGTAGCTACGGTCTTGTCACAACGTGTCGGCCAGTCTTTAGGAGGAGACCGCACCTGTAGTCTGCCTGACCGCACCTGCGGTCTGACTGTTTCATTTTTCACTAATTTTGCTCCAGGAGAAGACAGCATCTGCGGTGTGCCATACCGCACCTACGGTCTCAAGGGACGATTTTCCCTCTCAGGAAGGTTCCAGCAGGAGACCGCACCTGCGGTGTCCCAGACCGCACCTACGGTGTCCCAAACCGCACCTGCGGTCCCTCGAAAGTCTGCGATTTCTATCGGGGCTAATACCCTTTTCTCTCTCATTTTCTTGTACTTCTTTTCCCTCTCACTCACTCGAAAAACCCCCTTTCTCCCTCTAAACCCTAAAGCCTTGTCCCAATTGCTCAAATCCTTCACAAATTCCTCTTCCCCACTCTCCATCTCCACGAATTTGTGCCCTAACCGAGACATTTCACCATTTTCGCCCCTTTTGTAGAGCTTTTCAAGTGCAAATTCTGGGTAGAGTTCATCTTTGGGGTTCGAAAATGGCCAGGGAGTGCTCTTAAGTTCTCAAATCAGGCACTCCTTGTTCCTTTGTGTCCCAAAGTTCATTTTTCTTGCTAATTGTGAACACAATTTCATCATTTGCTTCTTGGATTTTGTTGAATGCTCTTGGTTGAGGCGTAGAGGTGTCGGTATTGTGTGCAATTTTGCTGTTGATTAGAGTTTGGTTAGTGAACTTCTTGGTGGAAACTAGGAGTTTAGATATTGTGTGCATTTTGTTGTTGTTGTTGCTCCTTGTCTACTCTAATGGGTCGAGCTAAACGAGCCGGACCGAGAAAGAACCAACCCCTCCTCCATCTTCGTCGGCGGAGCCCGACAAGAACCGCTACAAAGCAGAACCCGCCTCCTTGATTCAATGTGACCCGAAGGTGAAGGTTACGTTTCGGGATGAGATGCATAAATAAAGGTATGCACGATTGAAACAGAGGAAAATTTGTGCTCCTGATATTTATGATGAGCAAACGGCAAAAGATATCTATTGCAAACCGACCATGGATTTCTTCATCAAAACTTTGGGTTGGGAAGGTTTCATCACCATCAATGAGTCTATTGTTGATCAACCGATGCTCGAATTCTTCAGCTCTTTAGTGGTAAATGAGGATGGCTCATCGAATGCATCTTTTACTTTCTGGGTTGCTGAGGAGGAAGTTGAGTGTTCAGTCCAGGATCTTTGCGATGCTTTGTGTCTCCTTGTGGATGGATTGTACTACGGACAGTGCGTTAGAATCAATGAACAAGAGGCAATGAAGGCTCTCACTTGCTGGAGGAGGCGATATCCAAAGTCTCAGAATCGTCAATCGAGGATTTATTGCCCGAATAACTCCAAAGCCCGGGATTTCTGCAATTTAAGTGTTCGACTCTTCCATCGGATCATTTCAAGTTCTGTCTTCGGCCGCAACATTAGGCGATCAAACGTCCGCAAAGACGATCTTTTCGTCATCTTCAACGCTATCAATGGTCATCGTGTCAACACCAGCTCTTGCATTCTCCACTGTCTTCGGGAAATCAGCCTCGAACTCCGCAACATGACCATCGGCATGGGTCATATAATCTGTCACTTTCTCAAGAGGAAAGGCTTCGAGTCTTACCTCGCCAAATGGATTCCACGGTATTTCCCCGACCCTATTGACGGTGTGAGATTGCGGAAGATGGAATTCTTGGAGAAACACAAGACGCAAACTATACCGCCACGGGTATGCCTCCCACGGTATCGCGATTCGATTGGATCACGATCATGCTGATGAATGGTTGAATGTCACCGACCAACGAAACTGGTCGTTTGGGTAAAGGCACGGAGGTCGCCGAATAGTGGGTGGTCTTTTTGAACCCATGGAGGAGAGTGAAGAGGAAGCCAAGGAAGAGGAGGAAGAGGAAGAACAAGAGCAAGGAGAAGATGCGGGTACAAGCGAAGCTGGAGATTCTACATTGGAGCGTATGTGTGATCAATTCAAGGAACTACACAATGAATTCCAAGAGCAACGAGAATTTATCTAAAACCAACAAAGTCTGATTGAGAATTTGCAAGAGCTTCTTGAGGCGCAACAAGAGATCCTTGTTGGCATTCAATCGCAGCTCCAACCCCATCCTCCTCTGGGAGGATCCGTTTGAGGGACAGGTTGTAAGTGTCCCCGCCCCCACTTGATCCTTTTCATTGTTTTTATGTTTTACTTTGTAAAATATAAGTGTGTGGGGGGGGGGGGTACCTCATCGAAGGGTTTGGACGGGAAGGTAAGGCTTTGTGGTTTTGGCATGTTAGTATCTCGGGTTTTTGGCTTATTTCGATGTTGGTATCAAGGATGGTTGGGCATGGTTTGTGGTGGTCAACTTTTGTTTTTAGTTGGCATGTTTTGGTTTGTATGGATGTTGGTTGTTCTTTTGGGCTGGTTGTGGTTTGGTTTGTCTTGCAATGGCTGTATTTTGGTCACGCATGGTTCGGGTTGGCATGTAATGAAATGGTTGTTCTGTTGGAATGAGATGAATTAGTTTGTTTGGTTAGTTTGGTTTTGAGATGTGTCTCACCCTTATTTCCCGCCTCAATGAGTGAGATTCGGGGATAAGGTACGTCATTGGCAATGTATATATTGTTTATAGTTTTCTTTTCTTCTTCGTAGTTCTTTATTGATTAGGAATCTAGTTAGTCAGTTTTTCTTTGATTTTTTTTTTCAATCTAGCATGTGGATTTTGTCATGTATAAGTCGTCCTTTTGCTCTAATATCATTGTGATTCAATTGCACGACGACTTCGGATCACGGCTTGAACATTTATGAAGAGCCCGAGGTAATATCTTTCTACCTTGCTCTTTCTTATGTGAATTATTATTTTGATCTGTCGCATGCTTGGTTTTCTTTTGGGTGGCGAACCCCTTTGAATGTCTGTGTTGGGTCGATCTTGTTGTTGGAGCCGTGTGGGCTCGGGTCGCCACCATTTGTTGGATTGTTGTTTTGTTTGTTTGTTTTTGTAGGTTCTCTACCCTTTTTCATATGACACCTTCCCACAATGAGGACATTGTGAAGTTTTAAGTGTGGGGGGGGGGGGAGGAGATATTATGTTTCAAGGGTAGATCACCTGGCTCTTTGTTTTTGTTTTCTTAGTTTTTGCCTAAAATTTAAAAAAAAAAATTGAGTGAAAAAGGAGAAAAAAGGGAGTGAAAACCTTAAAAGTTTTCTTTCGGTTTTCTTTTTCGCTTTGTTTTTGCGTTGTTTCTTGGATCTTGTTGTCGAAATTGAGAAGTCGTTCTTAAACTTCTTTAAAAGAAACCGGTCTGAGCGTATTCGACCCTGTCTCGGGTGCTAGTCATGACTTATCTCTTTAGATGTCCTGCATTAAGTGTCTAGTGAGATCCCCGATTCCTTTCACGTTCTGGTTGAAACCGGGAGGTTTTAGGGGTTTGTGTCCGAGCTTGTTTCTTTTTCCTGTTTAGCAAAAGCAAAAGCAAAGTCAAAAGCAAAAGCAAAAAGAAAGAAAAAGAAAGCAAAGCTTAATAACCGGATTAAGTGGGGAGAGTCGGTTGAATGACATCAAACCACCATAAAGCTAGACGACCTACATGGGACCGGTATTAATGGTACGACGTTGATACCCCTTAAGCTCCTCCCATATTAAATTTTCGACGGAGGTGTGTATGGAAAAGACTGTGTTGGGAGGGTAAACCCCGCATTATGGACCGTGTAATTCCCGCAAAACTAGCCTCGACCTTTAAAAAAAAAAAAATTCGTTGGGAAAACCAACCCAAAAAAAAGTTTAAATGTTAATAAAGTGTGGGGCCTCTCCTTGCATCACCTACGACCCTCACCAAGCCAAGGGCGACCAAATGCGGGGAAGGGCAACTCTTTTTCTTTCCTTGTTCGTTTTGTTTGTTTTTGAGCTCGGGCATGAGTCTTTGGAGTCTTTTGAATTGGTTAGAACCCACTAGCATATTTGCACGTGGGGTTTTACTTGGCATTAGGTATATGACATCGAAAATCTCAAAGACTGACTTTTGCTTGGGATAGGTGCTTGTGAGACGCTCATAACTGTTCCTTTTGGAGGTTTAATAACGTTTTTCTTAATTAAGATTTCGAGATCCTTTGAAACGAAGCTTTTGTTTTTCTTTCCTTTTGTTTTCTTCGGTTTTGTTTTCACTTTCCCTCTCTCCTTTTTCTTTGGCTTTTGTGGGTATAGCCGCTACAAACCCTCACGAAACCATCTCGTACACCCGGGCTGCCGGGGGATTCAAAGGGCTTGGTACATACCTTAAATGCACCCGTTTCCCTCCCATGATAGAGGAGTTTGTTTCATTCTAGGTAGTTTCTTGTTTTGTTTTGCTCGGGACGAGCAAAAGTTTAAGTGTGGGAGGGTGTTTAGACCCAAATTTGTGTCTAAATAGCGCCTTAATTCTTAGGCTCTTAACTCGTTGCGTGTTTTAATTTAATAACTTTTAACACGTTTTTGGTTATTTTGTAGATTTTGGAGTTTTTACTCAAAACGTGTTAAAAAGGGCCATTTTAGAGCTATTTTGGGAATCCCGAGGTTTCCCGAGTCTTGACCGAGTCAAAGGCGAAGCAAAGAAGGAAATTCCAGCCAGCCGAGGAGGACCGCCGCTGCGGTACAATAGACAGCAGCTGCGGTGATTGCCAAGACCTGGGCTGGGAACAAAGTCACCCGAGAGGACAACACCTGCGGTCCCACAGACTGCACCTACGGTCATGTGAAGGGAGAAGACTGAAAATCGCCTGTGCTTCGGAGGACCACACCTGCGGTCCCCTGCGGGTTCAGAAAATCTGTTATACGAAGTGCTGCGTTTTGAGTAACTACTGGGAGTTGTATATATCACCTCTTGAACGATTAGAGTGAGGGAGGCAGCTATCTATTGTAATATCAACATTTTAGCTTTCAATTAGAGTGAGATTAGTGTGATTTCTTAGTGATTAGTAAGTGACTACACTTGGTTTATTGCATTTGTACTGGATTTTATTGGAATTCTATTGAAGTTTTGAAGATTTATCTTATTTTGGAGCTTGGATTCTTATTACTCTTGATCGTCCTTCCATTGGCATCAACTAATGAGCATTTCTCAACCCTTACTCTCTTTAATTCATCTACTTACGTTTTAATCTCTGTTTTTGTTATTAGATTGCTTGGTGTTTGTTGTTACTTGATTGTTGCTTTGATTATCCAGATTCTCTGTTTTAAGCATGAATGATGTAGTTATTAGTGTTGTTAGCATGTTAATTAAGATGATTAGAGGCTAGAACCCTTATGGGTTAGGGAGAAACTAAGGATGTGAATGGTTGATTTGGATTGGGTTAGCAATTTTAGGAGGTAATTTGTAGTGGAATCAATTTCCCAATCCTATCCTTTCCTCGAGTGGGATGTATTTGAGATTGAAAGCTCTTGAATACATCCAACAATTGTGTTGGAAGGTGGGAATTGGGATAGTTAATGCTCGCCCACGAAAGTGGAAAGAGGTTAACTAGAGAGTCCCGTTTCTTTAACCCTCCAGGTCCGTGGTGGGCTTGTAGGAAGTTAATCCGGATTATCCTTGAAAAATGAAATCCGGTGGGTTTATTCTAATGGGATTGTCACTTGATTCTACTTATTTGTTGCTTCCTAATTGCGAAACCCTCATCCTAATTACCGTTTGCATCCCGAAATCTCCCGACACCCATTGTTTCCTTCTTGACCGAACCTTAGCCGTTTTTGCGTTCTGTTTGTGTTGTCCTTTACCTGAAAAACCTCTTATTGTCTAGTGATCCTTAAACCTTACCTAAAGTCAGATTGTCCTAGCCAAGGCCCCTAGCTCCAAAGAAAGAACGATACAAAAACCGGGGTGCAAAAACTACGTTACACAAAATGGCGCCGTTGCCGGGGAGCAAGCGCACCTAGCTTAGCTCTTTGTCTTTAGGTTGTTTAAGATCATTTCCTTTGCTAGAGATTTGGTATCCTTAGTTGTAAGAATTTAATTTTTCTATTTGTTCTTTTTGTGCATGCAGACTCGATCTTGATGAGGCCGAACGCCTAAAACTCCACCGATTTCGAATCCGGAAAGTGTTATTCGCAACGCAAACGCTAGCTCGAGACGAGAAAGGCAGCAAAGGGAGCAAGAGAGAGGTGATATTCCAATGGCTGACGGAGATCAAAATCCACCCCGTACCTTGGCTTCATATTCATTACCATCATCGGGTACGGGAGACGACCCCATAGTATTACCTACATTACTACCAAATGCATCATTCGAATTTAAACCATATTTGCTTGAGAGTCCTGTTTCTTTAACCCTCTGGGTCCGTGGTGGGCCTGTAGGAAGTTAATCCGGATTATCCTTGAAAAAGGAAATCCGGTGGGTTTATTCTAATGGGATTGTCACTTGATTCTACTGATTTGTTGCTTCCTAATTGCGAAACCCTTGTCCTAATTACCGTTTGCATCCCGAAATCTCCCGACACCCATTGTTTCCTTCTTGACCAAACCTTAGCCGTGTTTGCATTCTTTTTGTACTGTCCTTTACCTGAAAAACCTCTTATTGTCTAGTGATCCTTAAACCTTACCTAAAGTCAGATTGTCCTAGCCAAGGCCCCTAGCTCCTCGTGAAAGAACGATACAAAAACCGGGGTGCAATAACCACGTTACACTTAACCCGACCCATCTCTTTTTTTATCACAGCCGGATACTAATCTCATCACCCCAAAACCCTAACTTCATTTCCCCCTTTCATTTCCCCCTTTCTTCCTCTTCTTATCTCACTCACTCCCTCTCTTCTCTATTCTTTTCTTCCATGCGCAGACAAATTACCCCGAACCAACCACCCACCATAGCAACGGACTCCTTCTCTCTCCTTCTTCTCTTTTCTCATCTCATTCTCACATCTCCCTCTCTCTTCTCTTTTCCGTTATCTTGTGAATTTCTCAATCTCTCACTCTATTTCTCTTTTATTTTAACAGATTCGGTTGAGAGAGAGAGCTGCGAAGAAGAGCTCATAACAACACCACCATCATCATCATCTTCGCTCTAACTAACCAAACGGAGCTCATCCGTCCAGCTTGAAGATGAATTCTGGGTGGAGATTGAAAAGGGGAGCACGAAATCGACTATAAAAGGGAGAGGAGGAGCTTCGATTTGCTTCATGGTTGGTTTCCGCCTCCATCGTTAGGGTTAGTATTTAGGGTAGATTTAGGTTTTTTTTCGGTATGCATGTTCTAGTTTTCGAATCTGGGATTTAGGGATTTTGATGTTGGATAATTTGTTCTGGGATTTGATTTAGGTTTGTTTCTGTCTTGCAATCGATCTTAGGGTTCGAATTCACTGTTTCGATACCCTGAGATTCGATGTTGGATGTTTGGCTCAAATTTGAATGGATGTAATGTTCGGATTTCTAGAAATTTATTTGGTTTTGATTCATGTGTAATGATGATGATTGTTCTGGGTTGATTTTAAGAATTTTGGTATTTGTTCTTGGTATTGAATCTGGGTTTGAATGTTCTGGGTTGATTTTGTGATTGTTGGTATTTGCTTTGATTTGATCTTGATGGCCGTGTGATTCGGTGTTGTGTTGGTTTTGATTCTCAGTGTTTTGTCCGTCTCTCCCTTCCTCTATTTCCTTTCTTTCTCTCTTTTCTTCTGGTTTTTGGTCAAGGTAATAGAGTTAGTTCGTTCTTCCTCTCTTTTCTGCTTTTTCCTTTGCCTCGGTCAGTGGTCTTTTAGGTAAGTTTTAGGGCTGCGTCTAGGGTTTATTTTAGGGTTGGGTCTCTGGTCAGTTTAGCTAGAGTACTATTAGGGTTTCTTAAGTTGTCTTAGGGTTTTAGTAGGGTTAATATTAGGTCTAACTGGGTTCTGTTAGAGTCAAATTAGGGTTTAGGTTCCTAGGCTTGTTGTCTAGGGTTTGTTTTGACCAGGTTTATTAGATTTTAGTGTGGTTCTGCTCTGTCTAGGACTAGGGTTGGTAGTTAAAGTTGTTGGTTTAAGGTCTGGTTTAGGTTTGTTTAGGGTTCTGTTTAGGGTTTGTGTTATGTACTTATGTCTTTAGAGCTTAGGGTTTTTATTGGTTTTAGTTTGTTCTTTATTATGATTAGTGGCTAGGGTTCTTTGGGGTTAATGGAGTAATTAAGGCTCCATGGATGATTAGTTATAGGTGTTAGTGAATTAGAGGGTAATTAGTGGGAAAAAATCTAATTACCACCTTAGTCTTTCCTTCAAGTGGGATGCATTAGGGATCGGAAGCTCTCTAATGTACTAATCACTTTTTAATGAAAGGCTAGGGATGGGATAGTTAGTCACTCTCCCACGAAAGTGAGATAGAGGCTAACTAGGGAAACTTGTTCGATTAACCCCCGGGATCCATGGTGGATTTTGGGGAAGTTAATTTGGATTACCTTCGAAAGAGGGACTCCCGTGGCCTTTTTCTAACAAGATTCTCATATGATTTATCCTATCTCTTTGCCTCTTAACCATAAAACTCACATAACCATGAATCCTTTGGTTGCCTAAAACTCCCCGATACCCCTTTTCTTCCTTTGTGTGTTTTTTTATTGTATTTTCTTATTTGCTTGAAAACCAATCTTTCTTAAATGAATGTGAACCCCCAACCTAGTAGGTGAGAATTCAGAAAAGACTTTTAGGCTTAGAAGCCCCAACTCCCTAAGAAAGAACGACAAAACCGGGGTTACCAAACCACGTTACACTAGTCCGCAGGAAACTGGGGGCTTGCAAATCCCTAAAGTGCCCTCCAAAGCAGGGTAGTGTCATCGAAAGTCTACGCCAAACCGAGGGCTGGTCGTACATAAACATAGATTTGGAAGCAATCAGTCCAAGGTCATCTACTTGACCATTCAAGAAGCAAGTCCTTTAGGCTTATCGCCTCCATCATCATTCCCGGTCCCATGGATCGAAATGTTACTCATCCTGGATTTTCTTGAAGTTCCCCACAGGAAACCTTGACACTTACGAATTCATTTTCTTAGGAAAGCATTGTCCTAGAAAGTCGTTGTCTAAATGTAGAGTTGGGGGGTACATGCATATAGAATTGCATGTATAGAAGCATAAAGCATCATGCGTGCGTCCTGTCTAAGGATCATAGGTTTGCATTGCATCCATAAGTTGTGTCAAAGTCTCATTGAGTCAGTTTGTCATACATAGAGTCAACAGTCATGCATAAATGCATCAGTTCATGAATACTTGTGTCAGAAAAAAAAGGCAAAAAAAATGCATTGTTTGTGTAAGAGTCTAGTAGACTAGTTGCATGAATACTTGCACATCAGAAGAATAAGAAAAAAAGAAGAAGCAGAGAAGTGCCACATCATCGTTCCAGAACTCAACATTGGGGTCTGGTTAAGCTCATATGTCATCAGGGTTTTCAATCACTAAAGAGCAGGTTAGAGCAATCTCTAATCCAACTCTAGCAGGCCAAGTTAGCATCCAGTCAAGTCATGCATCATTAGCCAGACGCGGATGGCGACTGTTCGACACGAAGGACACAATCATCTTTCGTACGACACAAATGGCACATGTCTGACACGAAGGACAGAATCCTCACAAATGGCTGATATAGATCGATAGACGGACAAAATTCAAGAATCCCTTTCCCCTAGTGGAATTCTAAACTCATGCAATGATGAACAAAAAAAATTTTGGCATCTATGCGCTTGAAGCAATATTTAAAGTATCATCTACTTTAAATTCAACTTAAAGTGCTAAAACAAGCAATAGTATGCAAGTCATTTTCAATTGTCACATGCTATAAAAACAAGCTTGTCGAAAAAATAAAGCATACCGAGGTGTGAGAAAGAAAGAACCACACATGCCCATCTTGTCGGAAATCCACTGCGCTGGCATAAACTCCCTACTGGATATTCTTTTTGCACCATCCTTGTACACGGACATTCTTGCACTGCTGGTTGAATAAATAGCACAATGGCGTCCTCTCCACGAAGAAGCCATCACTTTTCAAAGCCAAAAATACCAAAAAAGGAAGAAGTTCCTGATCCAGAAAACAAGAAGAAGGCCAAGAAGAAGGACGACTGAGTGCGCCCAATAAAACACGAGTAGTCTTCTCCAAAATCAAAAAATCAAGTCCCCAAATAAGAGCATTTTTTGATGATTATGCTGACGCAATCCGAGGTAAGTCATCCAGATCAAGAATTTCATGAAAACTGATAAAAATGTCTTTGCATTTTGCAATAAAATAAGAGCCACCGGCATCACATCTATTGAAGTCTGCCGGCATCAAGATGCCATCATTATCAAAAATCAAACATTAGGGCGATCGGCAAAGTTTCGGTGAAGTTCCTCGGCATTAAATTGCCATCATAAAAAAAAAAAAAACCAAAAACCAGAGCCACCGGCAGAGCTTGGTGCAGTCTCAGCAATAAGAGTCGTCGACATTGGGATCAATGAAATCTCACGAATAAGAGCCACCGGCATTGCATCCGATGAAGTTTCCTGGCATCAAATTGCCATCAGAACCAAAATCGAGGGCCATCGGTAGAGTATCGATGAAGTCCACCAGCATTAAATTGCCACCAAAAACAAAATTCAAAACCCCGAGCCATCGACATCGCGATCGGTGAAGTCTCAACCCCGAGTCATCGGCATCGTGTCCAGAGAAGTCTCAACCTTGAGCCATCGGCAGCATGTCCGGTGAAGTCTCAACCCCTAGGACCATCGGGAGAGCATCGGTGAAGTCCCTCGGCATTGAATTTCCATCAACATCAAACTCCAGAGCCATCGACAACATGCCCGGTGAAGTATTCCCAACAAATAGGGCGTCATTCTCGCCTGAGATCATCATTCCGACACAAGTTCGCCAACCGCGACACAGGACCTAGCTTCCAAGTGTCATCCCACAATTTCAAGTGGGACGCCTTCAACGCCCAAGATCTCTTCAAGTAGGACGTCATCACACGCCCGAGACCACTTCAAGTAGGGCGTCATTCTCACCTGAGATAAGTCGCAAACGACACAAAAACTCATCAACAGTCAAGTGGAGCATTATTCTTGCTCGAGATCACCCCCAAAGAGGCGCAAGTGGAGCTACTTCAAGAAAGGCTAGGTAAGGCTTCTCAAAAAGCATCATGTAAGCTTTTGTGTGTTTTCCTTTTCATGTAAATAAAGTACGTATGTTGTAATTCTTCAATTATTTTTGCATGTTCAATGAAATAATCATGTAAAGTTTTAATCTAATTTCCATCCAAACTTTATTAAAGCACATTTTATAACTTTTAATAGAGTCTTTCCTTTTGTGATAGGTGAACTCAAAAGGTTTCTACCTTTCGAGTTCGTAGCCTTACCCCCAAATCCACTTCTTGGTTTTGTAGGCAAAGTCTTTCTTTCTTTGTTTTCTTTTGGTTTTTCTTAGCTTTTCCCTTAAAAAAAGTCGGGTAGCGACCCCTTTTCAAACCAAAACACATCAAGATTGCCTAAATTGTGTCTAACATGGTTTTACAAAGTATCGATGCAACTTTAAGGTGAATTTGTGCATAATGGTTGCATAAATTGCTTTCATCCAAGCCTAACATCTTGTTAACAAATTGAGTTAATCTTAGAGGAGTTGGAGGAAGTGGATGTTCACTCTTAAAAGTTTAGTTTGATGATTCACAGCATGCATCAAGGGAAAATGGTTTTAAAACTATTATTCATGAAATGTGCGAATAATCCTTAAAGAGTTTTTAAAAGAAAATCCCAACACAAATCCCCCTCCCCGGTCCCCCAGATGTTTAGAAGTCTGAACGACCAGAAAAAATGTCTACAAACCCTTCCATTTGAAGTTATGGCGGATGCAAGTTATTACTCCATCAGCACCTACCTTGGTCAGACTAAGGATAGGCATCCAAGAGTGATTTACTACTCAAGCCATGCTCTAGATAGCGCGTAGAAAAATATACTGCCATTGAGAAAGAACTTCTAGCTATTGTGTTCGCTTTGAACAAATTCCATCAATATTTGATGTTTTCTCGAGTGGTTGTGTACACGGACCATTCGACACTTAAATACCTGATGGGGAAGAAGGAAGCAAAACCTAGATTAATTTGATGGGTTTTGCTCATGCAAGAGTTCGATATTGAGATTCGAAACAAAGCGTGGACCAAGAATGTGGTGGCCGACCACCACTCAAGAATTCTTGTCGACCTAGAATCCCCGCCAATGAACGATTCATTTCACAATGAGCATCTTCTGTCCGTCCAAGAAGCACACCTATGGTACACCGATATTGTCACCTATATTGCTTGCGCTATTACACCCTCTGGTCTTACCTCACACCAACGGAAAAAGTTCTTCCATGATGTCAAGCATTTCTAATGGGACGATCCCCTCCTATTCCGATTGGGCAATGATGGGATGTACCGGTGGTGCCTTCTCGAAAATGAAATTCGTTTAGTTCTCAACCATTGCCATAACCTTCCTTGTGGGGGACATGGGGCTTTGATTAACACGGCCGAGCGGATGCTACAAGCCGGGTATTGGTGACCGACTCTATTCAAGGATGTGAATAATCAAGTGAGGTCATGCCATAAATGCCAAAGGAGCGGAAACATTTCCCGAAGGAATGAAGCATCTCTCAATTATATCCTTGAGGTAAAGGTTATCGATGTGTGGGGGATTGACTTTATGGGTCATTTTCCCTCATCTAAGGGCAACCAATATGTTGTTGTCGTTGTTGATTATGTATCTATATGGGTTGAGGTTATTCCGTGTACATGTTGCGATGCCAAGACCGTGTCAAGATTTTTCAAGCGTGTCATCTTCCTAAGGTTTGGGATCCCCCGGGTGATAATCAGTAACAATCGATCTCTGACAGACCTAAAACTAATAGGTGTCTGTGTACTGCAAGTGTACGGGTCTGTGTAGTAATAAAAATATCGTTCTCTCTCAGGGACTTGTGTTCAACTACACACTAAACTAGTTCACTACAAAGGATTCTAGGTCGATCAAAAGGTTGTGGTAACGGTTAAGATAATTAACTAAGGAAGCGGGAAATGAAAGGATTTAACCAAGTAATTAAAAGCGTTCAGGGGAGTCCACTCTAGTCAATCAATCAAATTAAGCGGTAATTCTAGTTCTAGGTAATTTTAGTAGTGTCGGGGTCTATAATCTTTCTAAGCCTTCTCACTTCGATCTTTCGATCCTAGTTGAGTTACAGTGATTAAACTATCATTATTTCTAATTATTTAATCTAATCAAAGATAAGAACTGATTATAAATTGACCCTAGGCAAGAATCATTATGTCTAACTATTTTCTAAACCTATTCAATCTATGCAATTCAATTCAAGACTCAAACTGTCATTCTGTTGTCGAGAATCTAAAACCAAGTACAGGCTCAAATTGTCGTTCTGTTGCCAAATTACCATGACATACAATACACGCAGATTAAACGACTGTATTAAAACCTAAAAGTGAAATTACAAACTACAAATTAATTGAAGAACATCGAGTTTATCCCCTAAACAAGGAATCTAAGCACTCATAATAATAAAAACTAGGAAAACAATAATAAAATCTGAATAACGAAGCATAAAGTAAATAGAAATTAAACTGAACGTTCGAGTCGTCGAATTGAATCTCTTTGTGTCACTCGATTCGATCTCCCTCTCCTCCTCTTTCGTTCCTAATCTACTAGAACAGCTCCACGAAGGGAGGAATTACAGAGAAAACCCTGAGGCTAAACGGCGGAAAGAAAACTCTCAATAGTTCATGATCGTCCAATTGAATGGCGAAGTAGTCCTTTTATAATGCACGATTAGGGCACAAAATGCGGCCTGCGTTTTGGAAATGCTGGCTGCGTTTTGCCCAAAATTGAAAGTCTCCGTGAGAGGGCGCTGGTTGCGCCTGAAAAACGCGACCTGCGTTTTGGTTCTGCTCGCTTTTTGATGGTTCTGGACGAGGCGCGGGCTGCGTTTCTAAAACGCTGCTTGCGCCTTGTTCTTCCCCCCTAATTGGGTTGGGGCCGTGTGATTTTGGGCCATTCTCCATCCTTCCTTTCTTTTTCTTCAACATTTGCTATTTCTTATCCAATTCTTCATGCTTTTTGATATAATTCCACCAATTCCTGTAAAACATACTAAACCCGCGAACAAGTGTATAAATCACGGAAATTGACATAAAAATACGAGATATCGGATACAAAAAGCATGAAACTGATATGTTTTGAGCCCTAAAAACTCTATATAAAAACGACTTACCAAATCCCCCAATGCTTAGCTCTTGCTTGTCCCCAAGCAAGTCAGAATCGGAAACAGGAGGATTAGGGCTCAAACAGAAAAAACAGAACCTAAGAAGAAAAAGAATCGGAAAGAGTTTGCGATAGGATTACAAAAACAAAATCTTAACACCCCCTCAGGCTAACCATTCTAACACATCAATTCAACAAGCAAGCACAAAGATCAGTCTGGACAAGATCAAAACTCGATTCAAAAGAGAAAGGAAGAAATTTTCGAAACCAAAGAGTAGAGAACAAGTACTTCATAAGCATAAATCTGCCAACAATCTCAAGAATAATGCAAATATGTGCGGTTGGTTATGGACGTAAGTCAGTCAAAAAGAGCAAACCTCACATAAGAAAGAATAAAACCACTCAGTCACTCAAATTTTAATATGTATGTGGGTTTTACTCATACTGAGACCAATAGAAACAAACTACCATAAGCTTGGTAAGAACCTCACTCTCCACTACTGGAATGCAATGCACAAGTGACAATCAAATGGACTTTTTTCGGGTTGGAACGGGGCTTAGGTTAAGGGTAAGAAGCCGTAAAATTTGGGAATCAGGAGTTAAGAGCCATTCTTGGATTGATTTTCAACGAGTATAACAATTTAAACTCACCATCTTGCTTAATGTATGCAAGGAATTTCACCTTTCACCCTCAACAATATGAAACATCTCAACTGCATACAACCAGGTCAAAGTTTTCTGAACTTTAATTTGAATCTCCCTAATCACCCTTTTCTTTTCTTTCTTTTTTTTTCTTTTTGGTGGGTGATCGGGGAGAAGAAAACTATGGAATTATAACTTCTACCTTGATATAATATATAAACAACATAACCGAACACCAAATTTTTCAAGAGGTGGGACTTCATTTTCTCCCAATTTGAAGCAATAAGCACAATCTCTCCCAAACTTCATATATTTGTTCACAAACACACCAAACGAACTGTTCCTTCCAAAAAACGACAAACTCTCATTCAACCAAGCAAGGCAGAGGGATACTGAATATCAAAGGCCAAGGCTTGTATTGTCCGGGTTCAATCATGAAATAAGGATAAACAAAGGCTAGGCGGGGCAAAAAGAACGGTAAATATAGTGTAGGGTAGGCTATTTGGCAATGTAGTTTAACAAAATAAAATGAATGCCTTAATCACTTTGTCAGAGCGTGCAATGCAAATATGTAGTCTAAGCAAGATGCAAAACAAGTTCTAGAGATGCAACTAATGGTGGAGTCACTCAGGGAATCATGAATTGATAAAAGTGATCAATTCGTAAATTTAGTAATATGGACTCATGGGATGGGGCTCGATCAACTAAACTTAGCCCAAAGATTTGCGACACGCATATTTATACTTTCTAAGATAGTTAAAGTAGTCAAATGCAACTTTCATAACTTGATTCAAAATCAGAAGATTTGAAGGAAAAGGTTTCAAAAACTTTTGAGAACTCATCTAGACTTTTCTAAGCGAAGCAAGTTAAACTGAAAGTAAGAAAGGTTTACAAATCATCAACGAAGGTGTTTCCGGTTTTAATCCTAGTCCGATCCTATATTTTTTTTGGTGTTTTTAATCTTTTCTAATTTTTTTTGGTCCTTTTCTAATTTCTGTTTTTTTTTTGGGTTTTTGAGTGAAGTGAATGCAAAAGAAAGAAAAAGAAACAAACTAAGAAAATGAAATAAAGGAAAAATCTACATGCTACTAACTAATGCAATCTAGGTGAATGTAATCCTAAAACTAGAAAGAAACTAGGAAAGGAAAACTAAAAACAATTAAAGAAACACACAAACAAAAAACTAAACAAAAGAAAACACACTAAAATTAAGAAAAATCAAACTAGAAACAAACTAAAGACAAGAAAATCACTCTAAAAACTGAAAAATAAGCATGAAACAAGAAAAACAAAAACGAAAAGAAAAGAAAAATAAAACGAAAAACAGAGAAACAAGAAAAATATTCACGGAATATTCAACCGCCCTCCCACCCCCCCCCCCCCCCGCGCGCTTAAATGTTGCATTGTCCTCAATGCAGAAAACAACGATGAACGGTAAGAGCAACTAAAGGATCAAGGATCCTCGGTCGGTGGGGAAGGGTTGGTATGGCTTGGTCCTGGTGGCGCTTGTCGCGTTTGGGGAAAGGGGTCGAGGGGTTAGGGCAAAAAAAAAAAGGAGGGTCTTCTTTGTTTTGAAAGAAAGGAAAGGGCTCGACAAAATTAAAAGGGGCGGGCAAATGTTCTGGGCAAAAGGGCAAAACGCGGCCTGCGTTTTGCAAAAAGGAATTACCTTGGAGTTCTGGACGAGGCGCAGCCAGCGCCTGGAAAACGTTGGCTACGTTTTCCTACCTGATGCAAGTAATTCGATTTTTCAACTTTTTGTTTGTTTTCTCCTTTATTCTTTGTTTGCTCCTTATTTTCCCTACAAGTTGACCAACCAAAATTCCCTGCACACATCTACCAACTCAAAAATTATTATGTTAGAGATAATAATTTCAATAAATAACCAAAAACTTGACTAAAAATTTAAGGAATCTAATTATCAAAGAGAAAATCAGAAACGAAAACGAAATTTAGCAAAATCGAACGGAGATTAAAAAAAAAACTCTAGAAAATTAAAATAGACTCGGTTAGAAGGTCAAGATCCGGGTCTTCGTTCTGGATGACGTCAAGGCCCTTAGTAACTTGTCAAACTCCTCCGCATGTGGTTTGCAAGTTAGTAAACATGCGATACACTGAAAACTTATAAAATAAAACGTTAGTAAGTTCTCAACAATAAATCAAATTCTCTAGAAAATTCAAAAGTTTCAAAATATTTGGTCCACAAAAATTTTCTAGGAATGTCCTCAAGGTGTATCCAATAAGGATCAAGGGAAGGGTAATTACTTAAGGACAATTCATCAATAATACTGTTAGTTTCACCAGTCGAAACACAAAAATTAACCTCATCAAAGATATTAATATGAACATCAAAGGTTTTTTCATCAGGCATAGGTTCCTCGAAGGTTTCTGTAAAACTGAAGGCAATGAAAAAGAAATAGAAGCATGGAATAAATCACTAGAATCATGGAGTACAATATTATCAAGATCCTTGTTTGAAAAATTTAATTCACTAATAACCTTCTCACTTGGTTCCTCATTAATAATATCAACAGAATCATGATGAAAATCATCCTCATACCTAGTATCTAACCTAGATGGTTCACTCACCTAAAACCCCGTCGACTGAGAAAAAGGTAAGGAAGTATCATAAAAATCAAGAACACCATCAGTAGTGTTTTCTGGTAAACTAAGGTAAGAAGAATCATCTAGACTGACTTCTAAAGGGGAGGGGGACTTGCTATAATCATATATTCCATCATTAAAATAGGAAGAATTTGAATTATGGTCAATATCATGGAACAAGTCACACCCTTACATTAAAGTTCCAAGTCTAGCAACACCAAGGCAGGTAGAATCATCATGTTCAAAAGAACCACATAAAGCACAAGTAACTGAATTACGAGGTTGGATATAGGAATTAGACAGAAATGCATAAGGGTTAAAGTACTCAGATGCACAATTAGGATTTTCAAAATAATACGTATCACGTGCAAGCCGTTCAAGTAATTCCCAAACTTCATCAACAGATTTATCACAAAAACCCAAATAATCTAAATGACTACGGGTTTCTAAATTCACACCTTCAAAAACAATATTAAGAATTTCAGGTTTTCCTAACATGGTATCACGTGAAACAAGAAAAGCCTATAAACACTCAAAATAACGCCAAAATAATTCACGTTCATCTTGAGGAAAATAAAAAGGTGCCTTATTTTTGGATTTCTGAAATTTTTTTAATTTTTATTTGATTTTTTAGGATTTATTAAGAAAAGCAATAAAAACCTAGTCAACCAGAGTGCGTTCGTCTAATGGCAGTTGGGGAAACAAGTCCCCGACAACGGCGCCAAAAACTTGACAGACGTGAAACTAATAGGTGTATGTGTACCGCAAGTGTACGGGTCTGTGTAGTAATAAAAATATCGTTGTCTCGCAGGGACTTGTGTTCAATTACACACTAAACTAGTTCACTACAAAGGATGCTAGGTCGATCAAAAGGTTATGGTAACGGTTCAGATAATTAACTAAGGAAGCAGGAAATTAAAGGATTTAACCAAGTAATTAAAAGCGTTCAAGGGAGTCCACTCTAGTCAATCAATCAAACTAAGCGGTGATTCTAGTTCTAGGTAATTTTAGTAGTGTCGGGCTCTATAATCTTTCTAACCCTTATCACTTCGATCTTTCGATCCTAGGTGAGTTACAGTGATTAAACTATCATTATTTCTACCTATTTAATCAAATTAAAGATAAGAACTGATTATAAATTGACCATGGGCAAGAATAATTATGTCTAACTATTTTCTAAACCTATTCAATCTACGCAATCCAATTCAAGACTCAAACTGTCGTTCTGTTGTCGAGCATCTAAAACCAAGTATAGGCTCAAACTGTCGTTCTGTTGCCAAATTATCATGACATACAATACACGCAGATTAAACGACTGTATTAAAACATAAAAGTGAAATTACACACTATAAATTAATTGAAGAACATCGAGTTTATCCCCTAATCAAGGAATCTAAGCACTCATAATAATAAAAACTAGGAAAACAATAATAAAATCTGAATAACGAAGCATAAAGTACATAGAAATTAAACTGAACGTTCGAGTCGTCGAATTCGATCTCTTCGTGTGACTCGATTCGATCTCCTTCTCCTCCTCTTTCGTTCCTAATCTACTAGAACAGCTCCCCGAAGGGAGGAATTACAGAGAAAGCCCTGAGGCTAAACGGCGGAAATAAAACTCTCAATAGTTCATGATTGTGCAATTGAACGGCGAAGTAGTCCTTTTATAATGCGCAATTAGGGCACAAAACGCGGCCTGCGTTTTGGAAACGTTGGCTGCGTTTTGCCCAAAAGTGAAAGTCTCCGTGAGAGGGCGCTGGCTGCGCCTGAAAAACGCGGCCTGCGTTTTGGTTCTGCTCGCTTTTTGATGCTTCTGGACGAGGCGCGGGCTGCGTTTCTAAAACGCTGCCTGCGCCTTGTTCTTCCGCCCTAATTGGGTTGAGGCCGTGTGATTTTGGGCCGTTCTCCATCCTTCCTTTCTTTCTCTTCTACATCTTTTTTTATTTTCCATGATTTTTGCTATTTGTTCTGCAATTCTTTATGCTTTTTGATATAATTCCACCAATTCCTGTAAAACATACCAAACTCGCGAACAAGTGTATAAATCACGGAAATTGACATATAAATACGAGATATCGGATACAAAAAGCATGAAACTGATATGTTTTGAGCCCTAAAATCTCTATATAAAAACGACTTATCAATCTCATTTCATCGAGAGAAAGTTTGAGTCCCTACTTTCCAAATACGGATCAATCATAAGGGAGGTCTCCCGTATCATCCCCAAAAGCAAGGACAAGTTGTGATCTCCAACCGAGTTATTAAAGAGATTTTGGAGAAGACGGTTATGTAAACACCGAATTTTAGCATAGTATTTGTATACTTATAATGTAATTTTTATTGTTTCCTTTTTTATGTATTTTAGTTAGGATGTAGGTAAATAAGGGGAGTCGAAGTCGAAGAACTTGCATGCATGCACTCTACATGCACAAGTTTACGTGGATATTTGCATGCAAAACTCACATGCAAACCATGGTCGCACATGCGCAATTTTCTACGTAAAAGTAGATCAAAACCCTAGCCATGCCCCTACATGCACAAGGGTATGTCAAAAACATGCAAGCCATGCAAAGTTTACGTAAAAAACCACAAATTCCAAGTATGTAAATATAAAGGCTGGCAGGCCTTCAGCGAGATCACAGGTTCGAATTTCATTGCTAGCTAGATTGTTTATCATCGTCCAAGCACAAATTCATGCAGGAACAAGCTAAAGTCTGATCGGACTTTAATGCACTCACACCACACCGTCAAAGTGTGAACTTAGCTCAAGTACATGCATGAAAAAAGTCAGATGCATCTTTCCCTATTTCCCAAGGTCGATCGGACATAAGAGTGTCCACACCCAAGTTCATTCACGCAAGCTGCTGACCACCAGATGCATATTCTCTCTTCCACCTTGAAGTCCGATCAAACTTAAAGCCTTTGACTATGAATTGGATGAATGCATTAATGTACATGAACCTGAAAGCCCCTCCTAGCCTATAAATACCCCCTTGATTGAAGCCAAACTCACCAACTCACTAATTCGTCCTTTCTCTCTCACTTCCATTCTCTCATTCTCTCATCACCTCTGATGTCCATTCTACCATTTTTCTCCCCTCAAATCTATCATATTCTTATCATCACCATCTCCATTTCTCCACTCTCTTAAACCTCTAATCTTCATATTATCCTCCATTATCCCTCCATAAATACTACCAAAACCACCCACAAAAAGCCTAAACCATATACTACACATAACCCCCATAAAAAGAGCCCTTTTCCTACCCTTGTTTATCCCTTTAATCCACCTTTCTCATCCACACTTTTAGTCTTATTTTGGCATCTTCAATGCCAAGAGGAGTGTCTAAGGTTTCAAGGAGGTTAAATCAAGTGAAGTTCAAGTACTACAACAAAGGCCAGGCAAGGCTTCTCCCAAAGGCATCATATAAGCTTTTGTGTGTTCCTTTTCACGTAAATAATGTGTATATGTTGTAAATTTCATATTCCTATTGCATGTTGAATGAAATAATCATGTAAAGTTTCAATCTAACTTCCTTCCAAACTTCATCAAAAGCACATTTTATAACTTTTAGTAGAGTCTTTCCTTTTGTGAGAGGCGAACTCAAAAGGTTCCTACCTTTCGAGTTCGTAACCTTACCCCCGAATCCACTTCTTGGTTTCGTAGGCGGAGACTTTCTTTCTTTTTCTAGTTTTTCTTGTCTTTTCCCTTAAAATAGTCGGGTGGCGACTCCTTTTCAAACCAAAACACATCGGGATTGCATAGTTTTACAATGTATCGATGCAACTTTAGGGTGATTTTGTATATTTCTAAATAATGGTTACATAAAAGAGTTAGAACAAGTGGGTGTTCACTCGTAAAAATTTAGTTTAATGATTCACGAGACACATCAAGTAAAGGGAAAGTAATTTTACAACTATTTTTTCATGAAATGTTCGAATAATCCTTGAAGAGTTTTTAAAAGTAAACCCCAGCACAAATTCCCCGTCCCGCGGACGTTTAGAAGTCCGAACGACGAGAAAAAATGTCCACAGGATTTTTGTCGACTCCATTGGGGAGTTTTCTAAAGTGGGTAAAACTTGACAAAATATTGGTGTGCTTTAAAATTTTTGGAAGGAAAATAAATTTTAACTTTACATCTTTAAGTCATTCTTTTTAGGCATACATGCATTGCATATACCGAGCTACTCCTTCGCCATGTATTTTGGCTTGGGTGCACTAAAAGTGACAGTTTAGGTTTTCTTTTTAACCACAAAAAGTAACTCATGGGATGTCGGACTGGCTACACTCAGAATGATGCATTTACACCAATTTGAGCCTTAGTCACCACAACCACTCATGTATCACTCTACAAGGTCTCCACTCGACCCTCCAAGAGAAACACCCCACATATTCAAGTTGAAATTACACAATGAGAATGCATCGGGACGAGACATGAGCCGCTAAGCCTTTATCCATCCATTAAACCCTTTTGTACATAGAGCCTTGGTTTAGGGTATCCTTTCATGTTGTATGCTATCTAAATATGTGTTCTCTTTGTGTTGTAAGAGTCGACCCTAATTTAGAGGTATTGTTTTAGTCCATGTAAGAATCATTAGGCTGAGAAGAGATGTTTATGATTAAACCTCAAATATTATGGTTAGCCGACTGGTTGGGTCCATCCACGTTTAAAGGTTAATTGGCTTAGTCCACAAAGTAAACTCAACTCGTCCTTGATGGTTCTATATGGCTCTTTACAATACTCTCTTAACAAGGGTCCAAAATCTGACTAATAATTCAAACCAAGTTAGTGGGTATTGTTCTAGCTCGCGTAATAGTCACTAGGCTAGAGTAAATTAATTTATGGAATTAATTGTTGAATCCACGAATTCATGGCCGGCTTGTTGTTTAGGCCCATCCATAATGGATTTAACAATTAAGTTTATAAATTAATTTTAGCTAGACTATTGTTTGTTTATTAGGTAGTTTACAATACTTGCTTTCCTCGAGTAAATAAATAAAGTGTGTGTATGTTATGTATAAATATGTGTTTGTCTTTATTGAGTCTTCATTAGAGTTGGACCTAATTTCAAGATGTTGTTTTAGTCCGCGTAATAATCGTTGGGTTTGAGAAGAAAGGATTTTATAAACTGGATTAATTAACCTTAAATTTTATGGTCAGCACGGTTGCGAGGCCCACCCATTTCAAAGGTTAATTATCGTTGTTTGTCAATTCATTTTAACTCACCTTTGATGATTTTATTCGGCCCTCTACAGTATTCTCTGACTTAGGGTCCAAAGAAAAATGATTAATAATTAAACAAAGTCAGTGTGTGTTGTTCTAGCCCGCGTAATACTTACAAGGTTAGAGAAAATAAATTTATAAACGCGATTATTAAGTCTAAAAAAATCCATGATCGCCCTGTTGGTAAGCCCATCCATGGTGTAATTAATAATTGAGTTTATAGGTTTGTTTCAACTCGCCTTTTGATGGCTTTATTCGGTCCTTCGCATCATCCACTTTCCATGAGTTTAAATAAATATATATGTTGGGTCGTAAATATAAAAAAGGTGTCCAAATAAAAGTCAAACTGTCAGTGTGTTGACCATTATTCTAGTCCGCATAGTAGCCAATTTAGCTTGAGTTAACAAAAGTTTATTAGTTCAAGTGACGGATTCTCCTTAAAATGGCCGGCTTGTGATTTAAGCCCATCCGAATTGAGAAACACTCACTTGCGCTTTCCAACTTACATCGACTGGCTACGTTTGACTTTATAATGGTCTTGTTATAAAAAGTGTTGTTGTTTGTCTTAGAGTTATATAGAGGTTAGGACATGTAAACCTGTGTCACGGGTGAGTTATTTCCTGAGTCAACATGTGTCTTTCATTTTTAGGAAGTCCAATGTAAACCCATGTCATAAGTGAGTCTTTTCCTTTAGTCATCATATAGAAGTCTTGCATCTTAGGAAGTCCCATGTAGGTTAGTTAGCACATTCAAACCCATGCCCTAAGTGAGTCTCTCCCGAGTCAGCATATTGTAGACATTTTTCCTCGCCGTTCGGGCTTCCGAACGTCCATATTAGGATTGGGGGTGTGATTCGGTGATTTGTGTTGGGGTTTAACCTTTGAAAAACTCTTTAAGGAAATCAAACTTGTATTTCATGAATAATGTTTTGTAAAATCACTTTCCCTTTACTTATGCATTTTATGAGTCCTTGAATTAAATCTTTAAGAGTGAATATCCACTTATTCCAAACTCTTCAAAATTTAACCCAATTTGCTCATTTAAATGTTAGGCTAGGAAGAGAGTGTTTTATGCAACTATTATTTAGAAATATAAGAAAGAAAAACCCTAAAGTTGCATCGATACATTGTAAAACCATGTTAACCATAGTTTATGCAATCCTCGATGTATATTAGTTCGAAATGGGAGCCGCCACCTGACTTTTTAAGGGAAAAGCCAAGACAAAACCAAAAGAAAGAAAGAAAGACTCCGCCTGCGAAACCCAAGAATGGATTCGGGCGTAAGGCTACGAACTCAAAAAGTAAACTTTAAGAGTTCGCCTCTCACAAAAGGAAAGACTCTACTAAAAGTTTAAGATGTGCTTTTGATAAAGTTTGGAAGGGAAATAAATAAGAACTTTATAGAATTACTTCATTGAACATGCAACAAATAAGAATGAGAGGAATATACATGTACACTTTATTTACGTAAAAAGGAAAAAACTAAGAGCTTACATTGTGACCTTTCATTAGGGAAGCCTTGCCTAGCCTTTGTAGAAGCCTCTTTGGATGCCTTTGAAAGCCTTGAATATTCCTCTTGAAGATGCCAAAATGGTGCTAAAATTGGATGGAGAAAGGTAACGATAAGGGGTGAGAAAAGGTTAGGAAAAGGCTCTATTTGTAGTGTTTTAAGTAGTAGAAAGGTTAGGCTTTTTGTGGAGCTTTAGGGTGCTTTTGTGAGGGTTTTATGTAAAAATGGTGGGGATAGTATGAGAGTAGGGATGAGAGGTTTAAGAGGATGAAGATATGGAGATTAGGATGATAAGAAAATGGTGGAGAAGTGATAGAGAAATGGTGGTAGAATGATAATTAGTAGAATGGAGAGATTAGATAAATAAGAGAATAGAAGTGTAGGGGGAAGAATGAATGAATGATTGAGTTGGTGAGTTTAGCTTTGGCATTAGGGGGTATTTATAGGCTTTAGGAGGCTTCAAGAGAAGATGAACATACTTGCATATACATGCATTCTCCACATTCGTAGTCAACTAGTCAACAAGCACATAAAACCATGGTGGCAAAGGGGAGTGTTCTTGGGTGGACGGTAGCACATTGTGAATTAACCCGTGTGTGGACGCATTGAAGGCCGGTCGGCCTACAGCAAGGGGAGGGGATGTACCCTTGTTCATCCATGCACCCATGGACGGTAGAAGTGTGAAAGGAAGACTTTGAAGTTAGTATGTTCATACTCTTGAACGGTGGGGCTTTATTTGATGTTTATGAGATGATTTTTGATGCTTTTGCTAGGCTTTGAACTTGAGACCTCTTGGCACGTGGCTTGCATGGCTTGGCTTCCCTTATTTTCTGATTTCCTAATTTTCTAACTAAAAATACATTAAAAAAAAGGAACTAATAAAAATTACATTAAAAAGTATATAAAATTTATGCTAAAATCTAGCTTATCGAATGACTTCTCCTTCTTTATTTTTGCTTCATTATATATAGTTATGCTATATATTTATGTGCCAAAATCCGGTGTCTACAGAGAGCCCCCACTTTGATTGAGTCCGAGGATAGGACGAAAATCAAAGTAATCTTGAGTTGATGGACACCAGTCGAGATATGACTTTTGAGAGTAAAGTCTGGACATATGACTTTGGAGTGCAAAGCATGGGGTGATGCTTGGAAGCTGAGTCTTGCATCGTAGTGGTGAGCGGCATGCGCGTTTGCTGGGGATGATCTCGAGCAAGTATGATGCTCTTCTTGGCTGTTGATGAGTTTTGCGCATCATGCGCTGATCTCAGGCGAGAATGACACCCTACTTGAAGTGATCTTGGACATCTGATGACATCCTACTCGAAATGATCTCGGGCGCTGAGGACATCCTACTTGAAGGTGTGGGCTGACACTTGGAAGCTAAGTCCTGTGTCGCGGTTGACGAACTTACGCCGATAGGTGATCTCAGGCGAGAATGCCTTACTTGTTGGAGAGATTTCATTGGGCATGATGCCGATGGCTCTTGGATGTTGGTGCTGATTATCTAGTCTTTCCCAGTGTCGGTTCCAGTCTTTCCTAGTGTTGTTCTAGTCTTTCCCGGTGTCGATGTTGATGATTGTTAGCATTTTCAATGCCGAGGGACTTCACCGATCGCGATGTCGATGGCCCTAGGTGTTGAGACTTCACCGAAACTCTGCCGGTGGCTCAGGATTGGGACTACATCGAAACTCTGCCGATGGCCCTGGTTGTTGAGACTTCACCGAAACTCTGTCGGTGGCTCTGATGCTTATGGGGGCTTACGCTGATGCAATACCCTGTTTTTGGATTTTCGATGATGATGATGATGATGATGATGATGACGATGATGGCAATTTAATGCCGAGACTAACCAGACGCGAGGCTGGAAGCCGTTGATGATGTTGATGGCAATTCAATGCCGAGACTAACCAGACAGGAGGCTGTAAGCCGTTGATGATGATAATGGCAATTCAGTGTCGAGACTTACCAAACGCAAGGCCGGAAGCCGTTGATGATGATGATGGCAATTTAATGCCGATGAGACTTCTCTGGACACCATGCAAGTGGCTCTTATTCCTGAGATTTCGTTGAATCTAATGTGAGAACTGTTATTGCTGAGACTACACCAATATGTGCCGGTGGCTTTGATTTTGATTTTTGGTGGCAATTCAATGCCTGGAGACTTCATCGATCGCGATGTCGATGGCTCTTATGTCAGCATGATCATTGGGAGAATGCTCTTATTTTGGAACTTGATGCTCTATTCTTGAGGAGACCATCGCTCCTTATTGGGCACACTTAGCCATGCTCCTCTTTGAAAATGTGTAAGCTTGAAGTCTTGGAAACAAACATGGAGAAAAGACAAAGGCTACTTCTTTCCCTAGGCCGGTCGGACACTAGAGAGAAGAGAGGAATCTTTGCATTCGCTCCAGCTTTTGCAGGCCATGCAAGAGACAAATCTAGTCACAATTATTGTAGATAGCCTTAAGGCCGATCAGACTTGAGCCTAGACAAATGAGGGCATGACATGTGGCTGTGTGAATCGAACTCTTGTGATCACAAATTGGAGCTTCTTCTTGCTTTTGGATTTTCTTCTTTTTTGTATTCTTGGCTTTTATTGAGAAGTGATGGCTTCTTCCGCTCTCATGTCTCAGTATGCTTTATTTCTTCTACAAGCTTCTTTTTATAGCATGTTATCGTTGAAATGACTTGCATGCTATTGCTTGTTTTAGCACTTTAAGTTGAATTTAAAGTAGGTGATACTTCAAATGTTGCTTTAACCGCATAGATGCCAACATCTTCTTTGCTCATGGCTGCATGAGTTTGGAATTCCACTGGAAGAACATAGATTCTTGAATTTCGCTCGGTCGCCGATCCGTATCAGTCATGTGAAGAATCTATCCTTCGTGTCGGACAGGTGCCATTCGGGTCTGGCAGATAAGGAATATGTCCTTCGTATCGGACAGTCGCCATTCGTGTTTGGCAGATAATGAAGATTTTGTCGTTCGTGTTGGACAATCGATTTATGACTTGATTGGATGCTAGCTTGACTTGCTAGAGTTGGATTAGAGGTTGCTCCAATCTCGCTCTTAGTGATAAGAAACCATGTCGACCGGTCTGAATGAGATGGCATACGGACTCAACCAGCCCCTAGTGTTGCATTCTAGAACAACGGTGTGACACTTCTTTGCTTCTTCTTTTTTTTGTTATTTTTTTTATTTTCTTTTTCTTTTGATATGCAAGTATGTATGTAAATGATCTACTAGACTCTTGCACAAACAAGGCATTTTTTTTAATGCAACTATGCATTTATGCATGACTATTGACTTTATGCATGACAGACTGACTTTATGCAAGACAAACTGACTCCATGTGATTTTGACACACTTTATGGATGCAATGCAAACCTATTATGCTTAGACATGACACACACATGACGCTTTATGATTCTATACATGCAACTCTATATGCAAGTAACCCCCCCCCCCCCCCGACTCTTTATTTAGAAAATGACTTTTTAGGAAAATGCTTTCCTATGACAATGACTTCCTTAGACAATGATTTCCTAAAGGTCAAGGCCACCTGTGGGGAACTTTAGGAAAATTCAGAATGAGGAACATCTCGATCCAGGGGACAAGGAAAAATGGTGGAGGTGCTAGGCCTGAAGGATCTGCTTCTTGAACGGCCATGTTGATGATTGCTTGCAAATCTATGTTGATGTACGACAAGCCCCCGGTTTGGCGTAGACTCTTGATGACATTGTCTTACTTTGGAGAGCAACTTGGGGATTTGCAAGCCCCTAGTCTGATTTAGATTCTGGATGACATTGTCTTGCTTTGGAGGGCATCTTGGAGATTTGCAAGCCTCCAGTCTGATGAACTGACGATATGATGCAGGGAGACCATGGAATGGAAACAGGCATTGCTTCTGATGTTGCACTGATGGAAGTCTGATATGTCCTTAGTTGTGAGTCTCAATCTCTCCTTTTGCCTAACTTGCCCAAAGGGTCAAGTTAGCCTCTCTTTTTCTTTTTCTTTCTTTTTTTTCTTTTTTTTTCTTTTTTTTTGTCTTCTCTTTTTTTTTCTTTTCCTTTTTCTTTTTTCATTTTTCTTTTTTTTTCTTTTTCTCTCCTTTTTTCCTTTTTCTTTCTTTTTTTTCCTCAAGAGACTACTAGGACGTCAATGGAAATGAAGATCCAAGACCTTGTAGAATAGGGAAAAGGTGTCCCTCTTTGAAGCTATCTCCGAGAAATGTCTTGAACGATGTCACAAAGGTAACGTGAGCCCCCAGTTTAGAGTAGCTTGTCTTTGAGTTTGTTCATGATCATGTAGTTGCTAGTTAGTCGTCGATCTGATGTGGACGACTTTTGCTCTTGTTGAGAAGTTATCCGCACTCAGATGTGTTAAGAGTCGACATTAAGAATAGAGCCTCATACTTGCATTAATGACCGAGCTGAAAAAGTCCTCAAAAGGGTGAGATAAAATGAAAAGATTAAGAAGGTTGGTTAGAAAGTGTTTGGTGAAAGAGATGATGGGAGAGGTATTATTAATGAATGAGATGTGGAGACACTTAAGAATGAATGTGCCTTAAAAAGGAAGGAGAGATGGTCAAATGGGATAAACATCTTCTCTTAGGAAAAGGTTAGAACATGGGGATAAAGAGACACTTAAGGATGATGGTGTCTTGAAAGTGTGAAGAGATGGTCAAATAGGGTAGACATCATCTCTTGGGAAAAGGGTTGGAGCATGGGGATGAAGAGACCCTTATGGATGATGGTGTCTCGAAAGGGTGAAGAGATGGCCAAATGGGGTAGACATCATCTCTTGGTAAAAGGCTGGAACATGGGTGTTGGAATGGTATCCAAGTCTAACTGGAGGAAAACGGAAAATGGAGGGTTAACGATGGTGATAGAAATCTAGGGTTTCCTCTCCTTTTGCCTAGCCCGCTCAAGTGGGTTTTCGAACTAGCTTTTATTCTCTCAAATACCAGTTTATTAAACGACGAAACACTCTAAATTGAAAAATATTAGGTCCGGCCTCGAAGAGATTCTCCTACGTATCCAAGGTGGAATCAGGCCAGTCGTAGTTCTTTAAGAGCAGCTTTGAAAGGTTAGTGCCTCGAGGTTGGCTTAATGATTCGGAAAGATGGTTATGAAGGCAAGTTATGGATGGTTATGAAGGCGTATGAAGGTAAAAGGTTTGATGAGGTGTAGGTTTGGGATCAATGGGATTATTCTGGTGTGCATGACTCTTATTTCTGCCTTCTAGCTTCTTGTTCTCCCCTTTTTATTCTTCTTCTTCTTCTCTTTTGTTTCTTTCCCCTCGTTTTTTTTTTCTCTTTACCTTTTTTTTTGTTATCTCTCTTTATTTCTTTCTTTCTTTTTTCTTCTTGCTTTCACCCTCTTTTTTTGCTTTCACTTTTTTTCGAACTTATTCTTCATGGATTGCCTCCTATTCTTCTTTAGTCATAACACACCTTTTGGTTTAATGAATGAAAAGGTTTTGCAAAGGTTGAGGCTTGATGGAAACGGCTAGAAATGTAAATGATATGTAATAAGTGGTAGGTCGAGATTGGATGAAAAGACGAGTGTAATGTGGGTGGTGAAATGAAGGTTGGGCGAAAGCCCCTTGTCCTCGGCACATTTGGTTAAGCTGCGATATTTTCATCACAAATGATGATCACTTTAGGGAGGTTTATTGGACTTGGTCTTCCCTGTCAATACTCTCTGCTTTTGTTCAGCCTTCTGGATGGGAGGTGCAGGCTAACTTCTCTCGTCAATCTTATTCTCTCCTTTTGCCCGATTTGCCTTAATAAGGTTTTCAAACTGGCCACTCTATAGTTTTTTTTTATCACTCTCTTTTTTTTTTAATTTCTCTTTTCCTCTCTAACCCTGGATTCAAGGAAATGAAAGGATGGGAATGAGGTGAAAGACAAAAAATAAGATAAGGTGAATTTGTCAGACTTGGTTTGTGAGGATGGCAGATGGATAAGAGAACTTTTCAACTCAAGTCAGAAACACAAGCATGAAATTCTACTTGAACAAATAGCAACAAGAGCTATTGAATTCAAGAAATGACCTAGGAACTGACTCTTAACTCTAACAGTCTCCAAAAATGAAATGCTTGACAACCAGCTAAAGCTCCTTTTGATGATGTGCATCCTTGTCTTCGCATAGGGAATCCATGTTCTATCTAGTCCTTTGTGCTACTTTTGGTAGGGGCAGTTCCCTAACTGGATCATGTCATCATGTTCTATCGGGAGGAACTCGAAGCCCAACAATTCTTTGCGTTATGTCCCCGGATCTATTGTGGTTGCAGATTTTCCTGTCGCCTGAATAATCCCTTTATTGTTGGCTCAGGCCTTGACCTTGATACTAGATAAAAGAAGAAAAACTCATCCCAATGCATGCATGTCCTAAATGACCTATATGGACTTCCTAAAAACGAAATACGCTTATATGTTGACTCGAAAAAGACTCACCCAGGACATGGGCTTGAATGTGCTTATTAATCTACATTAGACTTCCTAGGATGCAAGACTTCTATATATCGGCTCAAGAAAAAGACTTAGCGCGACATGGATCTACATGCCCTAAAATCTATATGAGACTTCCTAAAATGCAAAATATCTATTTGTTGACCCTTAAAGACTAACCTATGACATAGGTTTACACTAGACTTCTTAAAAAAGAAAGACACTCGCATGATATGCCAACACGAGAAAAGACTCACCCATGTCATGGGTGCACGCTGGACTTCCTAGACAAAAGACAGGTATCTACATGACAACTCTAGACACATACTTACCCATGACTTAGACCTTATAATAGAATTTCTACAAAAAGAAAAATACTTATATGCTAACTCTGGACAAAGACGCACCCATGACATGGGTTTGAAATTGCCAACCTTAAAGTGAAAGACCCATGCTGACTTAGGAAAGAACCTACCCATGACTTAGACCCTATTGAGACTTTCTAAGGAATGAAGACACTTACCTGTTGACTCAAGAAACGACATAACGACTTACCCATGGCATGGGTTTTACTTTGGACTTTCTAAAAAAGACAGACTCACATTGACTTAAGAAAAGATTCACCTATGACCTAGACCTCGTATGAAAACTTCTTAAAGACATTTACACGCAGACGCTAACACAAAGACTCATCCTAGACCTTATATGGGACTTCCTAAAGAATGCAAGATACCTACATGCAGACATTAATACACAAATTCATCCTAGGCCTTGGTGTACCTTGAAATTCCTAAAAATGGAACACACGTATTGACTCAAGAAAAGACTCACATATGACATGGACTCACATTGGACTTCCTAAACACATATTGACTTGGGAAAAGACTCACCTAGGTCCTAGACCTTACATGCGACTTCCTAAAGAAAAAACACTTACATGGTGACTCTAAACAAAGGCTTTAAAATAAAGAAACTTATTTACTGACATTGAAACAACTCAACTGTGATACAGGTTTACGTGTTCTAACTTCTATATGACACTAAACAACAACACTTTTTACAACAAGAGCATTATATAGGGCCAGATAAAGTCAAACATAGCGAGTCAACATAAGTTGGAAAGCGCAAGTGAGTGTTTCTCAATTCGGATTGGCTTAAACCACAAGCCGACCGTTTTAAGGAGAATCCGTCACTTGAACTAACAAACTTGTGTTAACTCAAGCTAAGCTGGCTATTACGTGGACTAGAATAATGCTCGATGAACTCACAACCTGACTTCTAGACTTCTATTTACTCACTTTTTTTTATTTAAGACTCGACATATTTATTTATTTACACTCATGGAAAGTGGATGTTGTAAAGGACCGAATAAAGCATCGAAAGGTGCGTTAAAATAGACTTATAAACTCAATTATTAAATCCAACATGGATGGGCTTACCAACAGGCCGACCATGGATTTTGTTTTAGACTTAATAATCGAATTTATACATTTATTTTCTCTAACCTTGAGACTATTACGCGGGCGAGGATAACACACACTGACTTTGTTTTAATATTAATCATTTTCTTTGGACCCGAAATAAGAGAATACTGAAAAGGGCTGAATAAAACCATCAAAGGTGAGTTAAAAAGAATTGATAAATAACGCCAATTAACCTTTAAAACGGATTAACCTCACAACCAGGCCAGCCATAAAATTTAAGGTTAATTAATCGAGTTTATAAATTCATTTCTTCTCAAACCCAATGATTATCATGCGGACTAAAACAGTATTTCAAAATTAGGCTCGACTCTAATGAAGACTCAACAGACAACCACATATTTACACCTAACTAAGACTCAATAAACTAAAAACACGTGTGAACAAAACACACATATTTACACCAAATGACGACTCAAAACGCGTGTTAACAAAAATCTAAGAAACACTCAAACACGTATTAACAAAAACCTAAGAAAGACTTAAAGCACGTGTTAATAAAAACCTAAAGATTCAAACACATATTTACATAATAAAAACCTAAAGACACATACACATGCTCAAGCGCAGGCACAAACGCATGCACAGACATATACACATGCACATGCACATGCACAGGCACAAACGCATACGCATACGCATACGCGTACACATACACATACACACACTTGCACATGCACAGACACAGACACATACTCATGCACAGGCACAAATACATAGACTACAACACACTTTACCTAACTTATGGACCTAACTCTATATGGACCCTAAGGACAGCTGATCATTATAAAGGGCCGAATAAAGCCAAGTATGGCGAATCAGGACTGAATAAGGAATTGCGACTCAGTGTTTCTCAATTCGGATGGGCCGCATCCACAGGCCGACCGTTTTAAGGAGAATCCGTAACTCGGAAAATTTATCAGTCCAACTCAAGCCATACTGACTATTACGCGGGCTAGAATAATGATCAACAGGACTAACAGTCTACTTTTTCTATACATTTTTTATTCTGTTTGTTTAGGAAAGTGGATATCGTAAAGGACTGGATAAAACCAACAACAGGCGAGTTGTAATTAGTTTATGAACTTAATTGCCAAATCCGATATGGTTGGGCCTAACCATGGGCCAGCCATAAGTATGATGGATTCAATAATTAATTCGATAAATTAATTTACTCGAGTCCGGTGGTTATTATGTAGTCTAAAACTTTATCCACTAACTTGTTTGATTTATTAGTCAGATTTTTGGACCTAAGGACAACCAATCATTACAATAGGCCGAATAAAGTCAAGCATGGCAAATCAAGTCTAAGTCAAGGAGCTCAAATCAGTGTTTCTCAATTCGGTTGGGCCCCATCCACAGGCCGACCGTTTTAAGGAGAATCCATAATTTGAGCTACCAACTTAGACTTAATTCAAGCCATGTTGACTGCCACGCAGACTAAAATAATGATTGACAAGACTGACGACCCTTCTTTCTACTCTGTTTTTTTTATTTGATTACCGGAAAGTAGGTATCATATAGGACTGAATAAAACCAACAACGGGCGAGTTATAATTATTTTATGGACTTAATTGCCAGATCTGATATGGTTGGGCCTAACCACGGGCCGGCCAAAAGTGTGACAGATTCGATAATTAACTCGATAAATTAATTTACTCTAGCCCGGTGATTATCATGCAGTCCAAGACTTTACCCACTAACTTTGTTTTGACTTTAATCAAGTTTATTGGACCTTTGTTAAGAAGATGTCGTAAAGGGCCATATAGAATCATCAAGGGCGAGTTGAGTTTACTTTACGAACCAAGAGAATTAACCTTTAAAGATAAATGGGCCCAACCACTGGGTTAACCATAATTTTTGAGGTTAATTAACTTAGTTGGTCAACATAACTCTTCTCAGCCCAATGACTACTATGTGGACTAGAACAACACTCCTAAACTTGGGTCGACTCTTTACAACGAATTTAAACACATAGCACATAGCATACATATGAACAAGAGGTATCCTAAACCAAGGCTCTATGTACAAAAGGGTTTGTTGGCTGGATAAGGCTTAACGGCTCATGAACTCGCCCCGGTGCATTCTTGTTGTAAAGGCAACTTCGAATGTGTGGGGTGTTGCTCTTGGAGGCTCGAGTGGAGACCTCGTAGAGTGATGCATGAGTGGATGTGGTGACCAATGCTCTCTCGGTGTAAGTGCACCAATTGAATATGGCCGGTCCGGCATCCCATGGGTTATTTTTGTGGTTTAAAGAGAAAAAACGTAATACCGCCGATTTATGTGCTCCTACGACATATTTCATGTCAAGGTAGTGCCCCGGTATATGCAATGCATTATGCCTAAAAGAATTATTTTAATAATATAAAGTAAAAATTCATTTTCCTTCCAAAAGATTTAACGCACATAAATTTTTTTCAAGTTTTACCCACTTTAGAAAAACTCCCCAGTGGAGTCTCCAAAAATCCTGTGGACATTTTACCTCGCTTTCGGGCTTTCGAACGTCTACGTTAGGATTGGGGGTGTGGTTCGGTGATTTGTGCTGGGGTTTAACCTTTGAAAAATTCTTTAAGGAAATCAAACTTGTATTTCATGAATAATGTTTTGTAAAATCACTTTCCCTTTACTTATGCATTTTATGGGTCCTTGAATTAAATCTTTAAGAGTGAACACCCACTTTTTCCAAACTCTTCAAAATTTAACCCAATTTGCTCATATAAATGTTAGACTCGGAAGAGAGTGATTTATCCAACTATTATTTAGAAATATAAGAAAGAAAAACCCTAAAGTTGCATCGATACATTGTAAAACCATGTTAACCATAGTTTATGCAATCCTAGATGTATTTTAGTTCGAAATGGGAGTCGTCACCCGACTTTTTAAGGGAAAAGCCAAGACAAAACCAAAAGAAAGAAAGAATGACTCCGCCTGCGAAACCCAAGAATGGATTCGTGGGTAAGGCTACGAACTCCAAAAGTAAACTTTAAGAGTTCGCCTCTCACAAATGGAAAGACTCTACTAAATATTTAAGATGTACTTTTGATAAAGTTTGGAAGGGAAATAAATAAGAACTTTATAGAATTACTTCGTTGAACATGCAACAAATAAGAATGAGAGGAATATACATGTACACTTTATTTACGTAAAAAAGAAACAACTAAGAGCTTACATTGTGACTTTTCGTTAGGGAAGCCTTGCCTAGCCTTTGTAGAAGCCTCTTTGGATGCCTTTGACAGCCTTGAATACTCCTCTTGAAGATGCCAAAATGGTGCTAAAAGTGGATGGAGAAAGGTATGGAGAAGGGGTGAGAAAAGGGTAGGAAAAGGCTCTTTTTGTGGTGTTTTAAGTAGTAGAAAGGTTAGGCTTTTTGTGGAGTTCTAGGGTGCTTTTGTGAGGGTTTTATGTAAGAATGGTGGGGATAGTATGAGAGTAAGGATGAGAGGTTTAGGAGGATAAATATATGGAGATTTAGATCATAAGAAAATGGTGGAGGAGTGATAGAGAAATGGTGGTAGAATAATAATTACTTGAATGGAGAGATTAGAGAGATAAGAGAATAAAAGTGTAGGGGGGAAGAATGAATGAATGATTGAGTTGGTGAGTTTAGCTTTGGCATGAGGGGGGTATTTATAGGCTTTAGGAGGCTTCAAGAGAGGATGAACATACATACATATACATGCATTCACCACATTCGTAGTCAACTAGAAAAAAGCACATAAAACCCTGGTGGCAAAGGGGAGTGTTCTTGGGTGGACGGTAGCACATGGTGAATTAACCCATGTGTGGACGCATTGAAGGACGGTCGGCCTATAGCAAGGGGAGGGGATGAACCTTGGTTCATCCATGCACCCATGGACAGTAGAAGTGTGAAAGGAAGACTTTGAAGTTAGTATGTTCATACTCTTGGACGGTGGGGCTTCATTTGATGTTTATGAGATGATTTTGGATGCTTTTGCTAGGCTTTGAACTTGAGACCACTTGGCACATGGCTTGCATGGCTTGGCTTCCCTTATTTTCTAATTTCCTAATTTTCTAACTAAAAATACATAAAAAAGGAAGTAATAAAAATTACATTAAAAAGTATATAAAATTTATGCTAAAATCTAGCTTACCGAATGACTTCTCCTTCTTTATTTTTGCTTCATTATATATAGTTATTCTATATATTTATGTGCCAAAATCCGGTGTCTACACATATAGGCGTTTTTCGTTTTAGGCAGTTCCATATATGTCATTTAGGACATGCATACATTGGGACATATTTTTCTTTATTTATCCAGTGCCAAGGTCAAAGCTTGAGCCAACAATAAATGATAAGTATTGGGATGGCGGGAAATTTTGCAACTACCATAGATCCTAAGGGCACGACATGGAGTATTGTTTGACTTTGAAAAATAAGAAGGAGGTCATGATCCAATCAGGAAAACTGCCCATACCAAAAGCAACACAAAGACCAGATAGAACATAGATTCCCCATACGAAGACAGGAAGGGCACATCATCAAAGGAGCTTTGCTGTTAGCTAGGGTCTTGGGTTGTAAAGCATTTCATTTCCAAAGACTATTAGAGTTAAGAGTCGATCCTTTATTCATTTCTCGAATTCAGTTGCTCTTGTTGTTATTTGATCAAACAGAATTTCATGCTTGTGCTATTAACTTGAGTTTAAAAGTTCTCTCATCTATTTGCCATCCTTACAAACCGAGTCTGACAAATTCACCTTCTCTTATCCTTCCATGTTTGTCATACACCTCATTCCATCCTTCAATCTCTTGAATCCATGGTTAAAGAAAAAAAGAGAGAAATTCAGAGAGAGAGAGAGAGAGAGAGAGAGAGAGAGAGAGAGAGAGAGAGAGAGAGAGAGAGGGAGAATAAAAAGAGAGTGAAAAACTATAGAGTGGTCGGTTTGAAAACCTCATTGAGGCAAATCGAGCAAAAGGAGAGAATAAAATTGAAGAGAGAAGTCAGCCAGCACCTCCTATCCAACAGGCTGCGCAAAATGAGAGAATGCCATCAGGAAAGACCAAATCCAACAATCTCTTTAAAGTGAATACTCCTCATTAGGAATCCCGCAGCTTAACCAAATGTGTCGAGGGCTCTCTCTCTCATATTGACGGGATGGTTATGTTGGCAATTGAAGATTGCACATACAAATTTTTTATTAAGGGATCAAGCTCTTTTGTACACATTCCGGTCCGCAAGAATCCAAATGGTCATGACTATGTTCACAACATAAAGGAGGATGATGATGAAGGATGCCAATTTGAGTCAGGATATCATGCTCAAGAAACTCATAATCAAATTAATAGTGTTGAAGTCGTTCAAGATTCACAAGAGTCTACAGCTAGCAAAGCTTCGGATGTACAAAGTTGCAGGGATGAAGATTGAAGCATATCGTGATGGGTCCCGATCCCTGAAATCCATGGTCTCCAAGCCTTCCCGTACCCCTTTCATAAAACAAGAGAAACATGACTTCAAGGTCGGGTGTGAGGTGCATTATAAGGTGGACCCGGGACCCTGGAGGCGTGGTTTGATCGGCAACGGGTGTGGCATCCACTTTAAATGGGACCTCGGACCATGGAAGTGGAGCTACGAGTCCACGTCGGGACCAACTTCGGGCCATTAAAATGGTTCGAAGTCCTTCGGCAAGAATAAGCGCAAACGGGTCAAAGTGGGTTTGTCGGAATGTACGCACCTTCACGTTTCGGGTCATAACTCCTTCAATACAACTCCGATGAGGCTCAAATTTTGGGAGCTTATAGTACACACTGAGAGCTTTCCAACGATATCTTACGGGCCTAAAACGGAGTTCGGATGAAGAAGTTATGCGCATTTGAAGTCGGCAGGAAAGCGCCCGAAGTGTTGCTCGCCGAGCCACCATTCTCGGCTGAAAGGCCTCTGCGCGCGAGAAGAGGCCCGCTCGCCTGAGCCAAAGATTCTCGCAGACGCGACCCACCGGCCGGCCCGGCGGCGGCGCAAAGGACACCTTTCGCGAGCCGACCTCCGCCGCCGAGCCGACCTCCTTCGCCGCCGAGCTGCGTTCTGGAAGACGCCGTTTCTTCGCCGTTTTGACTTAATTTTAGGACTAGTATAAATAGCTAGTTGTTATGTGTTTCCAGCAGCTTTTGATGAATTATGAACATGCTTATGCATTAGTTAGGGTTTCCCTAAACTTCTCTCAAAATCTAGATTACTTTATCCATTAATTAAGTGGTGGTGTTTCTAGTCATTCCTTTATTGATCATTTGGTGGACTTTCCTTTATGATGATCATGGTGGGGTGTTAGGCCTTTGGTGGTGGAATTTCCTTTATCCAAGGTCATATCCAATCCTTTTGGTGTTCCAAGCTTTTGTTGATTATTGATTCAAGATTCTCAAGCTAGTCATACAATCTCTTCCCATCGCGCCACGCTCCAAAGATGAAGAGACGGATACAACTCGAATCAAATCTTGAACAACTCAAAATCAGTCCATAACAGGCATGGGGAGTTAATGCATCAATTGGATGGTGGCAAGATCAATGATGACATTGGGAATCAAACAATGCATTGGGAATGATCAACCTGGAAAACAAAGGGCTTGCCTATGAGGATAATGATGGTGCTAAAGAAGTTTTTGAAACTTCAAATAAAATTAATAAGCAGACAGCTCTAGACAATCAAAATGACTTAGAACTTGTATCAGTGCACATTGAGGAAAGTGACAACTTGATTAATGCAAAGCAAAATGGGCCTTTGAAGTGGTTAACCAGTACATTGACAGTTGCAGCTTTGGGGAAATAAACAAGAGGGATAAAGCCGGAGCTGCAATTATCGGAGTTGATATTGGTTTCAGATTTCTCGAAGACTTTGATGAAGAGGCTGAATTTCTAGAAGTTTCACTACATAGGAGTATGGGTAGAAGAAGCGCGTGTCACAATAAATCAAAGAAGAACAAGAACAACTCCACGAGGAATATGGCTTGAAACAAGGGTTGATGCTTGAATGTCTGGGGCATTGGTGTGGATGGGGAAAAAAGGTATGTCAGAAATATTGGTTTTATTTTGGATGTTTAAGCTAAAGGAAGATTTGGAGGTCTTCTTCTTCTTATTATTATTATTATTATGTGGGAATGTGGGATAAAGAAGATTTTATTTACAACAATGACGCAAGTGGAGAGAGATTAGTATGCATTGAAAGAAGGCTTGCAAAAAAGAATTTAGAGTATGCCTTGTATTTAGTTTATGCTTCTAATGATCACCTTGTGAGGCTGAAACTCTTGTATCAACCAAGACTCCTCAGCAGCTATACTCAACCACTATTCTGACTGGCCACCTTCCACTTATATTTCTAGCCTTACCGTCACCTCAACCTTTTCAAAACAATTTCCTCCCTCAAACCCAACCCAAAAGGTGTGTTATGACCAAAGGAGTACAGGAGGCGAAAAAGCCAAAAAAACAAAAAAAAAAAAAAAGAGAGCCAACAAAAAAAAACAAAGAAAGAAAAAGAAAGAAAAAAAGATCGAGAAGAGAGAGTTCTTAGTTGGTCCACCAAAAATGGGTTGACATGAGTGGTACGACACTCTTGTCCCTTAAGTACTTTGTTTGTGTATGGAAAAACCTGTGCTGGGAGAGTAAATCGCTTTTGCGCCGTCAATATCTCGAAACATGCCAACAAAAAGAAGAGAAAGAGAGGAAAAAAAAAGGAGGAAAAGAAAGGAAGAAGGGATAAAAGGAAAAAATGGGGGAGAATAAGAAACTAGAGGCAAAAATAAGAGTCGTGCACACCAAAAAATCCCATAATCCTGTCAGTCTCGAGCCTTATGTCTCAAACCTTCACCTCATCAAACCTTTTAGCTTTCAATAACCTTCACAAGCCTTCATAACCATCCATAACCTGCATATGAATCCTCAAGCCTTCGTGACCATCTTTTTGAACCATTTAGCCTTCCTCGAGGCACTAACCCTTCAAAGTTACACTTGAAGAACTACGACTGGTCGATACTTTTCACTTCAGAGGACATCTGTCATTGAAGAAATTGGTCTTTGAGAGAATAAGAAATGAGATAATAAAAGAGCTAAGTTGAAAACCCCACTCGGACGGGCTAGGCAAAAGGAGAGGAAACCATGGATTCTACCATCATCATCAACCCTCCACTTTCCTTCTATCAGACTTGGACATCATTCCAACAACCATGTCATAACCTTTTCCCAACAGATGATGTCTACCCTTTTTTACCATCTCTTCTCCCTTTCAAGACATTATCATCCTTACGTGTCTTCCTATCTCATTCATTAATAAACTCTCGTATGCCATCCCTTTCACAAAACTTATTCCAACGTTGTGAGCCTTTTCATCCTATCTCACTCTTTGAGGACTTTTCAGCTCGGTCATTACTACAAGTATAAGGTTCTGTTCTTAATGCCTATTGTCATCACACCGGTGTGTAGTTCACCTCCGAACAAGAGCAAAAGGTCGTCCACATCAAATCAGCGGCTAACTGACAACTACATGATCCTGAACAAACTCAGAGACAACCTACTCTTAACTGGGGGCTCGCGCTACCTTTGTGACATCATTCAAGACATTTATCGGATATAACTTCTAAGAGGGACACCTAGTCCCTATCCTACAATGTCTTGAATCTTCATTCTCGTTGACGTCCTAATAGTGGTCTAAAAAAAAAAGGGAAAATTAAAAAAAGAGAAAACAAGGGGGAAAAAATGAAAAAAGAAAAACAAAGAAAAAAGAGAGACTAACTTGAAAACTCTTTGGGGAAATTTAGGCAAAAGGAGAGAAACGAAAAAAAAAAAGGAGAGATCGAGACTCCCAACTAAGGACATACCAGACTTGCATCATTACGACAAAGGAAACAATACCTCCTTCGATTCCATGGTATTCGGGCATCGCATCGCCAGTCCACACCAAATTGGGGGCTTGCAAATCCCCAATGTGCCCTCCAAAGTAGGACAGTGTTATCAAGAGTCTACGCCAAACCGGGGCTTGCCATACATCAACATGGATTTGGAAGCAATCAGTCCATGGTTCCAAGAAAGCAAATTCTTCAGGCCTAGTGTGATACCCAGATTTCTTCAAAAAAAAAACTTATTATTATTATTATTATTATTATTATTATTATTATTATTATTATTATTATTATTATTATTATTATTATTATTATTATTACTAGGCTTCAACCCGTGTGATGCACGGAGTGAACTCAATTACTTTTGAAATTTTATAAAAGTCATGGATGTGAAACTTACAGATGAATATTGAGGAAAACGTTTATGAATATCAAACTTATTGATGTGAAATGTAAAGTATTATGTCTATATGATTCTGAAGTGCGATAAGATTGATATTGCTTGCTTCTGACTGTAAATGAAGAAAGGTTTAATTTTGGGATATTTAGTATGTTGTTTGTAAAAGTAGATGCATAATAATAGGTTAATATCCAGGAAATAGATATAACCTCTAACAGATATGTTATATTTATACAGATATCTACAATAACTCATGAATCTCATTGACCTAGCCACAAGGGTCATATTAATAATTGAATTGGTAATGGTTTTGAAGCGCTTCGGATATTAAGGTCATTAGTTATGGACAATTTTGTTTTAGTGGTGTAATTAAATTAAAATTGAATACTACTGTTTAAGATTTCGTAGGACTCGTTTAAAGATATATTTTTTGATTTCTTAAATTGTAAATAAAATCTGGAAAGAAATAGAAAATAAAATACAATTAAAATTAAAATTGAATATTGTTGTTTGAAACTTAGTAGGACTTGTTTCGAATGTAACTGCTGTCAAGCAGACATGGATTAACGATATATTTTTTAATTTATTTCATTGTAAATAAAATCTGCAAAGAAATATAAAATAAAATACAATTTAAATTAAAATTGAACATTACTGTTTCAGATTTAGTAGGACTCGTTTTGAATGTAACTTCTGTCAAGCAGACGTGAATTAAGAATATATTTTTAATATTTTTAATCGTAAATAAAATCTGGAAGAAAAATTGAAAATAAAATACAACTTATGGGGCCCATAATGATTTCAATTATTATTATTATTATTATTATTATTATTATTATTATTATTATTATTATTATTATTATCATTATCATTATTATTATAATTATTGTTGTTGTTGTCCTTGTTATTATTATTACTATTATTATTATTTTGTCAAAATAATTAATTGCTGATATTTTGATCAAAATACTTTAATTCAGTATTTAGCTATCTTCTGATTGGTCGAAATCCCTACAATTAATCTCCTTTCTCCATTGAACGGGATCAACAAACTTTACTATTAATATTATATAGTTACAGATTATTATTATTATTATTATTATTATTATTATTATTATTATTATTATTATTATTATTATTATTATTATTATTCTTATTATTATTATTATAGGCAACACCGAAATAATTACTGTTATTTGCACCAAAACAATTTAATTCAGAGTCCAAAGGAGTCAACGATTAGTGATACTTTCTATTCTTTTTAATTTTAAAATCAAATCCGGATTGAAAATTCAAAAAAATGAAAATAGAAAAAAATATATATAATTTTCTACGAGGTGATTGGCCAATTCCCCTACCGTCAGTCCCGTGGCTTTATTTCGTGGAACCCACAATGATTTCTATTATAATATATAAATGTAAAACCCCGAAAAATTCAAAGGCGTTGACCATGACATCGTTAATAATTTAGGTTGACTCCGTTAATTTTTGAAAATTTGTTTGTGACTATTTATGCTATCACTTGAGCTCATAGGACCGTTGGGGAACTAACATGGGTGTATTGGTAATATCACGTGTTGTTATTATTATTATTATTATTATTAGTATTAGTATTACTCTTATTATTATTCGTATGTGAAAATTATTTGTTATGTGATTATTATTATTATTACTATTATTATTATTATTATTATTAATTACTATATTTTCTTTTACTACGTGGAAAGCTATGGGAGTAGTACTGATACGTGATATTAGTATTAGGTTGACTTTAGCATTGGTGGTATTAGTATTAGCTATTATTATTATTATTAGTATTAACAACGTTGTTAGTTAGTAGTAGAATTCTTGAGAGGGAAAGTTTGTTACGGATTAGATTTCAGCCGTTAACCAGATCTTTAGAGTTAGATTAGGATTAGAAGTGGTTTGAGGGAAGATTAGGATTTAATTATAATTCTAAAACCTAGCTCTCTAAACACAACCCCACGCAGATTACTCCCTCAGTTTCCCCTCTCTATTGTTTCACTTTCTCTCTCTTCGCGCCGCTACCATCGCCACCGGCCGACTCGAACCTCAAGAACCGCGACAACCCAACTGCCATCGAAGACCAACGCACAAACCACCGAAGTCACAACGCCGCCCAAGTCGACTTTCGAGCTGCTGTTGCGTGCTGCTACTACGAACGACTGTCGTCGCTGCCACCGTGATCATCATCGACCCTGTCATCGGAATCCGCCCCCGTCGACCGCCGCTTCAGCCCTAGCGCCAGCCCAAGTTGTCGACCCACTCCCTACGTAAAACTCTTTTCTTGTTAGTTAGTAGCCTAATGTTATTTTTGTCTCCTTGCTTTAGTGATTAACCTACTCTGACTATATTACATGATTTTGGGTTAAGTAACTAGAAATAAGATACTCTTTGTAAGTTAATTAATTACAAATTGTAGTTGGTGATTTATGTGTGATCAATATAGTATATTGTGTGTAAATCATGTTAGGGTCTTGGTAGTATTATTTCATGCATGAATTAGGGTTAGTTTAATTTGTTAAATTTAAACTCATTGTTTATAAATTAGTAATGATACGTGTGATAGTTTAAATAAGGTTTATTATAGTTTTCAAAGGTATTTTATGGTTATCGTTCATAATTGTGAGATATAACTTTCTTTAGTCAAAGTATTAGTTTATATTTATTACTATCTTGTAATTTGTAAAAAAAAAAGTGTTTTAAAATATCTCCTACTGTTTTACAATTTCTTTTTATAATGTATTATGCATATTAAACTTTCAAACATTACGTATTTATCTTACTATTATGTGTTTATATTATTATTACGTTTTATCAAGTTCTTTACCTAAAAAGATTTAAAGTGTTGGTTATAAGTGGTAGCTTTTAGATATTGGTTGGATTACGGTAGAAAATTCAACCATAGTCACTGTTTTAGGCCCAAATTAAGACCCCAGGATCGAATGGTGAAAGTTAGAACCGAAATTACCAATTAAATAAGAACCGGGATCGGGACAGTTTTGTTAGTGCCTAAAGATCGGGTCACCACGATTAGTATAGTTGTCCTTTAATCAAACCCATTGGACTGGAGTTTCCCCTAGATGTTAGATTTCATAGGAATTTTACGGATCGAACGTTCGTTTTGTATAGCCCGAGTTATAACCGTTTTACCAGAACCTGTCAGAACTGGACCAATTGTGAAGTTGGGTGTTTTAGAGTCCTTCGGGACTGATTTGGGCTTAGCCATCAACATGGAAATTTTATTAGACATTCCGAGGTTTCCGAAACGTCCAGAACCAGACCCATGGGATGTCGGGAAGTCAAGTTATGACCCTTTTTATATGGATGCTGTGATCTGTCTTGTTATGTGAAATTGTTAATAAATGTGTTGTTGATTGAAAATGTTTACTTGGTGTTATTATACGATTACTTGGAATGTGTTAAGTAATTTAAAGTATAGATCCATGATTGATAGGAACCTATAGTGTTCCTAGGGGAGGGTTAGGTCGAAGGTAGTTAATACTAACTTCGAAGGGCGCGTTTTGATTAGAATAATTACTTTTATTTTAGGCCCGAGCTAATTCGCGTCGTTAGTGAGCTCAAGTGTGTTCGTCTTAGCTGTGAAGTGAAGTTAACCAGGTAATGTCTATGCTCTAATCCCCACCGGGATGCTCTTTAAATGTATTTTAATGTTTTCTAATATGTTTTGAGAATTGCATCCCGAAAGGGGACTTTTGTGGAAATGTGACCATCTGCTTTGGATAATTGATTGTTTTTGTTTGTGCTTTGATTTTATTGAGTTGGGAAATTGGATGGTCTTTTATCAACGGTTTTATTACTGGTTTTGATAATCTGGGTTGGGTTTGACTTGAGAGTTGCGAGATGAGTGTGAATAATGAATTAGTAATCCAAAGTGGAAACATAAAGTGGGTTGTTGTTTTGATGCCTTTGAGAGGCTAATATTCATGCGGGTGATAACCCTGAGACCAGGATTCGATGCATGTATGGGTTATGTGCCAGGAGATCAGGGTTTCATCCCTGATATAGGATAGAGGTTATGATGCCTTTGATGGGAGACTGTTTGATGCCTTTGAGAGGCTAATATTCATGCGGGTGATAACCCCGAGATCAGGATTCGATGCCTGTATGGGTTATGTGCCAGGAGATCAGGGTTTCATCCCTGATATAGGATAGAGGTTATGATGCCCTTGATGGGCGACGGTTTGATGCCTTTGAGAGGCTAATATTCATGTGGGTGATAACCCCGAGATCAGGATTCGATGCCTGTATGGGTTATGTGCCAGGAGATCAGGGTTGCACCCCTGATATAGGATAGTTGTTATGATGCCTTTGGCAGGCGATATTCTTTTTGGATTTGATCTCCCGCCCGCAACTTAAAATATGGATTGAATGGGTTGAGGAAAACAGTTAAGGGTTAAAGGTTTGAGAAATGGTTTGACTTGTTCCCTCTCCCAAAATGAATTGAAATGAACTTAAATTGTTTTAAACGTTAGGGGTAGACATTATTGAGATTTCCTCCTCATTTTTGAAATGTTTTGTTTTCAGGTGAAGATCTAAATGCTGGGGACGGGAATTAGAAGTGAGGACGACGAGTCTAGAAGTCCTTGAATCTTTTCATTTTGTTTTCGTTATGATGTCTTAAACTTTTGTTTCGAGTTGTTAGTAGTTATCGTTAGCAGACAGTTGTGTTTTCCTTTCTCGCCTTGTGTTCCTTCGGGAATACGGCAGTGACGCCCAAACTAAATTTGAAGTCTTCCGCTAAGTTTTGTCTGTTAACGTTAGTTTGACTTTGACTTTCTATAATTGAATTTCCGGGGCGTTACAGAATGGTATCAGAGCTCTGGGTTGCGACCTGGTAGCTCCTAAGAGTCCCTTAGGTTTAGTTAGACCTTAGGATGCTACGTTCGGAGTGATGAGTGTAGGATGGGAGTATGGTATGTTTGTCTGTTTCTTGGATTTCGTATATGTTGCAAGTGCGTGCTTGATTATTTTATTTTTCATATGTTGAGTTGCATCGACTTGATTGTTTCTTCATGTTTCGATTAATGTGTTTAATTTTTAATTTTTTTGTTTCGATTTATTATTTCTCGGACCAAGAGGTGTTATGCGTGAAGTTAATATTATTGATGGAGTATGATATTGAATATTTGGGAATATTATGGTCGATTGAATCTCTCGAGTACCTCTATTAAACACTTTGGATTTAGTTAAGGTTTCAAATTGTATTTATGGGTTTTTGGTGTATGGACTATGATGATTGGGGATGAATTTTGACTTATGGAGCTGGGAAATACTTGAAAATTCCTATGCGAAGTTGGCCTTTGATTTTAATTTTGGTTTTGGGGTTAAATTCATGTTTGTGATCTAACGCGATTCATCCTAAGACGAGGTCTTGGGTTAGAGGAATCTTTGTAAGAAAAGTGTAGGTTAATGCTTGAGTTGAGGGGTATAGTTGGAGTGAAGGTTTTGTGCTTAATCTCGTGGTTGATTTGATTTTAGGTGGTACGGTAAGTTGGAGACTTTCTGTATGTTTGAATGAACATTGTTTCATTGAAGTATTGAGAGCAGATGAAGGGCTTCAGAATAATATTGGGATTATGATTGGTTTTGTTCAGGATATGGAGTTTCAAGGACCACTTTAAAGAAAAAAAAAAGAAAAAAAAGAACTTGATTTTGAGATAAAGGTTGAGATGAAGATTTTGTTGATAATCGTACTTTTAAACTAGACTTTTGGATGTCGATTATGAGGCTTCGAGCTAAGGATTAAATTTAATTTTGGTTCCTAGAGTATTGGAGTAAATGAATACTTTTAAGGTAATGTTGAGCTAAGCAACATCTTTCAAGGTTATTGTAATTATAGGGATCTTAAGTTGTATTAAGGTCATGAATCAAGGATGTGAGGAACTGTGTGGTGAAAAACAAAATCTCTAGTTATGTGACGGTTGAGGACGCTGTTATTGAAGTGGAATGGTGCGATTATTATTATGTTATCTACAGGCTGAGAAGTTGTCTGGATGACTAGATTGTTAAGAATGACAAAGTGTCACTTTGAAAGAGTTTTATTCACTATGGGATGGATATATACTTGATCCGTAACTATTTGTTTTTAATATTTCTTCCTTGAATGTCAGAGTGAGTTTCTGTTGTATATACACGATTCATGGTCTCATATATGCTTACTGCCATTCATATATATGCAAACATGTGAGTCTATGTACGTAATTGTCTATTCCCTATTGCGAGCCTTTTATTTATGATTGTGTACATGAAGTGAGTTGATCGTCCGAGAAGTGGGTATAACCCATGATGAAAGCTGCAGGTATTTAATGCCTACAATACTGTCTGAATCCCATCTGGTTAAGTTCGGTATGAATATCATTTGATTAGCCTGTCTGAATGTTTTCTGATATAATCTATTTACATTTGATGAATCTGTGGAAATATTATTTGATTAATTCTGTTGAGTACCATCCAACTAAATCGTTTCGTTATCGCATGCTTATTAGAGCAATTTCTTTCTTTGATTTGTCAATTTCTACTGATGGTGACGTCTATTATCTAGAACTATTAGGGAAGAAATTAGACATAATGAGCATATAGTGCTTAAGATATTGGAGGAGTTGAGTGAAATGTTGGATCATGTCTGGTTACTTATATTGGTTAGGGAGATTACCGTTAATGGAATATAAATGATGAGACGTACGAAGTAGGTTATTGTCTAACACAGGTCCCTATACTTTTTGTGCTTGAAACACGTGGTGGATTTGATAATTACCATTACTAGTGGTTCTCAAATAGAAGTGGTGATTAAGAATGATTTTGATTGTTTAAGTACATGAAAGCTCTTAAGTTACAGTTGAGTATAACTTGAAATAGCAATATTTGGAGTCAAATAGATACTATAAAGGTTTATCAGGATAAGCTCGATTCTTGTTTGAGGCATTGGTTGGTGTAACATTATTCGAGTTTCGAGGACGAAATTCATTTTGAATGGGTTGAGAGGGTAATGATTGGCAAGTACTAGTTCTTATTAGGCATATGTAAGATAAGGGAAAAGTCTCACTTGGCGTGGTTAAGCGTTTTGGAGTTAAATGGTGGTTTGGTAAATTAATTACAGTGTTAATCATGTCTTGGGTTGTCAATCTTAGCTTTTGGTCTTTCTATTAGATGAAAACATAAGGTTTATGTGTCATTTGAGGCGCCAGGTTAGTGATCCGACATTATTAATGTGAATTTCTCTTTCTCTTACGGATAATAAGGTTGTCTCGAGGAAGTTATGTCGTATGGTTATATATTATTAAATAGTCTTGTGGTGGTTGACATAATGGGGATCTCGTCATTGGAAGGGAAGAGAATTGTACAGTCGCATTAGAGGAAAATTAAAAATTTTGGTCTTACTTGAGTTATCAAGGGAAACTATTGGAAAACTATCGTTATTTTATGTTACCCTAGCACAGAAGCAAAAGACTTGTTTTGAGAGGTGATTATTGGGATCTTATAACCTTTGGGGTGTTGGTAATTATCAGTTTGGTGTGTTCTAAAGATCTTATTTCATGATTTTAGAAGATCAATAATGGGAAGATTAGGGTAAAGTTGGATTTAGAGTTGGTTCTAAGTGGGTGAGTCTACTGGGGACGTCCATGGTGAGAACGACTATAAGCAATACCTATGGGGAATGGGGTGTGTGTCTTTTTCCTTGTTTCATTTTGTGTTGAAATTGCCTTCTTATTTGTTATTGACATATGTTGGATGGTATACTGCGGCATCTGCTATGAGCATGAGGCTCTAGCTTCTCTTAAAGACCTAAATCTCGAGGAGGATGTGAAATATAGCCCCGAGGAGGGCCTAGAACCGAAAGAATACCTTCGATGAGAATTCGAAGGCTGAAAGAGAACCTGACCCACAAGGAGCAGCTGTTGGAGATTTTCGTTTGCTGTGAGAAGTAGCTTCGAAGAGATCGAAAACGTCCCTCTAGTAAGAGTGTGATGAACGAGCCATGCTACAATTGAAGCCACATGGGAAGCCAAGAAGGAGATAGGATCGAAGTATTCGCACCCTTTCAACACATAAGTTGCGTCGAGTCTCGAGGACAAAACTCTTTTAAAGAGGGTAATGATGTAAGACCCTGAGTTTTTGGGTAGCACCACCTTTAGTTCCGTCTGACAGACCGTTAGTGTGGAGTTTAAGTTTCGAGGACGAAACTTCTTTTAAGGGGGTAATGATGTAAAACCCCGAAAAATTCAAAGGCGTTGACCATGACATCGTTAATAATTTAGGTTGACTCCGTTAATTTTTGAAAATTTGTTTGTGACTATTTATGCTATCACTTGAGCCCATAGGACCATTGGGGAACTAACATGGGTGTATTGGTAATATCACGTGTTATTATTATTATTATTATTAGTATTAGTATTACTCTTATTATTATTCGTATGTGAAAATTATTTGTTATGTGATTATTATTATTATTATTATTATTATTATTATTATTATTATTATTATTATTATTATTAATTACTATATTTTCTTTTACTACGCGGAAAGCTATGGGAGTAGTATTGATACGTGATATTAGTATTAGGTTGACTTTAGCATTGGTGGTATTAGTATTAGCTATTATTATTATTATTATTATTATTATTATTATTATTATTATTATTAGTATTAACAACGTTGTTAGTTAGTAGTAGAATTCTTGAGAGGGAAAGTTTGTTAGGGATTAGATTTCAGCCGTTAACCAGATCTTTAGAGTTAGATTAGGATTAGAAGTGGTTTGAGGGAAGATTAGGGGTTAATTATAATTCTAAAACCTAAATCCGGGGTTTTTGATGCATACAAGTATTTTTGTTGGAACGCCTATACATCACTAATGGAATTTTTAGAGTATCCCCGTTACCTGATAAAATGATCTTGTCAGTATCGGTAGAAATGATCTTTCCCTCATGCTCGGCTATAGCGAACCCCCGAATCTAGGGCCACTTGGCGTTTCCAATCCAGTTCAACAATGCACTTCTGACCGAGAAAGCGGAACCGCTTGACGTTGCATATTAGAACTCATTAAAGCTCTATTTGCATCATTATTCTCGTTAAAAGTTATGAGTGAAGCTCCTATAGAAATATATTGATAAGGAAAAATACTTCAAGATGAACTGCTCCCATGCAATAGTCAGAATTCTTGATGATCAGTGGAACAACTGTTCTTCCCGAATACCTTGATTCAGTACAAAGAATTCTCGCACTACCATATAGTATTCATCTCGCTTGGTGATAAATAAAGAATCTGTACCCTTTTTGATCTATCAGAAATTTCATAAAAAGGGGTTTCTAGAGACCCCCAAGGACCAATTCTCGCATGAATTGCTAAGGATCCAATAAGTCCAACATTGATTCCTTCAGACGTGTCAATTGGACAAATACGTCCGTAGTGACTAGGATGGATATCTCGTATCCGAAAACTAGCGATTCGCCTCACAATCCCCAGACCCAAATAACCCAATTTTCTCCCATGAACTATTTGTGTCAATGGATTAGTTCGATCCAAAACTTGAGATAATGGGTGTAACCCAAAAAAAGATTCATAAGTCGTTGTTAATGGAGTTGAAGTTACCAAATTCTGAGGAGTCGGTATTAATTTATGCCTGGGATTAAGAAGTTTCAAACTTTCTATTCTATTATATATCCCTTTCATTTAGTATTTGGGTGTCTGCTTGAGCTGTACGAGATGAAATTCTCATATACAGTTCTTAGAGGGGGAATTTCCGCGATTTACCTATCTCAATAAAGTCTATGATTGGTTCGAAGAACGTCTCGAGATTCAGGCGATTGCAGATGATATAACTAGTAAATATGTTCCTCCTCATGTCAACATATTTTATTGTGTAGGAGGGATTACGCTTACTTGTTTTTTAGTACAAGTAGCTACTGGGTTTGCTATGACTTTTTACTATCGTCCAACCGTTACTGAGGCTTTTGCTTCTGTTCAATATATAATGACTGAGGCTAACTTCGGTTGGTTAATACGATCGGTTCATCGGTGGTCGGCAAGTATGATGGTTCTAATGATGATCCTGCATGTATTTCGTGTGTATCTCACCGGTGGGTTTAAAAAACCTCGCGAATTGACTTGGGTTACAGGTGTGGTTCTGGCTGTATTGACCGCGTCTTTTGGTGTAACTGGTTATTCCTTACCTTGGGACCAAATTGGTCTCTCTAAACACAACCCCACGTAGATTACTCCCTCAGTTTCCCCTCTCTATTGTTTCACTTTCTCTCTCTTTCTACCGCCTCTCGCCGCCACCACTATCACCGGCCGCAGCCCTGAACCTCAGCAACCGCCGCACAACCCAACTGCCGTCGAAGACCAACGCACAAACCACCGGAGTCACAACGCCGCCCAAGTCGACTTCCGAGCTGCTATTGTGTGTCGCATCGCGAACGCATCGCCGCCGCCGCCACCGTGATCATCATCGACGCTGACGCGACCGCCACCGAATCCGCCCCATCGACCGCCGTCAAATTCTAGCGCCAGCCCAAGTTGTCGACCCACTCCCTACGTAAAACTCTTTTCTTGTTAGTTAGTAGCCTAATGTTATTTTTGTCTCCTTGCTTTCGTGATTAACCTACTCTGACTATATTACATGATTTTGGGTTAAGTAATTAGAAATAAGATACTCTTTGTAAGTTAATTAATTACAAATTGTAGTTGGTGATTTATGTGTGATCAATATAGTATATTGTGTGTAAATCATGTTAGGGTCTTGGTAGTATTATTTCATGCATGAATTAGGGTTAGTTTAATTTGTTAAATTTAAACTCATTGTTTATAAATTAGTAATGATACGTGTGATAGTTTAAATAAGGTTTATTATAGTTTTCAAAGGTATTTTATGGTTATCGTTCATAATTGTGACATATAGTTTTCTTTAGTCAAAGTATTAGTTTATATTTATTACTATCTTATAATTTGTAAAAAAAAAAGTGTTTTAAAATATCTCCTACTGTTTTACAAATTCTTTTTATAATGTATTATGCATATTAAAGTTTCAAACATTACGTATTTATCTTACTATTATATGTTTATATTATTATTACGTTTTATCAAGTTCTTTACGTAAAAAGATTTAAAGTGTTGGTTATAAGTGGTAGCTTTTAGATATTGGTTGGATTACGGTAGAAAATTCAACCATAGTCACTGTTTTAGGCCCAAATTAAGACCCCGGGATCGAATGGTGAAAGTTAGAACCGAAATTACCAATTAAATAAGAACCAGGATCGGGACAGTTTTGTTAGTGCCTAAAGATCGGGTCACCACGATTATTATAGTTGTCCTTTAATCAAACCCTTTGGACTGGAGTTTCCCCTAGATGTTAGCTTTCATAGGAATTTTACGGATCGAACGTTCGTTTTGTATAGCCCGAGTTATAACCGTTTTACCAGAACTTGTCAGAACTGGACCAATTGTGAAGATGGGTGTTTTTAGAGTCCTTCGGGACTGATTTGGGCTTAGCCATCAACATGGCAATTTTAGTAGACATTCCGAGGTTTCCGAAACGTCCAGAACCAGACCCATGGGATGTCGGGAAGTCAAGTTATGACCCTTTTTATATGGATGCTGTGATCTGTCTTGTTATGTGAAATTGTTAATAAATGTGTTGTTGATTGAAAATGTTTACTTGGTGTTATTATACGATTACTTGGAATGTGTTAAGTAATTTAAAGTATAGATCCATGATTGATAGGAACCTATAGTGTTCCTAGGGGAGGGTTAGGTAGAAGGTAGTTAATACTAACTTCGAAGGGCGCGTTTTGATTAGAATAATTACTTTTATTTTAGGCCCGAGCTAATTCGCGTTGTTAGTAAGCTCAAGTGTGTTCGTCTTAGCTGTGAAGTGAAGTTAACCAGGTAATGTCTATGCTCTAATCCCCACCGGGATGCTCTTTAAATGTATTTTAATGTTTTCTAATATGTTTTGAGAATTGCATCCCGAAAGGGGACTTTTGTGGAAATGTGACCATCTGCTTTGGATAACTGATTGTTTTTGTTTGTGCTTTGATTTTATTGAGTTGGGAAATTGGATGGTCTTTTATCAACGGTTTTATTACTGGTTTTGATAATCTGGGTTGGGTTTGACTTGAGAGTTGCGAGATGAGTGTGAATAATGAATTAGTAATCCAAAGTGGAAACATAAAGTGGGTTGTTGTTTTGATGCCTTTGAGAGGCTAATATTCATGCGGGTGATAACCCTGAGACCAGGATTCGATGCATGTATGGGTTATGTGCCAGGAGATCAGGGTTTCATCCCTAATATAGGATAGAGGTTATGATGCCCTTGATGGGAGACTGTTTGATGCCTTTGAGAGGCTAATATTCATGCGGGTGATAACCCCGAGATCAGGATTCGATGCCTGTATGGGTTATGTGCCAGGAGATCAGGGTTTCATCCCTGATATAGGATAGAGGTTATGATGCCCTTGATGGGCGACGGTTTGATGCCTTTAAGAGGCTAATATTCATGTGGGTGATAACCCCGAGATCAGGATTCGATGCCTGTATGGGTTATGTGCCAGGAGATCAGGGTTGCACCCCTGATATAGGATAGTTGTTATGATGCCTTTGGCAGGCGATATTCTTTTTGGATTTGATCTCCCGCCCGCGACTTAAAATATGGATTGAATGGGTTGAGGAAAACAGTTAAGGGTTAAAGGTTTGAGAAATGGTTTGACTTGTTCCCTCTCCCAAAATGAATTGAAATGAACTTAAACTGTTTTAAACGTTAGGGGTAGACATTATTGAGATTTCCCCCTCATTTTTGAAATGTTTTGTTTTCAGGTGAAGATCTAAATGCTGGGGACGGGAATTAGAAGTGAGGACGACGAGTCTAGAAGGCCTTGAATCTTTTCATTTTGTTTTCGTTATGATGTCTTAAAGTTTTGTTTTGAGTTGTTAGTAGTTACCGTTAGCAGACAGTTGTGTTTTCCTTTCTCGCCTTGTGTTCCTTCGGGAATACGGCAGTGACGCCCAAACTAAATTTGAAGTCTTCCGCTAAGTTTTGTCTGTTAACGTTAGTTTGACTTTGACTTTCTATCATTGAATTTCCGGGGCGTTACAATAAACTATTATAATTATTATTATTATTATTATTATTATTATTATTATTATTGTCAACATCAAAATAATTAATATTATTTGCACCAAAATAATTTAATTCAGAGTCCAAAGGAGTCAAGGATTAGTGATCCTTTCTGTTTTTTTAATTTTAAAATAAAATTCAGATTGAAAATTTAATAAAATTGAAAATAGAAAAAAAGTAATTTTCTATGTTGTGATTGATCAATTCCCCTACAGTCATTCCCATGGTTCTATTTCGGGAGATCCACAATGATTTCTATTATAACATATAGATTATATCAAGAATGGTGATGTGAATTGAATCTGTAGAATTCAAAGTAGTATTTGAATATATCAATTACAATGAATGCAATCAATGTAGAACCCAATAGGTTTCAATATCTATATAATAATGACTTGAAACTTACCTTAATGAGAGTATGAATTGGGAATGTCACTGATCGATTGAGACAAATACAGCGAAGATCAATTGTGATTCTGGCCGGTATGTGAAAGTATTGTATTTATATGTTTTGGAAAAAGTAATGAACGCTGGATATTTTAACAGTTGTAAATGTGATCAAACTCCAAAGCCATATGGGATTCGTAAAAGTATTTTTTAATTCTAAAATTAAATGAAATCCGAAACAGTTATGTAACAGTTGTAAATGGGGTCAGAGTCCAAAGCAGCCAAAGTTTCAAATAAAATCCGGTTCAAAATAAAATAAAAAATTATTGAAAATAGGGTCAGAGTCCAATGCATCCTAAGTTTTGATTATCATCGATTATTATTATGATTTTCTGAAATTATTAAAAAATTTCTAAAAATTGTATTTATCTTAATTGTGATTGGCTGAAACTCCTTGAAACGCTCTCGTTGCAGTATTTGTTGGGCCCCACATAGATTTCATTATAAGTATATAGATTATTATTATTATTATTATTATTATTATTATTATTATGATTATTATTATTATTATTATTATTTAGCCCCCTACCTAATTTGCTTAGACTAACCCTAAACCTTAGTCCTCCTAACTATATATGTATATATCTACCTCCTCATAAAATAATACAGTGTCCCCCGCCGTCCGCCAAAATGAAATAGAGAGCAGAGGAAGGAAGAATAATTTCATCTGCGAAGAAACCCAAGGTTACTATTATTCCAAGATGAGATATTTGTTCTACCAAAATTTATCATGTGCAACCCTCGATTTTACCACCTATTTTCTTTATCACCTATTGACCCTGAACAATCAATCACTAAGGATTTATTTAGGAAATTCGCCTATCGTGCTGTTAGCTCGGGTTGTCTCGCCACTGTACTCCGCTCAATTGATATTCATCTATTAGTTTAAGCAACTAGGATTATATTGCCGCTATTGGCTCCTCTGTTCACCAATTCTATATTTTGTTTAAACAACCAATTTACCGACGGAACTTTTGTTGTGTCGGTGGCTTGACTTTTTATCGTTTAGCCTTTATAGAGTTCGAAAATTTTTAGGTAGTCCCGCAGGACTACAGAACTCCCCCCTCCTCCCGATATTCTTCATGCTGACGTCATCATCTACCTTTTTTTTCTTTTTTTTTTGCCGCTGTTGTCGATTTCGTTCTTCGTTACTGAATTCAAACTCTTCCCTCCTCCCGTTGTCATGCTTCAGAGTATGCAGAATTCAAATTCTCTGCCTAATTAACTGCTTCTATTCTTCGTTTCTGAATTCAAACGGTCCGCCTAAGTAATTCGATGAAGTGCTTCTACTCTTCGTTACTGCTGCTCGACTGAACTTCCATGGCGATTGTATTTTGCTCATAAATTTTCAGTGTTTAGGATTGTTGATTGTTGATAATGGATTTAAATCCGTCAATTATTGATTTAAATCAGTCGATTACTGATAATTGCGATGAAATTGCTGATTTTCGGGATTCAAATCAGTCCCAAAACTGCCATGGCGATTCTCGGGATGAAGTTGTTGATCGCAATCAAGATGGTTTGGGTGTTGATGTTGATAATGATGATGAAATTGCTGATGATTGTAGTGATTTGCAAAATGATGTAGACAATCTTATTTTTTCTGGTGTTGAAGTTGGTGATGGTGATGAAAATTCTAAATCTGCAGCGTCAATGTCAGGTATGGGAAGAAACTCTAGCATTTGGTTTTATTTATTAATTTCCTGTCAAATTTTTGATTTAGCAATTGCTGTTCGTGGTTCAACCTAGCATCACATTGATGGTGATGAAGCAATCTTACTCTAAAATTTCTTGTTGTTGGATCATTTTGCTGAGTTCTTGTCGATTTATTTTGCGAAACTCTGTTCAAGCACATGCACTCAGAATTGCACACTAATGTTTATCGCAGCACACTAATTATTTTTTCTAGATCATTTTGCACACTAATGCACTCAGAATTGCACACTAATGTTTTTCGGAGTCCACTAATATTTTTTGAAGCTCACTAATTATTTTTGAAGCAAACTAATCTTTCTGCCTTTGCACACTAATTAGACCTGTCAATTCAGTCGGTCGGGCGGTTTCGGGTCGGTCATATATCGGGTTCGGGTAAATACGGGTCGGGTGTATTTCGGGTTCGGGAAAATACGGGCGGTGTATTTCGGTTTCGTGTCAACCCAACGGGTTATGATTGCGACCTTTTTTCGCTTTTTCTTTTTCAAAAATGGTCTCTAAAGACTACTTTTTGTACAATATACATAATAAAATATGATTATCTTCTAGCAATGATAGATTATTGTAACTATTTTAACTTAAATAAGAGAAATAACAAATAAATAAGTTGCACTTATAGTTTAATGGTTAAAAATTTGAATGCAAAGTCACAAATTTTAATAAAGTTTAACTCAAAAAGTTAAATTTTCGGGTCAAACGGGCGGGTCGGGTTTGACCCGCTAATTTTCGAGTTCGGTATACTTCGGGTTTAGTTGAAAAAATCGTATTCAAAACCCAGAAATTTCGGGCGGGTTCGGGTCGGGTTATCGGGTCGGGTCAGAAATTGCCAGGTCTAACACTAATATATATACCTTTGCACACTAATACATTCCCATTTGCATACTAATATATTCCCCTTTTTGAAATGGTTTTTCTGTTGATGTAGATATTTAGAATATTGATCCAGTTGATAAAAGTGTGTTGCTTAATGAGATTTTGGGTCCCCTTTTTGAAGAGATTAGTGTTGTGGAAGGGGGTGAGTCCCAGTTATTGGGGGAAGAAATTCAAAAATGAGGATGAGTCTTTTTTGTTTTATCAGAATTATGCGTATAAAATGGGTTTTGCTGTGAGGAAGGGTAAGGCGTATTGGAGATATAATAAGAAGGACTTGAGATCGAAAGTTTTTAATTGCACTAGGGAAGGTGCTAAATGTCTTACTGTTAGGAAAGGGAAACAATATAGTAAGATTAACTATCGGTGCAATTGTAAGACCAGAGTTGTTTTTAAAATTGACAAAGACACCGGAGTTTGGGTGTGCATTGGCCATGATATGATTCACAGCCATCGCTTTGTTGAGGCTCATCAGGTTCATATGTTGAGAGGTCATAGGAGTGTGCCTAAATCGGTTCTTAAGCAATTGAGATTAATGAAGAAGTGTGGTGTTAAATTGATTGATGCCTATCGTCTTTTAAGGGCTGAGGCAGGGGGGGTCACCCATATTCGGTTTTTTGGCCGAGATGCATATAATGCAAATGCAGTTGAAGAGAAAATACGTTTAGAATCTGGGTATGCAGATACATTGATAAAAAGGCTTGAAAGTAGGAGGCAAAGTGAGTCGGGGTTCTTTTCTGCCGTGGAGGTTGATAGTGATCTATCTTTGTGTAGTTTTTTTTGGAGAGATTCAAAAATGAAAGAAGATTACTTGGTGTTTTCTGATTTGTTAGTGTTTGATACTACATATAGAACGAATCGTTATAAAATGATTTGTGCGCCTTTTGTATGCATGAATCATCATGCTGGGAAACTTATGGTGGGTGCTGGGTTTGTTTTGAATGAGAAGATGGAGAGTTTTTGTTGGCTTTTCAAGACATTCCTTGGTTCCATGGATGATGTTTGCCCGAAGACGGTGATGACTGATCAGGATTTTGCTATGGCAAATGCTATCGGGCAAATTTTTTGTTGTGCAAAACATCGGCTTTGTACGTGGCATATTGAAGAAAACTCGAAAAACCATATCAATCATTTGCGGTCAATGCCGGGTTTTATAACTCTATTTGATTATATTCTCAGGAGATGTGACACGGTTTCAGAGTTTGATTTAGCTTGGAAAAGGTACTTTCCTTTTCTCTTTTCTTTTTTTCAATGATAAATGCATTGTTAAAAAAGTATCATACCTTTGCATTATAATACATATTCCTTTGCACACTAATGTATACCCCTTTGCACACTAATATATATATATTTGCACACTAATATATATATGTTTGCACACTAAATCATACCCCTTTGCACTTTAATAATATATACCTTTGCACACTAAAGCATAGCCCTTTGCACACTAATATATATACTTTTGGACACTAATATATATATATATTTGCACACTAATGAATGTAAACATTATGACCAGATTATAATTGTTCATATTTTGTGGGTTTTTTCAGGCTTGTGGATGATTATAACTGTGCTAATAATTCTTGGTTAATGCGATTGTATAGTACTAGAGAGAAATGGTGCCCGGCTTTTTCAAAAGATTTTTTCTCTGGTGGCACTCTCTCTTCTCAGCGAAGTGAATCTTTAAATTCTTGTTTGGCAAGGAGACGTCATGCTACTGCGGGGGTAAATGACATTTATGATATTCTCTGTAATCTTGTAAGTGAATGGAGGAGGAATGAGGGAGCAGAAAATTTGCGTAATTCACAAGGTTTTCCGGATCTGTATTTGAGTCATTCGAAGTTGCTCCAACATGCTTCTAGGATTTATACTATTAATTTGTATAACATTTTTGAAGACGAGTATTGTAAGGTTTAAGGGTGCCGACAAGAATTAGATTGGTCTATTGAAAATTCAAATTCAAATGATTTTGTGTATTCAGTTTATGAGAAACGGAATGGGTCTGATTTTGGGTTTTGTGTGAGGTTCAATTCAGATGATGGGAGTATTGATTGTGAATGTAAGAAAATTATTGATGTTGGGTATTTGTGTTGCCATTGTTTAAGAGTATACAATATGCATTGTATTCAAGAAATCGCTGAGAAGTATATCCTTAAGAGATGGACAAGGTTTGCTCGACCATGTCCTCCAGCTGATGATGGGGATATTTCAGCTGAAAGAATTGGGGTAGTTCCTTCTTTAGTTTGGAGAGTGCAAATGTTAAGTTTGAAAATATTATTATGGGCAGTCATGTGAATGACAAAGCTAGGGAAATTTGTGAGGAGTCTTTGAAGAAGTAGAAAGAAGATGTTGAGTATTTAGTTGGTTCTATCCATTCATTTGATGATGAAGATGTTGCAAGGTCATCTGAGAAGCATATCAAAAACCTTCCAACGTGTAAGACAAAAGGCATGAGAAATTCAAGATTTAAGTCAACTCGTGAGAAAATTGCTAACAAAACTAGAGGAAGGAAAGGAACGAAGAGTACCGCTAAGAAAGCAAAAACCAGTGATGAAGCTTCCCAGCAGGTATTACTCAAATTTCTTTTTCACACTGTGATGTAGTCAGTTGAATGAAGATTTTGCTTACACTGTTGCACACTAATACATGCACATTCACACACTAATGTTTACTCATTTGCACACTAATACATGCACATACACACACTAATGGGTTGGTTTGTTTGAGACATTGAGCATTATGTATATGTAATCCATGAACAAAATTCCAGTTAGAGTGTCCAACTAATTTATGAAATTCATGCCTTGTTCTTGTCTTTTTGTATCCCAGTTGCATTATTATAGGAGCAGAATTTCTAATATCCACCTAATGCCTTGAGCTTGTTGTACTATTTCTGAGTGTCGTAAGACATGGTGGATTCCATGAGCTCATTTTCCTGTTAGGGTGTACAACTGATTGTCGAACTTTAGACTTTGTCGTTGTCGTTGTTGCATTACAGTTTCTGGTGCTTTGTTCCATGTGCAACTATTTGAATCTGTCAGATGTTCTTTGTTAGAAGCATCTATGCAATCCATCCCATGTTCTTTTTCACTTCAGCTTTTGGTGAACTGTCATACATTTTTTATGAGTTGTTTGCACACTCTAATAGGTTGATGCTTCCCAAGGAGTTTCTTCATTGCCACAATTGGGACAATCTATTCAATATCCGAACCAGGTGCTCTAAATTGAAACGCTCTTGTGTTCATTCTATTTCCCCCCCCCCCCCCTTCTTTTCTCTTTTATTATGCTATTGTGTATTGTTTTAGGTCCTTGATTCTCGACTTGCAAATAATATTAGTGGTAGTTCAAGTGCAATATGCCAGTTAGTCGTCAATCTGATGTGGACGGCTTTTGCTCTTGTTGAGAAGTTATCCGCACTCAGATGTGTTAAGAGTGGGCATTAAGAATAGAGCCTCTACTTGCATTAATGACCGAGCTGAAAAAGTCCTCAAAAGGGTGAGATAAAATGAAAAGATTAAGAAGGTTGGTTAGAAAGTGTTTGGTGAAAGAGATGATGGGAGAGGTATTATTAATGAATGAGATGTGGAGACACTTAAGAATGAATGTGCCTTAAAAAGGAAGGAGAGATGGTCAAATGGGATAAACATCTTCTCTTAGGAAAAGGTTAGAACATGGGGATAAAGAGACACTTAAGGATGATGGTGTCTTGAAAGTGTGAAGAGATGGTCAAATGGGGTAGACATCATCTCTTGGGAAAAGGGTTGGAGCATGGGGATGAAGAGACCCTTATGGATGATGGTGTCTCGAAAGGGTGAAGAGATGGCCAAATGGGGTAGACATCATCTCTTGGTAAAAGGCTGGAACATGGGTGTTGGAATAGTATCCAAGTCTAACTGGAGGAAAACAGAAAGTGGAGGGTTAACGATGGTGATAGAAATCTAGGGTTTCCTCTCCTTTTGCCTAGCCCGCCCAAGTGGGTTTTCGGACTAGCTTTTATTCTCTCAAATACCAGTTTATTAAACGACAAAACACTCTAAATTGAAAAATATTGGGTCGGGCCTCGAAGAGATTCTCCTACGTATCCAAGGTGGAATCAGGCCAGTCGTAGTTCTTTAAGAGCAGCTTTGAAAGGTTAGTGCCTCGAGGTTGGCTTAATGATTCGGAAAGATGGTTACGAAGGCAAGTTATGGATGGTTATGAAGGCGTATGAAGGTAAAAGGTTTGATGAGGTGTAGGTTTGGGATCAATGAGATTATTCTGGTGTGCATGACTCTTATTTCTGCCTTCTAGCTTCTTGTTCTCCCCTTTTTCTTCTTCTTCTTCTCTTTTGTTTCTTTCCCCTCGTTTTTTTTTCTCTTTACCTTTTTTTTTTGTTATCTCTCTTTATTTCTTTCTTTCTTTTTTCTTCTTGCTTTCACCCTCTTTTTTTGCTTTCACTTTTTTTCGAACTTATTCTTCATGGATTGCCTCCTATTCTTCTTTAGTCATAACACACCTTTTGGTTTAATGAATGAAAAGGTTTTGCAAAGGTTGAGGCTTGATGGAAACGGCTAGAAATGTAAATGATATGTAGTAAGTGGTAGGTCGAGATTGGATGAAAAGACGAGTGTAATGTGGGTGGTGAAATGAAGGTTGGGCGAAAGCCCCTTGTCCTCGGCACATTTGGTTAAGCTACGATATTTTCATCACAAATGATGATCACTTTAGGGAGGTTTATTGGACTTGGTCTTCCAAGTCAATACTCTCTGCTTTTGTTCAGCCTTCTGGATGGGAGGTGCAGGCTAACTTCTCTCGTCAATCTTATTCTCTCCTTTTGCCCGATTTGCCTCAATAAGGTTTTCAAACTGGCCACTCTTTAGTTTTTTTTTATCACTCTCTTTTTTTTTTAATTTCTCTTTTCCTCTCTAACCCTGGATTCAAGGAAATGAAAGGATGGGAATGAGGTGAAAGACAAAAAATAAGATAAGGTGAATTTGTCAGACTTGGTTTGTGAGGATGGCAGATGGATAAGAGAACTTTTCAACTCAAGTCAGAAACACAAGCATGAAATTCTACTTGAACAAATAGCAACAAGAACTATTGAATTCAAGAAATGACCTAGGAACTGACTCGTAACTCTAACAGACTCCAAAAATGAAATGCTTGACAACCTGGAATGTAGCTAACTCTAAAGCTCCTTTTGATGATGTGCATCCTTGTCTTCTCATAGGGAATCCATGTTCTATCTAGTCCTTTGTGCTACTTTTGGTAGGGGCAGTTCCCTAACTGGATCATGTCATCATGTTCTATCGGTCGGAACTCGAAGCCCAACAATTCTCTGCGTTATGTCCCCGGATCTATTGTGGTTGCAGATTTTCCTGTCGCCTGAATACTCCCTTTATTGTTGGCTCAGGCCTTGACCTTGACACTAGATAAAAGAAGAAAAACTCATCCCAATGCATGCATGTCCTAAATGACCTATATGGACTTCCTAAAAACGAAATACGCTTATATGTTGACTCGAAAAAGACTCACCCAGGACATGGGCTTGAATGTGCTTATTGATCTACATTAGACTTCCTAGGTTGCAAGACTTCTATATATCGGCTCAAGAAAAAGACTTAGCACGACATGGATCTACATGCCCTAAAATCTATTTGAGACTTCCTAAAATGCAAAATATCTATATGTTGACCCTTAAAGACTAACCTATGACATAGGTTTACACTAGACTTCTTAAAAAAGAAAGACACTCGCATGATATGCCAACACGAGAAAAGACTCACCCATGTCATGGGTGCACGCTGGACTTCCTAGACAAAAGACAGGTATCTACATGACAACACTAGACACATACTTACCCATGACTTAGACCTTATAATAGAATTTCTACAAAAAGAAACATACTTATATGCTAACTCTGGACAAAGACGCACCCATGACATGGACTTGTAATTGACAACCTTAAAGTGAAAGACCCATGCTGAATTAGGAAAGAACCTACCCATGACTTAGACCCTATTGAGACTTTCTAAGGAATGAAGACACTTACCTGTTGACTCAAGAAACGACCTAACGACTTACCCATGGCATGGGTTTTACTTTGGAATTTCTAAAAAAGACAGACTCACATTGACTTAAGAAAAGATTCACCTATGACCTAGACCTCGTATGAAAACTTCTTAAAGACATTTACACGCAGACGCTAACACAAAGACTCATCCTAGACCTTATATGGGACTTCCTAAAGAATGCAAGATACCTACATGCAGACATTAATACAAAAATTCATCCTAGGCCTTGGTGTACCTTGAACTTCCTAAAAATGGAACACACGTATTGACTCAAGAAAAGACTCACATATGACATGGACTCACATTGGACTTCCTAGACACATATTGACTTGAGAAAAGACTCACCTAGATCCTAGACCTTACATGCGACTTCCTAAAGAAAAAACACTTACATGGTGACTCTAAACAAAGGCTTTAAAATAAAGAAACTTATTTACTGACATTGAAACAACTCAACTTTGATACAGGTTTACGTGTTCTAACTTCTATATGACACTAAACAACAACACTTTTTACAACAAGAGCATTATAAAGGGCCAGATAAAGTCAAACATAGCGAGTCGACATAAGTTGGAAAGCGCAAGCGAGTGTTTCTCAATTCGGATGGGCTTAAACCACAAGCCGACCGTTTTAAGGAGAATCCGTCACTTGAACTAACAAACTTGTGTTAACTCAAGCTAAGCTGGCTATTACGCGGACTAGAATAATGCTCGATGAACTGACAACCTCACTTCTAGACTTCTATTTACTCACTTTTTTTTATTTAAGACTCGAAATATTTATTTATTTACACTCATAGAAAGTGGATGTTGTAAAGGACCGAATAAAGCATCGAAAGGTGAGTTAAAATAGACTTATAAACTCGATTATTAAATCCAACATGGATGGGCTTACCAACAGGCCGACCATGGATTTTGTTTTAGACTTAATAATCGAATTTATACACACACTGACTTTGTTTTAATATTAATCATTTTCTTTGGACCCAAAATAAGAGAATACTGAAAAGGGCTGAATAAAACCATCAAAGGTGAGTTAAAATGAATTGATAAATAACGCCAATTAACCTTTAAAACGGATTGGCCTCACAACCAGGCCAGTCATAAAATTTAAGGTTAATTAATCTAGTTTATAAATTCATTTCTTCTCAAACCCAATGATTATCATGCGGACTAAAACAGTATTTCAAAATTAGGCTCGACTCTAATGAAGACTCAACAGACAACCACATATTTACACCTAACTAAGACTCAATAAACTAAAAACACGTGTGAACAAAAAACACATATTTACACCAAATGACGACTCAAAACGCGTGTTAACAAAAATCTAAGAAACACTCAAACACGTATTAACAAAAACCTAAGAAAGACTTAAAGCACGTGTTAATAAAAACCTAAAGTCTCAAACACATATTTACATAATAAAAACCTAAAGACACATACACATGCTCACGCGCAGGCACAAACGCATGCACAGACATATACACATGCACAGGCACATGCACAGGCACAAACGCATACGCATACGCGTACACATACAAATACATACACTTGCACATGCACAGACACAGACACATACTCATGCACAGGCACAAACACATAGACTACAACACACTTTACCTAACTTATGGACCTAACTCTATATAGACCCTAAGGACAGCTGATCATTATAAAGGGCCGAATAAAGCCAAGTATGGCAAATCAGGACTGAATAAGGAATTGCGACTCAGTGTTTCTCAATTCGGATGGGCCCCATCCACAGGCCGACCGTTTAAGGAGAATCCGTAACTCGGAAAATTTATCAGTCCAACTCAAGCCATACCGACTATTACGCGGGCTAGAATAATGATTAACAGGACTAACAGTCTACTTTTTCTATACATTTTTTATTCTGTTTGTTTAGGAAAGTGGATATCGTAAAGGACTGAATAAAACCAACAACAGGCGAGTTGTAATTAGTTTATGGACTTAATTGCCAAATCCGATATGGTTGGGCCTAACCATGGGCCAGCCATAAGTATGATGGATTCAATAATTAATTCGATAAATTAATTTACTCGAGTCTGGTGGTTATTATGTAGTCTAAAACTTTATCCACTAACTTGTTTGATTTATTAGTCAGATTTTTGGACCTAAGGACAACCAATCATTACAATTGGCCGAATAAAGTCAAGCATGGCAAATCAAGTCTAAGTCAAGGAGCTCAAATCAGTGTTTCTCAATTCGGTTGGGCCCCATCCACAGGCCGACCGTTTTAAGGAGAATCCGTAATTTGAGCTACCAACTTAGACTTAATTCAAGCCATGTTGACTGCCACGCGGACTAAAATAATGATTGACAAGACTGACGACCCTTCTTTCTACTCTGTTTTTTTATTTAAGTACCAGAAAGCAGGTATCATATAGGACTGAATAAAACCAACAACGAGCGAGTTATAATTATTTTATGGACTTAATTGCCAGATCTGATATGGTTGGGCCTAACCACGGGCCGGCCAAAAGTGTGACAGATTCGATAATTAACTCGATAAATTAATTTACTCTAGCCCGGTGATTATCATGCAGTCCAAGACTTTACCCACTAACTTTGTTTTGACTTTAATCAAGTTTATTGGACCTTTGTTAAGAAGATGTCGTAAAGGGCCATATAGAATCATCAAGGGCGAGTTGAGTTTACTTTACGAACCAAGAGAATTAACCTTTAAAGATAAATGGGCCCAACCACTAGGTTAACCATAATTTTTGAGGTTAATTAACTTAGTTGGTAAACATAACTCTTCTCAGCCCAATGACTACTATGTGGACTAGAACAACACTCCTAAACTTGGGTCGACTCTTTACAACGAATTTAAACACATAGCACATAGCATACATATGAACAAGAGGTATCCTAAACCAAGGCTCTATGTACAAAAGGGTTTGTTGGCTGGATAAGGCTTAACGGCTCATGAACTCGCCCCGGTGCATTCTTGTTGTAAAGGCAACTTCGAATGTGTGGGGTGTTGCTCTTGGAGGCTCGAGTGGAGACCTCGTAGAGTGATGCATGAGTGGATGTGGTGACCAATGCTCTCTCGGTGTAAGTGCACCAATTGAGTATGGCCGGTCCGGCATCCCATGGGTTATTTTTGTGGTTTAAAGAGAAAAAGCCTAATACCGCCGATTTATGTGCTCCTACGACATATTACATGTCAAGGCAGTGCCCCGGCATATGCAATGCATTATGCCTAAAAGAATTATTTTAATAATATAAAGTAAAAATTCATTTTCCTTCCAAAAGATTTAAAGCACATAAACTTTTTTCAAGTTTTACCCACTTTAGAAAAACTCCCCAGTGGAGTCGCCAAAAATCCTGTGGACATTTTTCCTCGCTTTCGAACGTCTACGTTAGGATTGGGGGTGTGGTTCGGTGATTTGTGCTGGGGTTTAACCTTTGAAAAATTCTTTAAGGAAATCAAACTTGTATTTCATGAATAATGTTTTGTAAAATCACTTTCCCTTTACTTATGCATTTTATGAGTCCTTGAATTAAATCTTTAAGAGTGAACATCCACTTTTTCCAAACTCTTCAAAATTTAACCCAATTTGCTCATATAAATGTTAGACTCGGAAGAGAGTGATTTATGCAACTATTATTTAGAAATATAAGAAAGAAAAACCCTAAAGTTGCATCGATACATTGTCAAACCATGTTAACCATAGTTTATGCAATCCTAGATGTATTTTAGTTCGAAATGGGAGTCGTCACCCGACTTTTTAAGGGAATAGCCAAGACAAAACCAAAAGAAAGAAAGAATGACTCCGCCTGCGAAACCCAAGAATGGATTCGTGGGTAAGGCTACGAACTCGAAAAGTAAACTTTAAGAGTTCGCCTCTCACAAATGGAAAGACTCTACTAAATGTTTAAGATGTGCTTTTGATAAAGTTTGGAAGGGAAATAAATAAGAACTTTATAGAATTACTTCATTGAACATGCAACAAATAAGAATGAGAGGAATATACATGTACACTTTATTTACGTAAAAAAGAAACAACTAAGAGCTTACATTGTGACTTTTCGTTAGGGAAGCCTTGCCTAGCCTTTGTAGAAGCCTCTTTGGATGCCTTTGACAGCCTTGAATACTCCTCTTGAAGATTCCAAAATGGTGCTAAAAGTGGATGGAGAAAGGTATGGAGAAGGGGTGAGAAAAGGGTAGGAAAAGGCTCTTTTTGTGGTGTTTTAAGTAGTAGAAAGGTTAGGCTTTTTGTGGAGTTCTAGGGTGCTTTTGTGAGGGTTTTATGTAAGAATGGTGGGGATAGTATGAGAGTAGGGATGAGAGGTTTAAGAGGATGAATATATGGAGATTTAGATCATAAGAAAATGGTGGAGAAGTGATAGAGAAATGGTGGTAGAATAATAATTACTTGAATGGAGAGATTAGAGAGATGAGAGAATAAAAGTGTAGGGGGAAGAATGAATGAATGATTGAGTTGGTGAGTTTAGCTTTGGCATGAGGGGGGTATTTATAGGCTTTAGGAGGCTTCAAGAGAGGATGAACATACATACATATACATTCATTCACCACATTCGTAGTCAACTAGTCAACAAGCACATAAAACCCTGGTGGCAAAGGGGAGTGTTCTTGGGTGGACGGTAGCACATGGTGAATTAACCCATGTGTGGACGCATTGAAGGACGGTCGGCCTATAGCAAGGGGAGGGGATGAACCTTGGTTCATCCATGCACCCATGGACGGTAGAAGTGTGAAAGGAAGACTTTGAAGTTAGTATGTTCATACTCTTGGACGGTGTGGCTTTATTTGATGTTTATGAGATGATTTTGGATGCTTTTGCTAGGCTTTGAACTTGAGACCTCTTGGCACATGGCTTGCATGGCTTGGCTTCCCTTATTTTCTAATTTCCTAATTTTCTAACTAAAAATACATAAAAAAGGAAGTAATAAAAATTACATTAAAAAGTATTTAAAATTTATGCTAAAATCTAGCTTACCGAATGACTTCTCCTTCTTTATTTTTGCTTCATTATATATAGTTATTCTATATATTTATGTGCCAAAATCCGGTGTCTACACATATAGGCGTTTTTCGTTATAGGAAGTTCCATATATGTCATTTAGGACATGCATACATTGGGACATATTTTTCTTTATTTATCCAGTGCCAAGGTCAAAGCTTGAGACAACAATAAATGATAAGTATTGGGATGGCGGGAAATTTTGCAACTACCATAGATCCTAAGGGCACAACATGGAGTATTGTTTGACTTTGAAAAATAAGAAGGAGGTCATGATCCAATCAGGAAAACTGCCCATACCAAAAGCAACACAAAGACCAGATAGAACATAGATTCCCCATACGAAGACAGGAAGGGCACATCATCAAAGGAGCTTTGCTGTTAGCTAGGGTCATGGGTTGTAAAGCATTTCATTTCCAAAGACTATTAGAGTTAAGAGTCGATCCTTTATTCATTTCTCGAATTCAGTTGCTCTTGTTGTTATTTGATCAAACAGAATTTCATGCTTGTGCTTTTAACTTGAGTTTAAAAGTTCTCTCATCTATTTGCCATCCTTACAAACCGAGTCTGACAAATTCACCTTCTCTTATCCTTTCATGTTTGTCATACACCTCATTCCATCCTTCAATCTCTTGAATCCATGGTTAAAGAAAAAAAGAGAGAAACTCAGAGAGAGAGAGAGAGAGAGAGAGAGAGAGAGAGAGAGAGAAAGAGAACAAAAAAAGAGTGAAAAACTATAGAGTGGTCGGTTTGAAAACCTCATTGAGGCAAATCGAGCAAAAGGAGAGAATAAAATTGAAGAGAGAAGTCAGCCTGCACCTCCTATCTAACAGGCTGAGCAAAATGAGAGAATGCCATCAGGAAAGACCAAATCCAACAATCTCTTTAAAGTGAATACTCCTCATTAGGAATCCCGCAGCTTAACCAAATGTGTCGAGGACAGGGGGCTTCAACCCAGCCTTCATTTCACCACTACATGACCTTCATCTTTTCATCCAATCCTGACTGGCCACCTTCCACTTATATTTCTAGCCTTACCGTCACCTCAACCTTTTCAAAACAATTTCCTCCCTCAAACCCAACCCAAAAGGTGTGTTATGACCAAAGGAGAACAGGAGGCGAAAAAGCCAAAAAAAAAAACAAAAAAAAAGAGAGCCAACAAAAAAAAAACAAAGAAAGCAAAAGAAAGAAAAAAAGATCGAGAAGAGAGAGTTCTTAGTTGGTCCACCAAAAATGGGTTGACATGAGTGGTACGACACTCTTGTCCCTTATGCACTTTGTTTGTGTATGAAAAAACCTGTGCTGGGAGAGTAAATCGCTTTTGCGCCGTCAATATCTCGAAACATGCCAACAAAAAGAAGAGAAAGAGAGGAAAAAAAGGAGGAAAAGAAAGGAAGAAGGAATAAAAGGAAATAATGGGGGAGAATAAGAAACTAGAGGCAAAAATAAGAGTCGTGCACACCAAAAAATCCCATAATCCTGTCAGTCTCGAGCCTTATGTCTCAAACCTTCACCTCATCAAACCTTTTAGCTTTCAATAACCTTCACAAGCCTTCATAACCATCCATAACCTGCATATGAATCCTCAAGCCTTCGTGACCATCTTTTTTAACCATTTAGCCTTCCTCGAGGCACTAACCCTTCAAAGTTACGCTTGATGAACTACGACTGGTCGATACTTTTCACTTCAGAGGACATCTGTCATTAAAGAAATTGGTCTTTGAGAGAATAAGAAATGAGATAATAAAAGAGCTAAGATGAAAACCCCACTCGGACGGGCTAGGCAAAAGGAGAGGAAACCATGGATTCTACCATCATCATCAGCCCTCCACTTTCCTTCTATCAGACTTGGACATCATTCCAACAACCATGTCATAACCTTTTCCCAACAGATGATGTCTACCCTTTTTTACCATCTCTTCTCCCTTTCAAGACATTATCATCCTTACGTGTCTTCCTATCTCATTCATTAATAAACTCTCGTGTGCCATCCCTTTCACAAAACTTCTTCCAACGTTGTGAGCCTTTTCATCCTATCTCACTCTTTGGGGACTTTTCAGCTCGGTCATTACTACAAGTATAAGGTTCTGTTCTTAATGCCTATTGTCATCACACCGGTGTGTAGTTCACCTTCGAACAAGAGCAAAAGGTCGTCCACATCAAATCAGCGGCTAACCGACAACTACATGATCCTGAACAGACTCAGAGACAACCTACTCTTAACTGGGGGCTCGCGCTACCTTTGTGACATCATTCAAGACATTTATCAGATATAACTTCTAAGAGGGACACCTAGTCCCTATCCTACAATGTCTTGAATCTTCATTCTCGTTGACGTCCTAATAGTGGTCTCAAAAAAAAAAAGAAAAAGAAAAAAAGGAAAAATGAAAAAAAGAGAAAACAAGGGGGAAAAAAGGAAAAAAGAAAAACAAAGAAAAAAGAGAGACTAACTTGAAAACTCTTTGGGGAAAGTTAGGCAAAAGGAGAGAAACGAAAAAAAAAGGAGAGATCGAGACTCCCAACTAAGGACATACCAGACTTGCATCATTACGACAAAGGAAACAATACCTCCTTCGATTCCATGGTATTCGGGCATCGCATCGCCAGTCCACACCAAATTGGGGGCTTGCAAATCCCCAATGTGCCCTCCAAAGTAGGACAGTGTTATCAAGAGTCTACGTCAAACCGGGGCTTGCCATACATCAACATGGATTTGGAAGCAATCAGTCCATGGTTCCAAGAAAGCAAATTCTTCAGGCCTAGTGTGATACCAAGATTTCTTCAAAAAAAAACTTATTATTATTATTATTATTATTATTATTATTATTATATTATTATTATTATTATTATTATTATTATTATTATTATTATTATTATTATTATTATTATTACTATGCTTCAACCCATGCGATGCACGGAGTGAACGCAATTAGTTACTTTTGAAATTTTATAAAAGTCATGGATGTGAAACTTACAGATGAATATTGAGGAAAACGTTTATGAATATCAAACTTATTGATGTGAAATGTAAAGTATTATGTCTATATGATTCTGAAGTGCGATAAGATTGATATTGCTTGCTTCTGACTGTAAATGAAGAAAGGTTTAATTTTGGGATATTTAGTATGTTGTTTGTAAAAGTAGATGCATAATAATAGGTTAATATCCGGGAAATAGATATAACCTCTAACAGATATGTTATATTTATACAGATATCTACAATAACTCATGAATCTCATTGACCTAGCCGCAAGGGTCATATTAATAATTGAATTGGTAATGGTTTTGAAGCGCTTCGGATATTAAGGTCATTAGTTATGGACAATTTTGTTTTAGTGGTGTAATTAAATTAAAATTGAATACTACTGTTTAAGATTTCGTAGGACTCGTTTAAAGATATATTTTTTGATTTCTTAAATTGTAAATAAAATCTGGAAAGAAATAGAAAATAAAATACAATTTAAATTAAAATTGAATACTGCTGTTTGAAACTTAGTAGGACTTGTTTCGAATGTAATCACACAAGGCATATGGATTAACGATATATTTTTTAATTTATTTCATTGTAAATAAAATCTGCAAAGAAATATAAAATAAAATACAATTAAAATTAAAATTGAACACTACTGTTTGAGATTTAGTAGGACTCGTTTTGAATGTAACTGCTGTCAAGCAGACGTGAATTAAGAATATATTTTTAATTTCTTTAATTGTAAATAAAATCTGGAAAAAAAATTGAAAATAAAATACAACTTATGGGGCCCATAATGATTTCAATTATTATTATTATTATTATTATTATTATTATTATTATTATTATTATTATTATTATTATTATCATTATTATTATTATTATTGTTGTTGTTGTCCTTGTTATTATTATTACTATTATTATTATTTTGTCAAAATAATTAATTGCTGATATTTGGATCAAAATACTTTAATTCAGTATTTAGCTATCTTCTGATTGGTCGAAATCCCTACAATTAATCTCCTTTCTCCATTTAACGGGATCAACAAACTTTACTATTAATATTATATAGTTACAGATTATTATTATTATTATTATTATTATTATTATTATTATTATTATTATTATTATTATTATTATAGGCAACACCGAAATAATTACTGTTATTTGCACCAAAACAATTTAATTCAGAGTCCAAAGGAGTCAACGATTAGTGATACTTTCTAATCTTTTTAATTTTAAAATCAAATCCGGATTGAAAATTCAAAAAAATGAAAATAGAAAAAAATATATATAATTTTCTACGATGTGATTGGCCAATTCCCCTACCGTCAGTCCCGTGGCTTTATTTCGTGGAACCCACAATGATTTCTATTATAATATATAAATTATTATAATTATTATTATTATTATTATTATTGTCAACATCAAAATAATTAATATTATTTGCACCAAAATAATTTAATTCAGAGTCCAAAGGAGTCAAGGATTAGTGATCCTTTCTGTTTTTTTAATTTTAAAATAAAATTCAGATTGAAAATTAAAAAAAATTGAAAATAGAAAAAAAAAAGTAATTTTCTATGTTGTGATTGGTCAATTCCCCTACAGTCATTCCCGTGGTTCTATTTCGGGAGATCCACAATGATTTCTATTATAACATATAGATTATATCAAGAATGGTGATGTGAATTGAATCTACAGAATTCAAAGTAGTTTTTGAATATATCAATTACAATGAATGAAATCAATGTAGAACCCAATAGGTTTCAATATCTATATAATAATGACTTGAAACTTACCTTAATGAGAGTATGAATTGGGAATGTCACTAATCGATTGAGACGAATACAGCGAAGATCAATTGTGATTCTGGCCGGTATGTGAAAGTATTGTATTTATAAGTTTTGGAAAAAGTAATGAACGTAACCTAGCTGCAGTTGCGCTGGATATTTTAACAGTTGTAAACGTGATCAAACTCCAAAGCCATATGGGATTCGTAAAAGTATTTTTTTAATTCTAAAATTAAATGAAATCCGAAACAGTTATGTAACAGTTGTAAATGGGGTCAGAGTCCAAAGCAGCCAAAATTTCAAATAAAATCCGGTTCAAAATAAAATAAAAAATTATTGAAAATAGGGTCAGAGTCCAATGCATCCTAAGTTTTGATTATCATCAATTATTATTATGATTTTCTGAAATTATTAAAAAATTTCTAAAATTTGTATTTATCTTAATTGTGATTGGCTGAAACTCCTTGAAACGCTCTCTTTGCAGTATTTTTTGGGCCCCACATAGATTTCATTATAAGTATATAGATTATTATTATTATTATTATTATTATTATTATTATTATTATTACTATTATTATTATTATTTGGCCCATTACCTAATTTGCTTAGACTAACCCTAAACCTTAGTCCTCCTAACTGTATATGTATATATCTACCTCCTTATAAAATAATAAAATAATACAGTGTCCCCCGCCGTCCGCCAAAATGAAATAGAGAGCAGAGGAAGGAAGAGTAATTTCATCTGCGAAGAACCCCAAGGTTACTATTATTCCAAGATGAGATATTTGTTCTACCAAAATTTATCATGTGCAACCCTCGATTTTACCACCTATTTTCTTTATCACCTATTGACCCTGAACAATCAATCACTAAGGATTTATTTAGGAAATTCGCCTATCGTGCTGTTAGCTCGGGTTGTCTCGCCACTGTACTCCGCTCAATTGATATTCATCTATTAGTTTAAGCAACTAGGATTATATTGCCGCTATTGGCTCCTCTGTTCACCAATTCTATATTTTGTTTAAACAACCAATTTACCGACGGAACTTTTGTTGTGTCGGTGGCTTGACTTTTTATCGTTTAGCCTTTATGGAGTTCGAAAATTTTTAGGTAGTCCCGCGGGACTACAGAACTCCCCCCTCCTCCCGCTATTCGTCATGCTGACGTCATCATCTACCTTTTTTTTCTTTTTTTTTGCCGCTGTTGTCGATTTCGTTCTTCGTTACTGAATTCAAACTCTCCCCTCCTCCCGTTGTCATGCTTCAGAGTATACAGAATTCAAATTCTCTGCCTAATTAACTGCTTCTATTCTTCGTTTCTGAATTCAAACGGTCCGCCTAAGTAATTCGATGAAGTGCTTCTACTCTTCGTTACTGCTACTCGACTGAACTTCCATTGCGATTGTATTTTGCTCATAAATTTTCAGTGTTTAGGATTGTTGATTGTTGATAATGGATTTAAATCCGTCAATTATTGATTTAAATCAGTCGATTACTGATAATTGTGATGAAATTGCTGATTTTCGGGATTCAAATCAGCCCCAAAACTGCCATGGCGATTCTCGGGATGAAGTTGTTGATCGCAATCAAGATGGTTTGGGTGTTGATGTTGATAATGATGATGAAATTGCTGATGATTGTTGTGATTTGCAAAATGATGTAGACAATCTTATTTTTGCTGGGGTTGAAGTTGGTGTTGGTGATGAAAATTCTAAATCTGCAGCGTCAATGTCAGGTATGGGAAGAAACTCTAGCATTTGGTTTTATTTATTAATTTCCTGTCAAATTTTGGATTTAGCAATTGCTTTTCGTGGTTCAACCTAGCATCACATTGATGGTGATGAAGCAATCTTACTCTAAAATTTCTTGTTGCTGGATCATTTTGCTGAGTTCTTGTCGATTTATTTTGTGAAATTCTGTTCAAGCACATGCACTCAGAATTGCACACTAATGTTTATCGCAGCACACTAATAATTTTTTCTAGATCATTTTGCACACTAATGCACTCAGAATTGCACACTAATGTTTTTCGGAGTCCACTAATATTTTTTGAAGCTCACTAATTATTTTTGAAGCAAACTAATCTTTCTGCCTTTGCACACTGATATATATAGCTTTGCACACTAATACATTCCCATTTGCATACTAATATATTCCCCTTTTTGAAATGGTTTTTCTGTTGATGTAGATATTTAGAATATTGATCCAGTTGATAAAAGTGTGTTGCTTAATGAGATTTTGGGTCCCCTTTTTGAAGAGATTAGTGTTGTGGAAGGGGGTGAGTCCCAGTTATTGGGGAAGAAATTCAAAAATGAGGATGAGTATTTTTTGTTTTATCAGAATTATGCGTATAAAATGGGTTTTGCTGTGAGGAAGGGTAAGGCGTATTGGAGATATAATAAGAAGGACTTGAGATCGAAAGTTTTTAATTGCACTAGGGAAGGTGCTAAATGTCTTACTGTTAGGAAAGGGAAACAATATAGTAAGATTAACTATCGGTGCAATTGTAAGACCAGAGTTGTTTTTAAAATTGACAAAGACACCAGAGTTTGGGTGTGCACTGGCCATGATATGATTCCCAACCATCGCTTTGTTGAGGCTCATCAGGTTCATATGTTGAGAGGTCATAGGAGTGTGCCTAAATCGGTTCTTAAGCAGTTGAGATTAATGAAGAAGTGTGGTGTTAAATTGATTGATGCCTATCGTCTTTTAAGGGCTTAGGCAGGGGGGTCACCCATATTGGGTTTTTTGGCCGAGATGCATATAATGCAAATGCAGTTGAAGAGAAAATACGTTTAGAATCTGGGGATTCAGATACATTGATAAAAAGGCTTCAAAGTAGGAGGAAAAGTGAGCCGGGGTTCTTTTATGCCGTGGAGGTTGATAGTGATCTATCTTTGTGTAGTTTTTTTTGGAGAGATTCAAAAATGAAAGAAGATTACTTGGTGTTTTCTGATTTATTAGTGTTTGATACTACATATAGAACGAATCGTTATAAAATGATTTGTGCGCCTTTTGTATGCATGAATCATCATGCTGGGAATCTTATGGTGGGTGCTGGGTTTGTTTTGAATGAGAAGATGGAGAGTTTTTGTTGGCTTTTCAAGACATTCCTTAGTTCCATGGATGATGTTTGCCCGAAGACGGTGATGACTGATCAGGATTTTGCTATGGCAAATGCTATCGGGCAAATTTTTTGTTGTGCAAAACATCGGCTTTGTACGTGGCATATTGAAGAAAACTCGAAAAACCATATCAATCATTTGCGGTCAATGCCGGGTTTTGTAACTCTATTTGATTATATTCTCAGGAGATGTGACACGGTTTCAGAGTTTGATTTAGCTTGGAAAAGGTACTTTCCTTTTCTCTTTTCTTTTTTTCAATGATAAATGCATTGTTAAAAAAGTATCATACCTTTGCATTATAATACATATTCCTTTGCACACTAATGTATACCCCTTTGCACACTAATATATATATATTTGCACACTAATATATATATGTTTGCACACTAAATCATACCCCTTTGCACTCTAATAATATATATCTTTGCACACTAAAGCATAGCCCTTTGCACACTAATATATATACTTTTGGACACTAATATATATATATTTGCACACTAATAAATGTAAACATTATGACCAGATTATAATTGTTCATATTTTGTGGGTTTTTTCAGGCTTATGGATGATTATAACTGTGCTAATAATTCTTGGTTAATGCGATTGTATAGTACTAGAGAGAAATGGGGCCCGACTTTTTCAAAAGATTTTTTCTCTGGTGGCACTCTCTCTTCTCACCGAAGTGAATCTTTAAATTCTTGTTTAGCAAGGAGACGTCATGCTACTGCGGGGGTAAATGACGTTTATGATATTCTCTGTAATCTTGTAAGTGAATGGAGGAGGAATGAGGGAGCAGAAAATTTGCGTAATTCACAAGGTGTTCCGGATCTGTATTTGAGTCATTCGAAGTTGCTCCAACATGCTTCTAGGATTTATACTATTAATTTGTATAACATTTTTGAAGACAAGTATTGTAAGGTTGAAGGGTGCCGACAAGAATTGGATTGGTCTATTGAAAATTCAAATTCAAATGATTTTGTGTATTCTGTTTATGAGAAACGGAATGGGTCTGATTTTGGGTTTTGTGTGAGGTTCAATTCAGATGATGGGAGTATTGATTGTGAATGTAAGAAAATTATTGATGTTGGGTATTTGTGTTGCCATTGTTTAAGAGTATACAATGTGCTTTGTATTCAAGAAATCCTTGAGAAGTATATCCTTAAGAGATGGACAAGGTTTGCTCGACCATGTCCTCCAGCTGATGATGGGGATATTTCAGCTGAAAGAATTGGGGTAGTTCCTTCTTTAGTTTGGAGAGTGCAAATGTTAAGGAAGTTTTAAAATATTATTATGGGCAGTCATGTGAATGACAAAGCTAGGGAAATTTGTGAGGAGTCTTTGAAGAAGTTGAAAGAAGATGTTGAGTATTTACTTGGTTCTATCCATTCATCTGATGATGAAGATGTTGCAAGGTCATCTGAGAAGCATATCAAAAACCATCCAACGTGTAAGACAAAAGGCATGAGAAATTCAAGATTTAAGTCAACTCGTGAGAAAATTGCTAACAAAACTAGAGGAAGGAAAGGAACGAAGAGTACCGCTAAGAAAGCAAAAACCATTGATGAAACTTCCCAGCAGGTATTACTCAAATTTCTTTTTCACACTGTGATGTAGTCAGTTGAATGAAGATTTTGCTTACACTGTTGCACACTAATACATGCACATTCACACACTAATGTTTACTCATTTGCACACTAATACATGCACATACACACACTAATGGGTTGGTTTGTTTGAGACATTGAGCATTATGTATATGTAATCCATGAACAAAATTCCAGTTAGAGTGTCCAACTAATTTATGAAATTCATGCCTTGTTCTTGTCTTTTTGTATCCCAATTGCATTATTATAGGAGCAGAATTTCTGATATCCACCTAATGCCTTGAGCTTGTTGTACTGTTTCTGAGTGTCGTAAGACATGGTGGACTCCATGAGCTCATTTTCCTGTTAGGGTGTACAACTGATTGTCGAACTTTAGACTTTGTCGTTGTCGTTGTTGCATTACAGTTTCTGGTGCTTTGTTCCATGTGCAACTATTTGAATCTGTCTGATGTTCTTTGTTAGAAGCATCTATGCAATCCATCCCATGTTCTTGTTCACTTCAGCTTTTGGTGAACTGTCATACATTTTTTATGAGTTGTTTGCACACTCTAATAGGTTGATGCTTCCCAAGGAGTTTCTTCATTGCCACAGTTGGGACAATCTATTCAATATCCGAACCAGGTGCTCTAAATTGAAACGCTCTTGTGTTCATTCTATTTTTCCCCCCTTCTTTTCTCTTTTATTATGCTATTGTGTATTGTTTTAGGTCCTTGATTCTCGACTTGCAAATAATATTAGCGGTAGTTCAAGTGCAATATGCCAACTTGGGGGATTGGCTCAATATGCTTCTCAGGTCAACTTTTTCTATATGTTTAATTTACTCATTTTACAAGCTGGCAACATTGATTTTCCCAATGTCATTTTGATAGTTTTTTGTGATGATTTTTTTTGTTGTGTTAGGTCTTTTACTCCCAAGCTGGAGATAATATTGGGGGTAGTTTAAGTGCAGTGGGCCAAGTTGGAGGATTTTCCCAGTATCCTCATCAGGTCTGGCTGTTATTTTTTTGAATCTTTTGCACATTATCATTATTTTTACACTCTATGATTGATATTTTGCACATTATCATTATTGTTATTACTTGTGTTTTTATTATTATTTTAGGTCCTTGATTCCCGACTTTCAAATACTATTGGTGGTAGTTCAAGCGAAATTTTTCGTCTTGGAGGATTCCCCCAATATGCTTCTGCTCAGGTCAACTTTTTTTTTTGGGTGTCCCGTTAGTTATTCGCACTGTAACTGATAGAGAATGGGAAATATATTAATATGTATCTTTATCAATAACATTGGTTATATGATGACTTTTTTTGTGGTTTTAGGGTGTGAGTGGAGATAAGATTGGGGGTAGTTCAACTGTAATGGGACAACATGGAGTTTTTGCTCAATATCCTTCTCAGGCCAGTTGTTATTTGCTTTTGAACTGGTTATTATATAGATAAAATGATCCCTTTGCATACTCAAATTTTGACATTCACACACTAATGGTTACTCATTTGCACACTAGTATATATACTTTTGCACACTAAAATATAGGTCTTGGCACTCTAATATATATACCTTTGCACAGTAAAATAATACCCCTTTGCACACTAATAAATTTAAACATTATGTCTATTATTAGGCCTTCCAATCAAGAGTTGGTGGTAGCTCAAGTGTAGTGGGCCAAGTTGGAGGGGTCCCCCAGTATCCTCCTCAGGTCTACTTTTATTTATTATCATACATTGAACAATGTAAATTATCCCAAGTTGGAGTTAATGTTGTTTTGGTATTAAGAATAAATGTTTATTTTTAGGGTTTCGAAGGTGCTAGACCGTAAGATATGTACTGCATTGAATGACATCAATTGGTGGGTGGTGATGGTGATTCCCAAGTTGTACTCCTTTTTGTATAGATACTATTTTGTTAACATTTTAGAGCTACTCTAAACCGTTCAAGAAGACTCAAAGGGCTCCGGCAAGCTCCTCGAGGAGGATCATCAGTAACTACTGCTGCCAAGAGGAAGCGATGATATGATCAAACTCAAACTAACTCAAATTCAATGCAATGATTTTCTGTATATAAACCTTTCGCGCTGTAAAATTTTTATGCATAATATTGACAGTCAAAATCAGGTTTTGGAGTAATATCTACTACTAATTTTAGAGACTTTGATCATTATAAATTCTTATGTTATTGGGATCATAAGGAAGTTGTATTTTTGCAGTAATGGGTGGATGCTTGATACATTTCAAAATGATTAGGATCAGGACATATTAGTGATTCTGCATCATGCATGGATGTTGATGTTTGGTGAAATAAACTGAGTGAGAGATTATAAATTTTGGAGTAATACCCCTTTGTACACTAATATATATATTTGCACTCTAATATATATGTGTTTGCACACTAAAGCGTACCCCTTTGCACACTAATATATATATATATTTGCACACTAAAGCATAGCCCTTTGCACTTTAATAATATATACATTTGCACACTAAAGCATAGCCCTTTGCACTCTAATATATATACTTTTGGACACTAATATATATATATATATTTGCACACTAATAAATTTAAACATTATGGGTATCCTAATTTAAATTATCATTATACATTGGTCAATTAAATTATTAAGAATAAATGTTCGTTATTTCGAGTAAGATCTAGACGTACTAAGTTTAGATACTTTGATCATTCTTTCGCTTTTATATTCATTTAAAATTGAAGGTATTATCATTCATGACAACTTGATGCTATGAATTTGATATAAGCAACTGAAATTATCTAAGAACAGGTCAATTTAGAGAGAAGAACACAACTAAAGTTAATAGATATGAACAATTGACAAACATATCAAAGATATAATGGAACTTATATCAAAGTTGCTTTGAACAATGTAATTTGATATAAATATTTACATTTTACATCTCACTACTATTCACCATTGTTCATTTCTTTTCATTATAAATTCTTATGTTATTGGGACCCATTTTTAACATCTTCTATATTTTTTAGACTTTTATCATTTACATCTACTATAAGCCTGTTCATACCCCTTTGCACACTAATGCATACCCCTTTGCACACTAATATATATACATTTGCACCCTATGACACATACTTTTTGCACACTAATACATACCCCTTTGCACAGTAATATATATACTTTTGCACACTTATACATACCCTTTGCACACCAATATATATACTTTTGCACACACTAAAATATAGGCCTTTGCACACTAATATATATACTTTTGCACACATTAAAATATAGTCCTTTGCACTCTAATATATATACCTTTGCACACCAATATATATACCCTTTGCACTGAATTTGATATAAAGAAAAAAATTTGATAACATTACTGTGCATATCTTTTACAGGCTAGTATTTATTACATTTTACACACTGGCAGTGCAAATATATGCAAGGCTATTGTGAAGTTTGATAATCTAAGGCTTCGATCCTGTTTTCATAGTTGCAGCGTGCCTTGTTCAAAATTTGCCCCTTGTCCTTGTTGTTTTCACAAGTGATGAGGATAGTGATGTATCTTGTCCGAAGGATATTAATCTTCAATTTCTACAAGAATATAAAAAAATGAAAATGAGTTAAAATTAATATATATATGTCAATAAAGTATGTACTTAAACATCTTAGGTCCCCATGATAATGGTTACGACGTCCTTACTAATTTTGTTTTCCCCCTAATCTATGCAGCTCTGCCAATATCTTCACTTTTCCCCTTCCTATATTTCATGGTAAATAAAAGAACCAACCACCTTTTACTTAAAAATGAACACAAATAACAGACTTATGATGTTTGAGGCCATTTTGAAACGTATTGTGCATGACCTTTTTCATCACAGATTAGAGACTTTCATATAACTAAGCAGGAGGAAGATAACAGACTTACATCCTCATTTTCACTTGTGAATCCGCATTCGCGCCCCCATTGTTTTTCATCCCCATAATATGTTTCCATATGCCTCATGCAGTAAATGCAGCAATCCGTCCCATTAGTTGTTGTTCTCCAAGGCATTTGCAAGCGTTTGGGGGAAGCTTTCTTGACAGACTCCCATTTTCTATGGTGTCTTTGCTCCAACCATTGGGAGAAAGCTTTTGGCTAGGAAAAAGAAAATAGAAAATGTATTATTTTTAACCTCGAATATGATATTTGCTTCTCATTAAAAGAAAATTAAAAGTAGTACCAAATTCTTGATGACAGTCCCGTATTGCCTAAGAGATGCTCCAGATCTATGCATGTTGTCGATGATTTCATACGTGTCTCTTTTAAAGTCAAAACACAGTACGATAAAATGCAATCTAAAAACTACGGGGAAGAATACCTTGCAAAGAAGAAAAGCGGTATTATTATATTAACACATTAATATATTCAAATATAAATTATATGCATGTAAATGGTCTTACCATGTTTATTTCATGTATATTTACCCATGTATATTTCATGTATATTTACCCACGTTAACTCCCCTTCCTATATTTCATGGTAAATTGAAGAAGCTTTGGTAGTGGAGGAGAATGTGGAGGAGGAGAGACTTTTGGGAGAGAATGAGGGAGTTGTGGTGGATAGCGATGAAGAGAAGAGCTTAGAAGTTGAGCAAAACATAGTTGAGGAGGAGGAGGGTGATGTTGTGGTTAATGAGCTCGAGGATGAAGAAGAATTATAGAATGGATTGATACCTATGCCTAGATCGCGGATAAATGGAAATTTGAGAAGTTGGAAGAGAGGGTAGAGATTGAGAAAAGAAGAGAGAAAGGAAAGGAAGTCTTGAGGGAGGATATTCAAGTAAACCCATTGGAGATACCCGTTTCATATAGACCTCCAGTTCCATTTCCCGGAAGATTGATTCAACAGAAGAATGATGATAAATTCTCCAAGTTTATTTTGATGATGAAGAAACTCCAAGTTAATATACCATTTCTAGATGCCATGTCGGAGGTCCCTTCATTCAAGAAACATCTCAAGGACCTTTTGACAAACAAGAGAAGAATCAAGGAGTCATCGACCGTTCATCTCACAGTTAGTTGCAACGCCATTATGGGAAGCAAGTATCCCGAGAAACTAGCCGATCCCGGTAGTTTCTCCGGGGACTTGTTCCCAATAATCACACTATAATCAGTTGTCAAGTGGATAATAGACTCCTTGATTCTCCGCTTGCTCATGAGAAGGTCCTTGAGATTCTTTTTAAATGTGGGAACTTCGGAGTTAGCATCCAAGAAAGGAATGTTAACTTAGAGCTTCTTGAGCATCTCGATGAATTTGGAGAATTTAGCATCCAATATCGGTTTAACTAACCGCTCGGGAAAAGGAACAGGTGGGCGGTGTGTCTTTGGTTTCTCCATGGATTGCTCATGATCATCCTCTCTCATTATCCCCTTTCCTTTTTCCACTCTCTCCTTCACGACTCTCTTATTTTCAATTCCTCCTCAAAACTGGATTTTTCTCCCGACTCTTCCACACACTCACCACTATCTTCTTCAACCACCTCCATCTCACTCTCATCCTTCTCCTCCACAAGATTCCTCTCCTCCATCGTAGGTCCCTTAACTTCCCTCCCACTCCTAAGGGTGATAGCATTCAACTGGCCATTGGGGTTGTATTGAGGTTGACTAGGAAGGCATTGGATGGGCTTGGCATGTTGACGCGGGCATGATCATTATCTTGACGCGGGCATGATCATTATCTTGATTTGCTATAATTTTCTTCGACATTGCCTCAATAGAGGAATCTTGGGATAACTTGGATGTTTGTGAGGATCGGCCATGTCGGGAGTTTTGTGAGGTTTGGTTGTATTGGCGGCAGTTGTTGTTTGAAAAACCGGGAGGTACGTTCTGGTTTTGGGGAGTTTGTTGGTTATAAGCATAGTTATCTCGGGGTTGGATCGGTTGTTGAGTGGTGTAGGAAAGGTTATTGTTGGGGTAAACAGCTTGAACTTGCTTGGGTGGAAGTTCGACACACTGTTGGGAAGGGTATGGTCCATTACAATAGTCACAAACAAGAGCTCTAGTGTCAGATATAAGCATTTGCATCTCTTGGGCCACCTTTACTTGCTTTGTTGTCTCTTCGAGAGCCTTCTTTTGCTGCATCTCGAGGACGACATTCATGAGAAATTTGATGGTCAAGTGGCTTTCCAAGGGAGCACCACCATCTCTAGAACTACGGATTCCTCTCCAATGAGGGGAGTTTTGGGAAAGCTCATGAAGGAATATATTTGCTTCCTCCGCCATCTTCTTGAGGAACATCCCACCGGAAGCATGATCGATGGATTCTCGTAGAGAACTAGATAATCCCGTGTAAAAATTGTGAGTAGCCAATCCTTTAAGTTATGATGAGGACACCTTCGTTGGAGGCTCTTAAAACTTCCCCCATGCTTCGAACAAAGTTTCGTCAAGCTCTTGCATGAAATTCACTATGGCTTTCCTCAGTCGACATGTCTCATCGGCCGGAAAGAAGCGTTGGAGGAAGTCACGACTAAGCACATCCCATGAAGAATATGTACCTGGTGGACATGTTTGAAGCCACATTTTCGCCTTTCCCGACAAAGTAAGTGGGAAAAATTTTAACTTCATGTACTCGACTGAGACACCATGCATACGCACGAAACCAACACGTTGCTCGAATTTATTGATGTGGTCAATAGGATTTTCATGGCCGCCTCTGTGATATGGGTTACTCTCAAACACGTCGAGTAGATATGGCTTGAACTCGAATGATGTGTTTGGTGGTAGTTCGGGAAGTATTATTGGGTCGCCTCCGTACCTAAGGATGGCATGGAGTAAGAGCTAAGGTATGGGGTGGATTGGGGTGTTCTTCAGCCATTTGGAGTTCTTACCTCCTAAGTTCTCGTTGATGTTGCTCTCGCCTCGAGCTTCCATTCGCTTGACGAATGATCCTTTCGGATTGGAGTTTAGAGGTGTCACCGGTGCTTTACCGGCTTGAGAGCGAGTCTGCGTGCACAAGAGAACAAAAGAAGTATCAAATTCCTCACAACTTCAAACACTCTAATCTCTAGCTTGAAAGCGATCTTAACAGCCTTTAACCAAAGAAACTAAAACTAGGGGCGCTAGCTCCCCGGTAAATGCGTCATTTTGTGTACAGTGGTTTGTTAGACCGGTAATTTGTTGTTCTCTGTCAGGGACTGAGGATTCTTGGTTAAAGAATCTAGGTCGAGGCACAATCTAAGATCACTAGGAGATAGAGTTTGGTTGATTCACAAGAGTAACTAAGCAGCAAACAGTCTAAAGTTCAGTCAAGATAAGGAAATGGGCTTTGGGGGATTTTCATGATGCGAATGGGATTAAGGAGGTGGGTTTTGCAATAAGAGAGCAAAAGGTGAAGAAAACCAAATGGGAATTCGGCTAGAAAAGACCCACTAGCCTCCCTATTTGGATGGTAGTCCAGATTAACTACCTCAAAATCCACCACGGGGCCGGAGGGTTAATATAACGGAGTTCCCTTGCTAACCTTTTTCCCACTTTCATGGGCGAGTGTTAGCTATCCCCTCCCCAACCTTCCATTGACAAGTGTTCGATGCATTCGAGAGCTTTCGGTCTCAATTACATCTCACATGAAGGAAGGATTGGAGTGGGAAGGTGATTTTCCACCTAATTACTCTCTAAATGAGCTAACCCATTCCTAATCACCTATCTACACCCCTAATTACCCCCTAACCCATGATGTTTCTAGCCACTAATCTCCATCATCACAACACTAACATCAACAAAATCCAACATAAACATGATTTCTAGCATCAAACAAAGCAATCAACAATAAGATGATCAAGGAAGTAATTAAGAACAATTAAACTAACACAATTACAATCAACAAGAGTAATGATGAAATTAGAGTAAGAAAGCACCTCAAAAGGGAGAAAAAGTGAAGGATGATCCAAAATCTTGATTGTTTCCACAAAACTTCAATGCATAGAACTTGAAATCATCAATACAAACTAAATCAAACCCTTAATCTAAGTAGAATTCTCACTAATTACTCACTAATCTCCCACTAAAACTCTATGGAACAAAAAACAATCTGAACTCTCTGGAAAAATCGAGTCAATAGATATTTAAACAAGGCTTGGAAGTTATACAAAACGCAACCGTTTTGGCCGATTCAGTTACGCGTAAACCAGGACCGTCGCGGGTGCGACGGCGATGGTCGCGGGCGCGGCAGATCGAAAACCATGAGGCGATTCTGAATTAGCGCGATGTAGCGGGCGCAACATTAGAGGTCTCGGGGCCACACCAAAGGTCGCGGGCTGTTTAGACCCAATTTTGTGTTTAAATAACGCCTTAATTCTTAGGCTTTTGACTCGTTTCGTGTTTATTTTCATGGCTTTTTAGTATGTTTTTGGTTATTTTGTAGGTTTTGGTGTTTTACACAAAAACGTAGCAAAAAGGGGTATTTTAGAGCATTTTTGGTGATTTCCCGAGCCGAGTTGGACCGAGAGCCGAGGCGGAGTTGACCTGGAACCACTTTCCCTTCATTTGATGTCAATTAGTGAGATAACACCCGCTACGACCCTCGAAACGGGTGTTACATGCCTTGGAAAGAAGGAAGAAAAGTCATAGGGTAGCCCCCGCCACCCTCATGGTAGCGCCCGCTACCACAGGCTGGCCGAGCAAGACCGCAGCTGCGGTATTGGAGGACCGTAGCCACGATCTCTCGAGGATGAAAAATCGCCAACCACTTCTTCGTTGGTCGCGCCCGCGAAGGGGGTGGTCGCGCCCGCGACCCCCTGGTCCAGCAGCAGTACTGCACCTGCGGTGGGTTGGGACCGTACCTACGGTCCCCTGATTCTACGCAACTCTTCCAGCTTGTGCGCTGCGTTTTGGGGAGGTTTTTTATGCTTTGTATAAATAGATCCTAGGCTGTGTTTTTAAGGGGGCATCTAGGGATAGACTTAGACATTTTCTAGCTTTTAATTAGTGGATTTTAGAAAGAGTTTAGTGAGAGATTAACCTAGGGTTTGTGGTGTTTGTGAAGATTGGAGATTCAAACAATTGAAAGATTGTTGGATCATCTTTTATTGCTTTCTGTTGTTCATCTACAGCATTTTGATAAGTATTCTCTTCCCTTAACTCTTTTATTAATTACTTTGCTAATTACTTTCTTGCTTGTTTAATTGTTTTGCTTGTTATTTCATTATCTTGCTTGTTTATGGTTGTTAGATGTTACAAATCATGTTTAGGGGTTGTTTGGATGTTGTTAGCATAGTTGTTATCATGATTAGTGGCTAGAAACCCTATGGGTTAGGGGGGTAATTAAGGGTGTGAATGGGTGATTAGGTTTGGGTTAGCAATATTAGTGGGTAATTAGTTGGGAAATCAATTTCCCACTCCTTTCCTTCCCTCAAGTGGGATGTTTTTGGGTTCGAAAGTCCCCAAACATATCCAACACTTGAGTTGGAAGGTTGGAATTGGGATAGTTAGTACTCTACTCACGGAAGTGAATAGAGACTAACTAGGGATTCTGTTTCATTAACTCTCCGGGTCCGTGGTGGGCTTTGGGAAAGTTAATCCGGACTATCCTCGAAAGAGGAAGCTCGGTGGGTATTTTCTAATGGAATTGCCACTTGGTTCTCCCTCCTTATTATGCTCTTGTTGCAAAACCCATTTCCTCATTCCTGTTTGCATCCCGAAAAGCCTCCAAAGCCCATTTCCTTTACTTAACCGACCTTAGTTTTATTTCTTGCGTTGTGACCCTTTCAACCAAATACCTTACCTTAGCAATCTCATCCCGACCATTGGCTTAGTTTCTATGACCAAGGTCGCCAGCTCCCTGAGAGAGAACGACAAAACCGAGGTCTTACAAAACCACTGTTACACAAAATAGTGTCGTTGTCGGGGAGCCACCGCCCCTAGTTTTAGTTTCTTGGTTTTTGGTTATTTGAGTTTGCTTTCACGCTAGAAATCAGTTTGTGTCAATCCAAATGAATTTGATGCTTCTTCATTTTTTGTAGGAGTCCCCGTGTTCTAATGGGTGAAGCTCAAGCTGGTTCACCTCGTACCCTTCTATCATATATCGTTCCATCATTGGGTACGAGAGGCAGTCCTATCACATTACCACCATTACCACCCGATGCTGTGTTAGAGTTTAAACCACATTTACTGGAAGTCTTCGAAAGAAACCCGTTTCATGGGGACGATGTTGTTGAAAGTCCCATTGCTCATATTGATAAGTTCAAAGACCGGATTAGCTTTATACACATTCCAAGGATATCATCAGAATATTTGAAGTTGAAATTCTTTCCTCTCACTCTTGCGGGGAAAGCGAAGATATGGCTACAAACATGCCCACTTGGTTTTTATTCTTCATGGGAGGCACTCCAAGGAGATTTCTTCACCGTTTCTTTCCGGCGGAGGAGACACCGACTTCGAGCAGAAATTTTAAGTTTCAAGCAAGGGCCGGGAGAGAGTCTTTTTTACGCTTAGGGGAGATTTAAGAGTCTTCAACGACAATGCCCTCATCATAATTTACCATATTGGATGTTGCTTCAACATTTCTATCATTGGCTCCGTGGTCCTCTTAGAGAATCTATTGATAATGCGTCCGGAGGGATGTTCCTAAAGAAGACTGCGGAGGAAACCAATATTTTTCTTCATGAGCTATCTCAGAATATGCCTAGTTGGGGAGGCGGCCAAAATTTAGGAAATGGGGATCATTCTTTGGAACACAACCCCACTATCAAGCTTCTAATGGCTACGATCCTTGATTTGCAAAAGAAGATGGTGAATGATGAAGTTTCCAACAATTGAACTTAGCTCGAGGTATGCAAGCCCTTGCATCCATTCCCGCTCCTAATTTGCATATTTGTAAGTTGTGTTTTGGTCCACATCTTGAGCATCAATGTGTGGAGTATCGTCAAGTAGAACATGTGAATGCAGTTTATTCCAACCAACTTTATTCCCATTCTTATGAAGATGATGATCTCGGTTACACTACATTTGCCAATCCTATATTTGATCCTATTTCTCAATTTTATGACCATCATGCACATTTTCAAGAAGAGTTTTCACATCAACCCACCCCATAACCCCAACTTTCTCAACCATCCCAAGATTCTATGATTGAAAAGTTGTTGCAACAAATTGTGGCTAATCAAGAAAGTGAGGGTGCTCGCCTTAGAGACCTTGAAACCCAAATGACCCAAGTTTCTCAACAAGTATACTTTTCTCAACCCATTCAATCTTAACCTATCCAAAGGGAGCAAGTTGAAGCCATTACCCTAAGGAGTAGAAGAAAAATTGAAGAAGCTTTGGTAGTGGAGGAGAATGTGGAGGAGGAGAGACTTTTGGGAGAGAATGAGGGAGTTGTGGTGGATAGCGATGAAGAGGAGAGCTTAGAAGTTGAGCAAAACATAGTTGAGGAGAAGGAGGATGATGTTGTGGTTAATGAGCTCGAGGATGAAGAAGAATTATAGAATGGATTGATATCTATGCCTAGATCGCGGATAAATGGAAATTTGAGAAGTTGGAAGAGAGGGTAGAGATTGAGAAAAGACGAGAGAAAGGAAAGGAAGTCTTGAGGGAGGATATTCAAGAAACCCATTGGAGATACCCGTTTCATATAGACCTCCAGTTCCATTTCCCGAAAGATTGATTTAACAGAAGAATGATGATAAATTCTCCAAGTTTATTTTGATGATGAAGAAACTCCAAGTTAATATACCATTTCTAGATGCCATGTCGGAGGTCCCTTCATTCAAGAAACATCTCAAGGATGTTTTGACAAACAAGAGAAGAATCAAGGAGTCATCGACCGCTCATCTCACAGTTAGTTGCAATGCCATTATGGGAAGCAAGTCTCCCGAGAAACTAGCCGATCCCGGTAGTTTCTCTATTCCATGCTTAATTGGTGATATGAAGATTGATAATACATTATGTGACTTGGGGGCAAGTGTTAGTGTCATGCCATACACTATATGTAAGAAGCTGAACCTTGATGACTTGACCCCTACAACTATCCACTTGCAACTTGCGAACCGAAGTTTAGGAAGCCCTTGGGAATATTAGAAGACATCCCAGTTCAAGTGGGAAGTTTCCTTATCCCTTGTGACTTTGTTATTTTGGAGATTGATGAGGATTGGAAAAGTCCTATTATTCTTGGTTGACCCTTTTTGGCTACCGCAGGAGCTACCATAGATGTGAAAAGAGGTCGTTTGTCTCTTCATGTGGGTCGAGATCATATTGATTTTGACATCGACCCTTCAAGAGTACAATCTCCCAAAGAATTTCATTTTAAGGTCAATGCGGTGGTAGACATCTTGGATGAACCCCAAAAGGAGTTATTTTCTTGAAGTTGAGCCCGATGATTGGGGAGAAATCAAATATCTAAGGGCTTCGCATCCAAATCTAAGTGAATTTGAGGATATTTACCATGATCATCCTCTTAAGATCATTCCATGGCGGAAGGAAATTTCTTTGAGTGAAACCTATGTTGAGTGCAACAAAGTCAATAAGATGATTTTCAAAGGTCCTAGGCCCGCTAGGAAGCGTTGGAAGAGAAGAAGGAAACATTGGTGGAGGAAGCCAAAGAAAATGCTATCCGGATATCCTAGGCGGATGATTAGACCACCGGAAGAGTGTCCCATGACATTCATGAACCTCTTTGAGAATCATGGGAAAAAGAGGAAGAAGAATTGGTGGAAAAGGTTGATGATGTTTTTGGTTTGTGTCCCGAGGATTCCAAGAATCAAGTAAGTATTTAGGTCAAGCTAGGGACCTGAAACAAGCGCTCTATGGGAGGCACCCCATAATTTTTTGAGTTTCCTATTTCAATTTTGCTAGTTTTTTGCATTTTTCTAATTTTATTCAGTTTTCTTCTTTCTAATTTTTCTTTTTAGGTTTCTTTAGGTTTTTCTATTTTTCTCATTATGTTATTTTTCTTTATTTCTTTCTTTTGTAATTTGAGGTATTAGTTCTAGGATCAAAAGAAAAAGTTTGAAAAAAAAGAGAAAAATGACGTGAAAAATAGAAAAAGATGGAGTTGAAAATAAGAAAATTGAAGTTTGAGTAAAAGAAGTAGTGTGAGAGAGTGAAGTTTTGAAAAGAATATGAGTGTGGAGGGAGTTTGAGAGCTGGAAAATTTTAGATTGAATGTGAGGAAGTATGAAAAATTGAGTGTTGAAGTGTGGAAGTTTTTAGGAATTGGATTTTATTTTGGGAAGATTGGAATTTTTTTTTGTTGGCATTGTCAGCAGTAGCGCCATACATCAGGGGCGCGCCGCGGCTACGGTGAAGGAAGACCGCGCCTGCGGTACCGCAGCGGCGCAAACGCCTAACAACTTCCCGTGACCGGCCGCGCCGCGACTGCATCACAAGAAATGTTTTTTCGTCTCTTAAGCCCGATTCTTTCCCACTCCCCTCATTTCTTTTCTCATTCACTCGACCCCCTCTCTCTCTAACAACCATAGCACCTGCGAAAAACTCTCACCCACACTCTTCAATCCCTCTCATTCATCAATTCAACCTTCATTCTTCCCCCATTTTCGAATTTTAAACCCTAATTCTTCTCCTCTGCTGCGAAATTTGCCGCTAAGATCTCACAATTCTGCCCAGATTCATCCAAGTGTGCGACATTGTCAAGCATCTGTTCTTCACAGCTAAAAGGAGGTACTTCTTGTTTCAATTGTGCGGAATCCCCTCCCTTTCTCTTGCATTTGGTTCATTTGGCATGCTTTGCTAAGTTAGGATTGGATTTTGTCAGTTTTTATACTCAAGTTCTACCTCACTGTGTTGCTGAATTCGAATGCTGGTTGTTGCTTGATGTTTGTGTAATGGGCTGCTGTTTTTCATCTGTTGAAAGCACACACACACACACACTTGTTGCATTAATAGTTCTTGTCGTTTCACACACGCACCCACACTTTGAGCTATATTAGGGTGTTGTGTTTATGCCTTTCTATGTGCTGAGTTCGACTGCTATGACCTTGAATTGATGCCTTATGAGTTTGGTTGTGTGAAATTCTTTCCTTTCTCACCTAATTTTGGTTCGTTATTCATTTATGTTGAGTTAAGGATTAATTTTGTCAATTCTCTACACAAATCTGCCTTGTTGTGTGTTGCATTCGAGTGTTGGGGTCTGGTGTAGTGTTTGTATGATTGACTTGTTGTTTTTCATCTAGAAATACACACACCCACTTGCTTCACAGTTCCTGTTCAGATTCACGGCATTTCTGCATTGTGCATCTTGTTTGTATGCTGTGTTTTTGCATTGTATTTGTCTGTTGCGTGGCCACGTTGTTTTTGTCAGAATATACACACATGAACAGCCTGTCTGAGCTAATGTGCACAGTACCCTCCCACTCCAACACAAAGAGGTTGTCGTGTCCTCAAAGGAAACAGAAGTAAGTAAGCAAGCACCCCAAAATAAAAGAAAAAGAAACAAACAAAAAGAAAATAAAAGAAGAAAAGAAAACTAACTTGCTAACTTTATTTACAAGAGAAGGGAATGATATTACCTGGTTGGATATTGAATATACCCAAACAATGAAATCTCAGAATAATCAACTATCCATGGAGCCTCAGCCACTCCATCTCACCTCAAGACATCGGGCACTATGTCAGAACCATTCAACTCCCGGAGTAACAAGTCATGCATCCGTGAATGCATCTCAGAATGGTGGTGGTAAGAGCACACTCGCAAAATTACATCAACAAACATTAGTGCTCTTAACAGTTTATCAAATGCCTTAAAAAAGTCAAAGAAATGATGAAATGCATGAATATACAAGACTCTCCTAGGCATAGTGAAAGAAGACATCACAAATGGATCCTCCCATTGACTCATAAACGGAGATTGGTTATACAAATCAACATGAGGGAACAATACAACACAATCTTGAACATGTTCATGCAAATGTTTGGATGCCAACACTGATTCCAACTCAATATCCATGCAATCTTCGTCAAACACAAATTCCAAATCACAACTTTCATCCAAATAATTATCATAATCATCAATAGGTGATAAGGAAAACAGAGGGTTAGACCAAATCAGGACACTCCCAACATCACACACAAGCACATCTTCATCTTTGTCAATATCAGACTCACTAGAAGAACTATCAACATCAAAAGACAAAGGTGCATCATTCAAAACAACATCAAAATTGAAAGTGGAAGGCTCCGGGTCATAGCTCATAGTGAATGACTCATAAAGCATGCCATCATCAAAAGCATCATTATCAACAACCAAGTTCAAACAATCATGATCATTCCGCAAAGAATTATGCTCATCATCACAAGCATGCACATCAATGGACTCACATATAAGGGTAGCTAATGCCTCACTAATGCAATGATTCTCAATGAAAGTGATCAATTCGGCATCAAGCACACACTCAATCATAAAAGATTCAATTTCATTCTCAACAAGATCATCACAAACGTCATGGCATTCAATAGACTCAACTTTTTCTTCACACAAGGGTATAGACAAAGGTATGGACAATGGTTCATCATCAAGCATGTATTCATCAAGTTCTACATCGTTGCACATAGAATCAACAATGTTCTCATGCTCACTAGGTGGAGCTAGAGCTAAGGAATTGCTAAGTAGTCCAAGGCATGGTTGGTCATAGTAATCATCATCCTCATCATACACAGAAGAATTAACTTGCATTTCAAGACTCAATGATGACGAATGATCTACTTCAACATTCAAATCAATCATTTGTGAAGAAGGAGTTTCTACCCTATGATTACTCTCATGGAAAAATTCACGCATATACTCATTCATATTCGCACATAATTTTTCCGCTTCCGCATTAAAGGTAGCCATTGTAGCTTTCAAACAAGAAACAGAGCTATGGCACGGTGAATCACAGAGGAAACACACAGGCACATTGGGGAAGATCATAACAATTTTCCACATAAACCCCACTACAAGATTGATCATCAACATACACGGGGTATTCACATGATTGTTCAATTTCGGTCCCGGAGGGTGGTGCATAAGGAGGTTAGAAGCTAGGACTAACACTTTGTTGCTCAAATTCATAGGAATCCCTAGACAACCATTCAAGTAGCTCCCATGCTTTTCTTCACCTAAACTAGAAAACCCGTAATATTCTAAAAGGTTTCGGGTCTCATAATTCACACCCTCATTCACAATTCCCAAAAGATCTAAAGTATCATAAAAGACACCATATAATTCACATTGAGCACGGTAATCATGTAATCTAGAAAATACCTCCAAAATATTTCATGCTCAAATTGGGGGAATTGGGGACTATCCATCACTTTTTTTCTATATTTTCTATTTTTTTTCTTTTCTTTGTTTTTTTTCTCTTTTTTTCGATATTCAATTTTTTTGACTACATTTTTCTAGCATAATAAAGAAAGCAATTAAACTATTTACACACAAACCAATCACCTAATCTATCAAATAACGTCATCCCCGGCAATGACAGCATTGTTCGGTTGTAATTTTTGTGGTTTTAAGTAGGGTTGTCGGTCTCAGGGATGGGTGTCTAGATTGTTAGGTTCTATGGCTTGTTAATAGTTTCCCAATGCAATAAGCAATAAATCAAGTAAATTAAGCAATTAAAACTATTCTAATCATGCATCATATCTAGACTAATCATCAACCAAAAGCAATCAAAGCACATTCTAGAAAGCAATAAAACATGAACTAGGCAATTAGCACTAAATCTATCAAATAACTTGAATAAATAAGCAAATGAAAACTAGAGATTATACCTTTGATGATCTAAACTTTCCTTGAATCCTTCTACTTGAGCTTCCTCCCTAACAAATAAGAAATCGTGAATCGGATTACTAAGAATCCCCAAATCCCCACTTGAGAGTGGAATTTGTGACCCTTAGCCCTCCTCCTCACTAAAAGTGGATTTAATGTGGCTAACCCTAGAAAGCTTTGAAATCAACATCAATAGAGAATAGAGAGAGAGAGAGAGAGAGAGAGAGAGAGAGAGAGAGAGAGAAAGCTTGTAAAACTTCAATAAGAATGCTTGAAAGAAGAGTTTAATAACAATTGCAAGAAAACTTGAAGAAAGCTTGAACAACAATGGAGAAAACTTGAAGAACAATTAAAGAAAGCAATTAAATCTAATCTAATTCTACTCCTAAACTACCTAGGCTAATTATTCATAAGCTGAATACAAGTGGGTATTTATAGAAGGAGAACGAAACCCAAAACCCTAAAACTAACTCAGCAAAACGCGCATCAGCTTCGCAGATTTTCGCAGAACTTCGGGTGACTCGGGCGAGTCAATAAGTGACTCGGGCGAGTCAGTGTTCTGTCCCGCTCCCTTGGCCTATGTCTTTGTTGCCCCAGAAGCCTGACTCAGGCGAGTCACTGTTCTAGGCAGCTTTTCCCTGTCGACTTCAAACGCGTATAACTTCTTCATCCGAAATCTGTTTTAAACCCGTAAGATATCGATGGAAAGCTCTCGATGTGTACTTTAAGCTACCAAAATTTGAGACCAATCGGAGTTGTAACAAAGGATTTATGACCCAAAGAGTGAAGGCACACGTATTTCAAACCTTTGAGTCTGTACCGTTCCCCTGTTTTGCGCCAATCTTGACATGGAATTTCCGGCTTCGGCTCGGCTCGGGTTGACTTGGTTTGACTCGGGAAATCGCTCGGGATTCCCTAAAAACCTTCAATTAAGCCCAAACTTCTTCTAACTCCTTATTTTCCTACAAAACACCAAATCACTATATCTAATATATACAAAGGGTTAAAATAAACACAAACACCCTATAAAGGAGATAAAATTCGGCTCGGAACGAGACCGAACAAATGGCCATGACTTCATTTGCACTTTCAGCATCTATAAACAACAAATTGATGCCTGTAGCCGACTTCTTGTACAAACGATCTTGGATCAAGCATTATGGTGTTGCTAAGGACCTGATTGCTCGTTGTCCTCGGGCCTCCACCTTGGCTACCGGGGGGTTTAAAGGGCTAGATGCATACGCTAAATGCATTGTTTCCTCCCACGAAAGTGGAGTAGTTGCTAATTTAGGTAGTTGTTTTGTTCTATTTTGCTCGGGACGAGCAAAAGCTTAAGTGTGGGAAGGTGTTTAGGGCCATTTTTAGGCCTAAATTACGTCCTTTGGCTTGATCTTTTGGCCCGATTCCGAGTTATTTTCGTAACTTTTACTAGGTTTTCAGTTCTTTTGTAGGTTTCTTGTCTTTGTTGAATAAAACAAGGAAAATGAGCTATTTAAGGGCTTTTTAGGGATTCTCGGAGGATTTCCCGAGCCAAGCTGGACCAAATGTTGAAGTAGGGCGAAGCCAGGAGGAGTAGATCTCCTTAAGGAAGCATTTCAGGGCTGTAGCACCTGCTACCTAGCCTGTAGCCGGCGCTACAGAGCCATTACAGCAGCTCAGAATGATCACCCCCACGACAAGTTCGTAGTGGGCGCTAAGACCCAAGCTCACTGGACCCGAAGGCAGTGACGCTTGACTTGGAGAATTTAGGGGAAATCGCCTGCCCACGTTGGCCGCGCCCGCAATCTCTGATGTCGCGCCCGTGTAACAGTGGTTTTGTAAGACCTCGGTTTTGTCGTTCTCTCGCAGGGAGCTGGCGGCCTTGGTCATAGAAACTAAGTCAATGGTCGGGATGAGATTGCTAAGGTAAGGTATTTGGTTGAAAGGGTCACAACGCAAGAAATAAAACTAAGGTCGGTCAAGTAAAGGAAATGGGCTTCGGAGGCTTTTCGGGATGCAAATGGGAATGAGGAAACGGGTTTTGCAACAAGAGAATAATAAGGAGGGAGAATCAAGAGGCAATTCCGTTAGAAATAACCCACCGAGCTTACTCTTTCGAGGATAGTCCGAATTAACTTTCCCAAAGCCCACCACGGACCCGGAGAGTTAATGAAACAGAACTCCCTAGTTAGTCTCTATTCACTTCCGTGAGTAGAGTACTAACTATCCCAATTCCAACCTTTTAACTCAAGTGTTGGATATGTTTGGGGGCTTTCGAACCCAAAAACATCCGACTTGAGGGAAGGAAAGGAGTGGGAAATTGATTTCCCAACTAATTACCCACTAATATTGCTACCCTTAATTACCCCCCTAACCCATAGGGTTTCTAGCCACTAATCATGATAAAAACTATGCTAACAACATCCAAACCAACCCTAAACATGATTTCTAACATCGAACAACCATAAACAAGCAAGATAATGAAATAACAAGCAAAACAATTAAACAAGCAAGAAAGTAATTAGCAAAGTAATTAATAAAAGAGTTAAGGGAAGAGAATACTTATCAAAATGTTGTAGATGAACAAGAGAAAGCAATAAAAGATGATCCAAAAATCTTTTAATTGTTTGAACCTCCAAATCTTCACAAACACCACAAACCCTAGGTTAATCTCTCACTAAACTCTCTCTAAAATTCACTAATTACCAGCTGGAAAATGTCTAAGTCTAATCCCTAGATGCCCCCCTTAAAAACGCAGCCTAGGAGCTATTTATACAAAGCATAAAAAACCTCCCCAAAACGCAGTGCGGTCCCAACCCACCGCAGGTGCGATACTGCTGCTAGCCACCCCCTTCGCGGGCGCGACCAGCGAAGAAGTGGTTGGCGATTTTTCATCCTCGAGAGATCGTGGCTACGGTCCTCCAATACCGCAGTTGCGATCTTGCTCGGCCAGCCTGTGGTAGCGGGCGCTACCATGAGGGTGGCGGAGGCTACCCTATGACTTTTCTTCCTTTGTTTCTTCTTTCTTTCCAAGGCATGTAACACCCGTTTCGAGGGTCTTAGTGGGTGTTATCTCACTAATTGACATCAAATGAAGGGAAAGTGGTTCCGGGCAACTCCGCCTTGGCTCTCGGTCCGGCTCGGCTCGGCTCGGGAAATCACCAAAAATGCTCTAAAATGCCCCTTTTTGCTACGCTTTTGTGTAAAACACCAAAACCTACAAAATAACCAAAAACATACTAAAAAGCAATGAAAATAAACACGAAACGAGTCAAAAGCCTAAGAATTAAGGCGTTATTTAGACACAAAATTGGGTCTAAACACCCCCCACACTTAAACTTTTGCTTGTCCCGAGCAAAGCAAAACAGAAAAATAAGAAAACTAAACACCAACTCCTCTGTCGTGGGAGGAAACGAGTGCATTTAGCGTATGCACCAAGCCCTTTGAACCCCCCGGCAGCCCGGGTGGACAAGATGGACTCGTGAGGGTTTGTAGCGGCTACACCCACAAAAGCCAAAGAAAAAGGAGAGAGGGAAAGTGAAAACAAAACCGAAGAAAAACAAAGGAAAAGAAAAACAAAAGCTTCGCTTCAAAAGATCTCGAAATCTAAATGTGGAAAACGTTATTAAACCTCCAAAAGGAACCGTTATGAGCGTCTCACAAGCACCTATCCCAAGCAAAAGGTAGTCTTTGAGATTTTCGATGTCCTACATCTAGTGTCAAGCAAAACCCCATGTGCATAAGTGCTAGTAGGTTCCAACCGAATCCAAAAGACTCCAAGGACTCATGCCCGAGCTTAAAAACAACGAAACAAACAAGGAAAGAGTTGCCCTTCCTCACATTTGATCGCCCTTGGCTTGGTGAAGGCCGTAGGTGATGCAAGGAGAGGCCCCACACTTTTAGAAGCACAAACTTTCTTTTTCTTTTTGGTTGGTTTCACCAACGAAATTGCTTTTTCTTTTTCTATTTTTTTTTCTTTTTATAGTCGATATTAGCCTTACTTTCGGGAATTGGACGGCCCAAATATGGGGTTTACCCTTCCAACACAGTCTTTTCCATACACACCTCCGCCGAGAATTCGATGTAGGAGGAGCTTAAGGGGTAATAGCGTCGTACCGCTAATACCAAGCCCGTGTAGGTTGGCTAAGTGTATGGTGGTTGATGTCGTAAAGCCGACACGCCCTATTTAATCTGATTATTTAGTTTTGCTTTCTTTTTCTTTCTTTTTGACATTGTTTTTGCTTTTGCTAAAAAAAAAAAACAAGCTCGGACACAAACCCCTAGAATCTCCCGACTTCAACCAGAACGTGAAAGGAATCTGGGGTCTCACTAGACACTTAATGCAGGAAATCTAAGAAGGTAAGTCATGACTAGTACCCGAGACAGGGTCGAAAACGCTCAGGCCGGTTTCTTTTAAGGAAGTTTAAGAACGGCTTCTCAATTTTGACAACAAGATCCAAGAAACAAAGCAAAAACAAAGCGAAAACGAAAACAGAAAGAAAACTTTTAAGACTTTCACTCCCTTTTTTCTCCTTTTTCACACAAAAATTTTTCAAATTTTAGGCAAAAACTAAGAAAAACAAAAACCAAAAATACGAAAACCAAAAATACTAGGTGATCTACCCTTGAAACAAAATATCTCTCCCCCCCCCCCCCCCACACTTAAAACGCCACAATGTCCTCATTGTTGGAAGGTGTCGCAAGAAAAAGGGTAGAAAACCTACAAAAACAAACAAACAAGAACAACTAGCACATAAAAGTGGTGGCGACCCCAGCCCACACGGCTCCAACAACAAAATTATCCCAACACAAACACTCAAAGGGGCTCGCCACCCAAAAGAAAAATCAAGCATGCAGCATGGATCAATATATACACATTCAAAGAACAGAACCAATCCGCGATCCAGGAAAATATCACACTTGGGTTAGGAACAAACAAGAAAAACATAATAAGTGTGAATGCTCGCATGCATAAAATAAAAAGAACAAAAACAAAAACAAAACAAGACACTAGAGACTAAAAGTTAAAGAAAAGACAAACTATTCACAATATTTACATTGACACTAACTAACCTCAACTAGGGACTATGGAGACTGATTCGGCAGCACATTGAATCAATCGAAGAGCATGAAGGATAGAAACAGACCAGATTCGGTGAATATATCATTGATCCATGATGCATGCTTGCTTTTCTTTTTGGGTGGGGAACCCCTTGAGTGAATGTTGGATATATATTGTTGTTGGAGCCGTGTGGGCTCGGGTCGCCACCGCTTTTTATGTGATAAGTGTTTGTATATATGTTTTTCTTGGTTTTCTACCTTACTTGAGACACCCTTATAACGATGGAGACATTGTGATGTCTTGTGTTGGAGTGGGGGTGCTATTTTCCATTTGTCATGGGTAGACCACCGAGTTTTTGAGTCTTTTGTTTTCGTTTTTCTTAGTTTGTGTCTAAAAGTTTGAAAATTTTGTGTGAAAAAGAGAAAAAAGGGAGTCAAAAACCTCCAAAGTTTTTGTTTTTCCGTTTTGTTTTGTTTTTGCTTCGTTTCTTGGATTTCGTTGTCATAATTGGGAAGCCGTTCTTAATCTTCTTTAAAAGAAATCGGTTTGAGCATTTTTTACCCTATCTCGAGCGATTGTCATGACTTACCTTAATTAGATTCCTTTCATTGAGCGTCTAGCGAGATCCCATTTCTTTCTTTTTATGTTCTGATTGAAATTGGGGGATTCTAGGGATTCGTACCCGAGCTTGTTTTCCAAAAAGAAAAAAAAGAGCAAAAGCAAAAGCAAAATAAAGAAAAATGGAAGCAAAGTTAAATAAATCGATTAAGTGGGGCGTGTTGGCTTTACGACAACAACCACCTTACACTTAGCCAACCTACACGGGCCCGGTATTAGCGGTACGGCGCTATTACCCCTTAAGCTCCTCCTATATCGAATTCTTGACAGAGGTGTGTATGGAAAAGTCTGTGTTGGGAGGGTAAACCCCATCTTGGGCCGTCCAATTCCCGAAAGTAAGGCTAATACCGACTATTAAAAAGTAAAAAAGAAAGAAAATTTGTTGGGAATACCTAACCCACAAAGAAAGTTTGAAGTGTTAATAAATGTGGGGCCTCTCCTTGCATCACCTACGGCCCTCACCAAGCCAAGGGCGACCAAATGCGGGGAAGGGCAACTCTTTTCTTTCCTTGTTCGTTTCGTTTGTTTTAAAGCTCGGGCGTGAGTCTTTGGGGTTGATCGGAATCAGTTAGAACTTTCGAAACTTTTACGCAAATGGAATTTAACTTTACATAAGGTGTAAGGGATCGAAAACCCCTAAGATTGGCAGTTGTTTGGGTTAGGTGTATGTGAGATGCTCATAACGGTTCCTTTTGGAGGATTAATATCGTTTTCTTGATTGAAACATCTTGATTCTTGAAACGAGCAGTTTTTCCTTTCTTTCGTTTCAAACTTGTTTTGTTTTTCACTTTCCCTCTCTCCTTTTTCTTGGGCTTTTGTGGGTATAGTTGCTATAAACCCTCATGAGACCTACCTCGTCCACCCGGGCTACCGGGGGGTTTAAAGGGCTTGATGCATGTGCCAAATGCATCCGCGATTCCTGCGAAAGTGAGTTAGGGTTTTAGTTTTCTTTTTCAAGTCTTTTTCTTTGTTTTTAGTTTGCTCGGGGCGAGCAAACCCTTGTGTTGGAGTGGTGTTCAGTCTCGTTCCTAGCCGAATTTTATCTCCTTTATAGGGTGTTTGTGTTTATTTTAGCCCTTTGTATATATTAGATATAATGATTTGGTGTTTTGTAGGAAAATAAGGAGTTAGAAGAAGTTTAGGCTTAATTGAAGGTTTTTATGGAATCCCGACCGATTTCCTGAGTCAAACCAAGTCAACCCGAGCGAGAGCCGAGGCGAAACCGAAGCCGGAAATTCCATGTCAAGATTGGCGCAAAACAGGGGAACGGTACAGACTCAAAGGTTTGAAATACGTGTGCCTTCACTCTTTGGGTCATAAATCCCTCGTTACAACTCCGATTGGTCTCATTTTTGAGAGCTTAAAGTACACACCGAGAGCTTTCCATCGATATCTTACGGGTCTAAAACAGAGTTCGGATGAAGAAGTTATCCGCATTTGAAGTCGACAGGGAAAAGCTGCCCAGAGCAGTGACTCGCCCGAGTCAGGCTTCTGGGGCAACAAAGACATAGGCCAAGGGAGCGGGACAGAACACTGACTCGCCCGAGTCACTTATTGACTCACCCGAGTCACCCGAAGTTCTGCAGAAATCTGCAAAGCTGATGCGCGTTTTGCTGAGTTAGTTTTAGGGTTTTGGGTTTCGTTCTCCTTCTTCTATAAATACCCACTTGTATTCAGCTTATGAATAATTAGCCTAGGTAGTTTAGGAGTAGAATTAGATTAGATTTAATTACTTTCTTTAATTGTTCTTCAAGTTTTCTCCATTGTTGTTCAAGCTTTCTTCAAGGTTTCTTGCAATTGTTATTAAACTCTTCTTTCAACCATTCTTATTGAAGTTTTACAAGCTTTCTCTCTCTCTCTCTCTCTCTCTCTCTCTCTCTCTCTCTCTCTCTCTCTCTCTCTCTCTATTCTCTATTGATGTTGATTTCAAAGCTCTCTAGGGTTAGCCACATCAAATCCACTTTTAGTGAGGAGGAGGGCTAAGGGTCACAAATTCTACTCTCAAGTGGGGATTTAGGGATTCTTAGTACTTATTTGTTCGGGAGGAAGCTCAAGTAGAAGGATTCAAGCAAAGTTTAGATCATCAAAGGTATAATCTCTAGTTTTCATTTGCTTATTTATTCAAGTTATTTGATAGATTTAGTGCTAATTGCCTAGTTCATGTTTTATTGCTTTCTAGAATGTGCTTTGATTGCTTTTGGTTGATGATTAGTCTAGATATGATGCATGATTAGAATAGTTTTAATTACTTAATTTACTTGATTTATTGCTTATTGCATTGGGAAACTATTAACAAGCCATAGAACCTAACAATCCAGACACCCATCACTGAGACCGACAACCCTACTTAAAACCACAAAAATTACAACCGAACACCATTGTGCTTGGAGGAAAATGTGGGCCTTACATGAATAGGCACATGTTCGTAAAAAATATTCAAAGGGATGGTTACTATTGGTCAACTATGGAAGCAAATTGCTTGGATTTTATTCGAAGATGTCATAAATGTCAAGAATATGCCAACCTGCAACATCAACCCCCTTCATATTTAACTACCTTGACATCACCATGGCCATTCTCGGTATGGGGTATTGATATCATTGACAAGACAGGGATGGGAGGACACGAACACATCTTGGTCGCCATTGATTATTTTACTAAGTGGGTAGAGGCAGCCTCCTATGCCAAACTCACATCTAAGCAAGTGGCTAAGTTTATCCTTAGGAACATCATATGTCGATATGGAGTACCCCATGAGATCATTAGTGATAATAGAAGTCATTTTAGGAAGGAAGTGGAGACACTACTCGCCACTTATCATATTCAGCATCACCGATCCTCACCCTATCGGCCTCAAGCTAATGGAGCTGTGGAAGCTGCCAACAAAACAGTGGCAGGAATCGTGAAGAAAATGGTTGTTACTTACAAAGATTGGCCTGATAAGTTGTCATTTTCTCTATGGGAATACTGTACCTCTACGAACTGCAACAGATGCGACGCCATATTCATTAGTATATGGTATGGAAGCAGTCTTTCCAGTTGAACTAGCAATCCCTTCATTACGAATAGTGGCAGAGAGCCAGTTGCCAGAAGCAGAATGGGCTCGAGCGAGGTTCGAGGAATTAATGTTGATAGATGAAAGGCGATTGAGGGCGTTACACAATGTACAAGTATATCAAAATAGAATCACACGAGCTTTCAATAAGAAGGTGAAGGATCGCGCATTTCAAGCAGGTGATCTAGTGCTTAAGGAAATGAGGGCACCCATACAAGACCCTAGAGGAAAATTTGCACCTAATTGGAAGGGTCCTTATATGATTAAGGACATTTTACTGGGAGGAGCAGCTCGCCTTGCAACAATGGATGGAGAAGACGTGATCCAACCAACAAACTTGGACCAGCTCAAGCGATATTATGCTTAATATAAACAAGCAACTGAAAAACCAATTTTTAGACACTTGGCTTATATTTAGAAAAGTGCTCATAAAAGATAAAATTTGCAAAGAACACAACAATTGCGGATAATGTCTTCTCTTTTATTTCATTAATAATGCAAGTACACTACTTGATAATAAGAAAATTCAAAAGGAGAAAATTAAATAAACGATTATTTTGGCAAAGCAGATTCAGTTCCTTCCTTCTTCTTATCCATCTTCTAATCTTTCTTCACTTTGTCTACCTCGCCAGTAGTCTCATGGTCAGTCTCCATGTCTCTAGGCTCGCTCGGGCCACCCTCTTTATCTTTGGGTCTATATACTCGCCTGCTTGATTTTCACGTCTCGACAGTAGGGCCTAGCCTGTCTTTTGCCAAGACTTGAATGCCTAATCGATCCTTTACTGATGTATGAGGACCAAGTCTTTCCTTCACAAACGACACCTCTTGCTCTCTTCTCGCCTCACCAGCACGGCGAGATTCGACAGCTGCAATTATCCATCCATGATAACCAGCATCGGCATAATGGGATACTTGTGCTTTCAAAGGAGCACGAAGTGTTGGTCTCTTCTCCCAATACTCCAACCCTGACTCTATTACTGGCTTACGAAGCTTCAAATGCTCGAGGGCTTCGCAAAGCAGCTCAGGAATAATCTGCTTCCAACCCATTTGTCTCCGCAGTCGCTTAGGGAAGTAATATGTCATCTGCTTCAGACCGACAATACAAACATAAGCGTTGCGTGAATCACGGGTCACCTATTCAGGGATATGCCACCATTCAATCCACCATGAGATGTCGCGAGGCTCCTTTAAGAATGCGATCCATTTTGTTACTGAGTGAAGATCGGTATATCTCCTCTTCCTTTGACAATAGTTCGCCAACGCAGAAGGTGTTCGAGGTTCTTCAACCAAGCTCAAAATGGAGCAAAATCATCAGAAAATGGTCATATAGCCGTTGCCCCTCAATCCCATGATTTTAGCCCATCTTCAACGGCTAGAAAAAAAAAAGAAAAAAAAAAAAGAAAACAATAGCAAAGGTCGCTTAACCTTTGCTGGATGTAGACACAACGCGTGCGTGGACCACACTCTCCCCCATTCCTCTGATCAACGAAGGCCGCTTAGACTTTGAAGTGGCCCAAGCCCATATTTGGCACTCGAAGGCAGCCTAGCCTTTGCAGTCAGATGGGCCTTTTTTTCTTTGGTGATCTAAACGGCCCAACTGCGTCTCTCTCATATGTCTCAGGTTTTGTTGTTTGATCCATTGATGCTCGGTTCAGAAATTTCTTTCTCCAGATTACTCCGACACTTAGGTTTTCAACTTTTTTGTTCTTTTATTTTCTTTTTGGGGAAGCAAGATTAATGCGGGATTAATCCCATCATGTAGAAAAGCATAATGAGAATGCATTAATAAACATAAAAATTTTACACGCGTCAAGTCTTGCATTAATAAATAAAAATTAGAAGTCGTGCATAAAAATAAAATTAAAAAAAGGAGGTCTTGCATGAGTCTTGCATATAGGTAGAGCTTTCAGTCGAACCACATCAGAGAGCTCGAATCGTTGCTGTCCTCAGCCAGGTCACCACCAACATTTGAATTCACGGCATTTGAAGCACCAGCAGTCCCAAAATAGGTTTCCCAAGAATCATAATCCGGACCGGCCTCTGGATCAAAACCTGTAAGGATGGGATAAGGAAGAATTGGTAGAATTGGTGGAGGCACTGGAGACGGATCCCACACTAGAGGTGATGAAGGCATAGGAGAGGGCTGTCGAGGTGATGGAACTACGGGAGAGGGTTGTCAAAGTGATGGAGCCATAGGGGAAGGCTCTCGAGGTGGCGATGGCACCGGAGAAGGATCTCGTGGCGGTGGCGATATAGGAGGAGGAGTCGCCGATGTGTGAGAAGGAGAAGATCCATGAGATCCCTGAGAAGTAACTAACCATGAGTGCTCAGGAACATACCACCCAGTAGAGGGAGCAGGCCATGCAGATTCGGTACCATAACCAGGCACCGGCCACCCGGAAGAGCTAGATCCTCCCAGCCAGGAATGCTGAGGCGCTGACCACTCTTGTAAACCAGCTGGCCAAGAAGATCCAATATCAGGCGTAGGCACTGGCCACTCCTCAAGATAGGTACCATAACCTTGATACATGCCAAAACCACCCGTGTAAGGGGTGATAGGGTGTAAAGGATGTGAGGTAGCGTCATCTGCTAGGGCCTGACCGCCAAGATACCCTACAGATGCACCTGAATCATGATCTCTTACCACTATCTCTCGACCCCGACGACCAGAGCGCATCGATGCAGGAGTCCTATGAGAATGAGAGGGTCGATTGGTAGCGCTGGACTCCGAGGCATCCTCAACCCAGAAAGAAGGTGCCCGTGTATCTTCGCCATACCCCTCGCCGTGGTAAGAGCCTCCCCCGTTGTGATAAGAACCACCCTGGTTTAAAGGTTCCTCTAATGACATTTGAGCCATATCTTCTTCCATGCTTGGAGGACGACGATCTCTAGAGACAGATTTGCTGCAATGAGACCCCGTGGAACTCTGACCTTCAAGCAGAATGCCTTTTCCACGACCTTTAGGTATAGGTACCAGAGGAGGATGTGAAGACCCATCAACCTCTTCCCGAGATCGGCCTCGAGAAGAATACTCCCCTACAGATGAACGATGTGGGGGCTACGGACGGGGAAGAACCACATTTGAGCATCGTGGTGGTTCCCTAGGAACAGACTCTGCATCAGCCTCCACATCTGTGTCCCTAACTACGTTACCCTGATATCTGCTAGAGCCAGTGAACACTTGATGGATGTGTTTCTTCATGGTGCTCCATTCCTTGACAATACGCCGAAGGCGTGGCCACTTTGGCTGAAATGAGACAAAACCAGGGTTATTCACAAGAAAAGAAGAATGACAAGGAGGCAGCGCAGGACGGAAGTTACTGGTTTCTGTTCAAACTCCTGTAATACAGAACATTCGTTGCTCTGTTCCACGTCTAAGAAATTGTCGATCTTCTCCTCCTCTGGTGGAACCTCCACTTTAGCAGCCTTGGCATAAGGCCCCAGCTGTAGACTCTGTGGTTAGAAACAACAAAAGCACGATAAGGGAGATAAGGAAATATGCATACCACTCTGGGAGCTAAGCGGCTGAGGTAGCAATCGAACTCCTTATCAAACTGATCTGGCTGGACCTCCTTGATGAATTGTTGGAAGTCCTTACCTTGAACCATGTCCCTCAGAATGTCCGGGTCGATACGCCATGGTTCAAACATGCTCTTTGGAGGATCTAAGGGGTTGAGGCCAGGATGACGTCCCAAGATCTGCCTCGAGGCTCTTTCTCCCGAGTACTACACGTAACCTGAGGACCCCTCAATCAGAAGGCGAAGACGAGTGTCACGTTCTACTAAATGTGAGGGGGCTGGTAACTCTCCCAAATTAAAACCAACCCATGGACGCCAGTTCACCTGAGTCTGCAAAAGGGAAAAGAAGTTAAGACTAGAATGCAGAGGAAAATAAAAGAAAGTTGGTGAGAATGAAGTAATACCGAAGTAAGGTTGTCCAGCGTGCGTCGAACAAGGTCGAGAGTCCCTAGCTTATATTTCTTCCCATGAATACCCTCGATAGTCCAACACTCAGTGGCTGGTACTGTCCTACCCCTCTTTGATTGGACACTCAAGGACAAAATGTATTCATAGGCCCGTGACTGCATAAACATAATGTCTGAAGGAAAAGAAAAGGGGACCGACACCAAAGTAAGAAGAGTCTTGGATATATACCTCGAGCACCTTCCACAGGGAGGGGTCGTACTAGAAACGAGTTTGAGCCAAGTGAAGAAAGATGGGTTCATCATTTTGTGAAACTCTCACACCGCGGTGAAGCCCATGAATAAAGTCAGCATAAGCTGCCTTGCCCCAATTCAGGTTTCGAACATTGTCGAAATTCAAAAGGTTTGAGAACCACGATAGGACAATGTTATCCCCACGATTGGCGAAAAGGGTTGCAGAAAGGATATACGCCAAGAAAATGAAGTGGCGTTGCTCGTCAGGTAAATCTTGGAAGCTCGCATCATGAAGGCTCGCTTAAAAATGCGTAAAAGAGAGGTTTGACAGGCCTTGTCCATGACGAAGTCATGCTATCACTGGACCTAGCATATTTAAGACTGTGGGAGGAATATCCACATGGAATGTTACATTTTGCCCACCCCAAGTAAGACCAGTGATCATAACAAAGTCTTTGGGTGTTACAGTCATTTCACCCACAGGCAGATGGAGGGTATTGGTAGTGTCCCAAAACCTCTCGGCGATTGCCCGACCTATGATACAAAAGGTCCGAAAGTTCTAGGCCACTAAACATTTCCAAAATGGCATAAAACCTGTCACGGTTAGTGTATCATTCACAAAATTCCCAGGGATCCATTCTGCAACTTTCAAGGGGTCTTTTAAATTACCGCAAGTTTTCAGGGCATCTTCCTAAAAGGCAGCAAACAGAATTTCAGAACGCTATCTAAAATGGGGGCTCATATAGCATTTCGGGCCCGAATACAGTCTATTGGACCCTAGCAGGACCCAGCCTAAATTTGATTGTTGGGCTCACTACCACGGCCCACAAGACAACACCCGCGGCCCAACAGAATGTGTTGGGTAAATGGTCCAACATTTCAGGCCAAATCGCATCAGAAGCCCAGCAAAAATTCATAAAGGTCGCTTAGCCTTTATTGGATAAATGGCCCATCGACCCGGCCCAAAAACATGCTAGAAGCCCACAAAAATGGACAAAGGTCGCTTAGCCTTTGTTTGTTCAGGTGGGCCGCTACTTGTCATTTGGGCCGAAACTTGGGGCGGGCCTTGTTTTATGTAGGCCGCTTATCTTACAAATGGGCCGAGTTTTTTTGGTTTTCGGTTTGAAGGCATTTTGGTCCATTTTATAAAATACAACTCGGATTTTCGGTCGAGATGCATTAAAAAAAAAAGAGAATTATTCTATATCCTAAGCTACAAATATGCATCAACAAAAGCATGCCTAAAATAGTTAAAAATCGACAAGACATGAAAAATACAAATTCGTTCTTGCTAATTGTTACACTAAACTAAGTGTTGGAGACCAAGAGGGGGATGAAGTTCACAATTAAGATCTACACACTAGGTAAGGACGTTAGAGCAAACTTCCTTGGTTTCAAGCTAAGGATCAAAACACGGTGTAACTAAAATACCTCATTAGATTTACAACAATCAAAGAACAAGTTACACTTACAAAACAAAACAAGAAGTAACAGTTCGAAAGCAGTTACTGATAGGATCACTGACCAAGACTGAATGTCCTTGAGTCAGCTACATATAAGGATCGTCGAGGAAAAACCCTAGTGGCGATTTGGAACACGATGGATTACATTGAAGTACAAACTCACACAGCCTTTGTCCGTCAAGGCTCTGCTACACACCATCTCTCCACCACATGTAGACACAACAAATGCTCACCAAGGTCCTTGGCTATACCTTCACCAGAGGTCCTTTACTGGCTACTTTCACCACCGAACCATTCGTTACACACTCGGAGAAATCCAACCGGATTTCTTACTCCGCGATTACTTCCGTGGAATCGCCTATGTCTCCAATCTTCAAGTCTCCTATTTATATTAGAGGCTTGATAGTTGTTTAGGATGGTAGTCGTTGGAAACAAGATTATTTCCTTGTTTGCTCACTTCTTCACCTTCCTTCTTTGCTGTTGATTTTATTTCCTTCTTCTTGGAGATTTCCCAATCTTCTCTTCCTTCCATTTTTCTTGTTGATTTGTTTCCTTATGCCTTCCTTATGATTTATATCTACAAATAAATCACACAATCAGAATATATATTATATAATCAGAATATATAATCAGATTATAATATAAGGTAACTTCCCTTTTTCGGATTTTGGCTTTCATCAAAACCTAAGGTCCTTCGCGGATGCGCGGTGAAGGACCTTGACCCTGTCTTCAACACTAAGCATAAAAGAAAGTTCAAAAGTCACCTTGTTGTGGGAACGGTAATACCAAGCATGATTCCAGGACCGAATAGTGAGATCAGAAGGAGTTGCTTACGCACCGGGTACAAAGTTACGCTGAGAAGCCCTTTCATGAGGCCATGCCGCCGCATGGGGAAGAGGAGGATTTCTTTGGCTTCGGGGTTGCATCTTCTAAGAAAACGCGAACTCTTTCTTCAAAGGAATAAAATTCTTTAAGAGGAGAGAAGAAGCTATAAAGGAATGAAGGATGAGTGAATGAAATGAATGAAGAATGCATTGAATTTATAGAAAAGCTTGGTGGAATCGTTCGTTTCTAGGACCCGCCTCGAGATTCCAAATGCGTTTCATTGGTTGAAAATCCAAAGGTCATCATCTTGCCACCCAAGAAGGAGACAAGGCGACGTGGCTCAATTGCATCCACATGTGGGTCAGGCCCCACCTAGATCCCATTCACGAGGAAAAGAAAAAAAATCAAAGGTTGCTTAGCCTTCGTGGCGGTCATGGCCAAAGTCCCTCATCATCCCAACAAAAATGATATAGGCCGTGTAGCCTTTGACTCAACCATGGCCCGAATATGCGACCCAAACTTTTTGCGGTCCATCAAACTAAAGTCGTTTGGCCCACACAGTTCAAAACTGTTGGCCCAAAGCTCGCGGGCCAAGGATTCCCGAGGCCTATAATCCTCTCAGGTAAAAACCTGAACCAATCTTTTCTCTTACATTTTAGAAAAACTAACACTTTGTTTTCTTGTGATTTTCAGGTCGCCGCTAAAAGGGACCACCATTATCTAGCTGTCGCTAAAAGGTTGATGCCGCTCGGACCCGCTAAAAGGGACCAACATCATCGAGCTGTCGCTTAAAGGTTGTTGTCGCTCGAACCCGCTAAAAGGGACCAACGTCATCCAGCTGCCGCTAAAAGGTTGTTGTCGCCCGTCGCCGCTAAAAGGGACCACCATCATCCAGCTGACGCTAAAAGGTTGTTGTCGCCTGGTCGCCGCTAAAAGGGACCACCATCATCCAGTCGCCGCTAAAAGGTTGTTGTCGCCTAGTCGTCGCTAAAAGGTTGCTGTCGCTCGGACCCGTTAAAAGGGACCACCATCATCCAGCTGCTGCTAAAAGGTTTCTGTCGCCCGGACCCGCTAAAAGGAACCACCATCATCCAGCTACCGCTAAAAGGTTGTCGTCGCCCGGTCGCCGCTAAAAGGCACCATCCTCTTCCAGTTGCTACTCAGAAACCGCCAGCATTCATCACCAAGTATCAGGTCGTTTGCATATCAGGGTACTTTAACCTTCGTCCTATTCGAACTCAATCAAAGTGGGGGCTCTCTGTAGACATCGGGATTCGCACCGACAAAATCCCGACCAGTCAAACTCAGCAAGTCAATGGGTCGAACACTAAAATGGGTCATTGGGCCTATGGTATGGTCAAAACAGTCCTAACAGATCAAAACGGCCACATTAAAGACATGAAGGTCGTTTAACCTTCACAAGATCACAGTCCGGCCCATCACGAGAATCCAGCCCATGTAATTTCACAAAGGCCGCTTAGCCTTTGGAATTAAACATCCGGTCCACTGCTGACTGCCAAGTCAGCAATCCGTGTGCTTAAATCTCATAGGCCGCTTAGCCTTCGCGAATATATTCAAAATTGGCGCCAGATTTCCCAAGCAATCTCATGATCATAGCACACGTGTGTTGACCTCGGATTAACCATAATATTGTCAAAGGCCGCTTGACCTATGAGCTTGCATAGGGAGGCATGATTAGTGGGATGTGTCTCTCACCCTTCCCTCCAAAACAGTCACCTCTCCACCTATAAATACCCCATCATTCCACCCTCATTTCATCATCTCTCATTATCAACTATCATCATCATACTACCAAAACTCTCTCCATATTATTCTACCTCTCTAATTCTCTCACATAATCACCCTCATTATCACCACATCATCATCCATACACCACCTTTCTCATCATTCTTGCACTCATCCTTTCATTCAAAGCTCCAAACCAAGGTCAAGTCAAGGGATCGATCTTTATTTCCATCTTGTCCACCATTTAGCAAGGTTTGCCTTTCTTTACTATTATATTTAATCATGTAACTTGCGCTTTAATTTCTTTACTTGTATATATTTTGTAAAGAAAAACCTCTTTGTTCTAATATTGCATGATCTAGAATATAAAGTTGTGAAATCTATTAAACTTCTCCCCGCTCATTTCATTTCAAGTTCGATTTTAGTAGAGTCTGTTTTCTAACAGGCGAATTCGAGAGTTCTTTTAATTATCGAATTCGTAACCTTGCCCCCGGATTCAGAATTCAGGTTCGTAGACCGGAGTTATTTCTTTATTTTGGTTTGTCGATTCCCTTAAATTGACTGACGACTCTTTCCCTTTTATAAACCTTTTTTATTATTAAAAATACACGTTATTACTAAAAAAATAATTATTAATGATTTTACACTTCATTTTATAGATTAAGGAACCGGCCAAGAGAAAAGAGCCTGGAAAATGGCATAGGTCACATGACCTTTGCCATTTCCTACCCATTTTCCCTTGGGCTGAGGACGGACAGGCCCATCTAAGGAATCGTCAAAGGTCAAGCGGCCTATGACTCTCCTAGGTGGGCCTCGTTTTGCCTCTTCGGCCGAGTTTATGGATGGATTGAGTGTAAATCATTAATAAAATATTTTTTGTGTAATTTCGAGTATTTTAATAATATAAATAGGTTTGTAAATGAATAAAGTTTCATCATCCCGAAAACGATTTTCATAAAGTAAAAATATCCTTATTTAAGGATTAAGCAACCTTAGTCAGCTCTCGATCATTTAAGCAGCGCATCCGAAATCGAATTCCCCGAACGGGAATTTTTCCGGGTCCTACAAGCACTTGTGCCACCCCACTCCCACACAAAAGCTCTACAATGTCCTTATTGTGCATAAGGTGACACCACACAAAGAAGAAAACAAAGATCACACAAAAGAAAAACACAAGTCGGCATGCATGCCACTGTCACTCCCACACAAAAATGCCAACAATGTCCTCATTGGAATAGAGATAAGCAAGCACACAAAAGAAAAGAAAAAGAAACACACAAAAAGAAAATAAGAGAAGAAAAGAAACATAGGGAAGGATATTACCTGACTGGGTACTGAATATACCCAACCAATGAAGTCTCAGAATTATAAAACCATCTATGGAGCATCAGCCACTCCATCTCACCTCAAGATATCGGGTACCATCTCAGAACCATTCAATGCCCGTAGTAACAAGTCATGCACTCTTGAATGCATCTCAGAAATGTGGACATAAGAGCACAATCTCAAAATTTCATTAGCAAATGTTAGTGCTCTCAACAATTTATCGATTGCCTTGGAATAATCAGTCAAATAACGAAATGAATGCACAAAATTGTTTTTCCTAGGCAAATCCTATAGGTAGTTGCTATAGGGATCCGTGAAGAAATTATACCCTCCTAAAAGACCTAGGGACTTCATAAACTCAGGTTCATGAGAAAGGAGTTTAGGAAAACAAATCACATGAAGGGGAGGTGGGGAAACAATTTCAATTTCATTAGAACACAAAGAATCCTCACACTCAACCTCAATGCAATTTTCATCAAATACAGACTCTAATTCACAACTTTCATTTAATTCATCATATTCATCAGTGGGTGATAAGGAAAAAATAGGGTTATACCATATTACAACACTCCCAACATTACAAGAAGGTACATCTTCATCTTCATCAATTTCAGACTCATCAGAAGAACTGTAACTATCAGAAGACAAAGGTGCATCATTCAAAACATCGTCGAAAGTGAAAGTGGAGAAGTAGTAACCCATCGTGAAATACTCATATTCACACACAGATATATCATGGAAATCAATATCCTGAGTTAGAAGAGAATGAGAAGGAGTAACTATAGATGAATCCTCATATTGATCCACAAATGGAGATTGAGCGTAGATCAACAAGATGGGCCAGTGAACTAGCACTAGACTCCTCGTCTACGAAAGATGTATCATAATTGACATCAGGGCATTCAATCCTCTCCTCACATAATGATATGGATAAAGGTGTGACTAAAGATTCATTAAAAGTATTCTCATTGAGCACAACATCATCACACACTTCAGAATCACACAAAGAATTCACATAATCAGGATGAATTCCTAATGCAGTCAACTAATCAGCACAAGACACATCAAGCAAGTCAGTGTTTAGGCCCGGTTTTAGGCCTAAATAACGCCTTTCGGCTTGCTATTTTTGCTCGATTCCAAGTCTTTTTCATCGTTTTTATTAGCTTTTTAGTTGTTTTGCAGGTTTTCACACTTTTGGAGCAAATGCAAGGAAAACGGGCTAAATTGAGGCTTTTTAGGGAATCCCAAGTGATTTCCCGAGCCAAGCCAAGCCGAGTCGAGCCTAGAGCCGAAGCGGAGTCGACCCAGGAACCTCTTCCTCATATCTGAAGTAAAGTAGAGGTGTAACACCCGCTACAATCCTTGTAGCGGGCGTTACAGCATGGATAGAAGACAGGGGAAGGGAACAGGAAGTTGTCCCGCCTGCTACGCTTAAGGTGACACCCGCCACGCCCTTGTCGCGCCCGTCATCTCAGTTGTGTCGCCCGCTACGCAGCAGCTGACACCGATCAGTTCATCTGGCCAGCAAGCCTTCGCGCCCGCGACCTTATGAACGCTGAAATCACCTCGCCGGATTTCTCATGGTCGTCCCCGCCACATATGAGGTCGCACCCGCGACCTACTGGAATTCTGGGCACTTATCGACCAAAACGGCTGTGTTTTGGGCAACAAGAAGGCTTTGTATAAATACCAAAAGTGATGATTTTGGAGAGAGACTTTGACCATTCAGCTTTCATTAGATTTTAGAGAGAGATTAGGGTTTTATTAGCTTGGATTAATTTAGGGTTTTGGTGGATTTTGGTGTTGTACTCAAGAGTTGAGGTTCAACAATTGAGAGATTGTTTGGATCATCATTTCCATTGCTTTCCTTTGTTCATTTCCAGCATTTTGATAAGTTTTCTCTTCCCTAAACTCTTTCATTAATTGCTTTACTTAATTACTTACTTCTTTAATTGCTTTACTTGCTTTTTAATTGCTTTGATTGAGTTTTATTGGTTGTTTGATGTTAGAAATCATGCTTAGGGTTGGTTTTGATGTTGTTAGCTTAGTTTTGATCATGTTTAGTGGCTAAAACCCCATGGATTAGGGGGTAATTAAGGGTGTGAATGGGTGATTTGGTTTGGGTTAGCAATTTTAGTGAGTAATTAGCTGGGAAATCAATTTCCCACTCCTATCCTTCTCTCAAGTGGGATGTATTTGGGTCCGAAAGCTCCCGAATACATCCAACACTTGTGTTGGAAGGTTGGATTTGGGATAGTTAATGCTAGACCTGGCAAAGCTGATCCGAGATCCGAAATCTGATCCGAATCCGAATCCGAATCCGATCTGACACCGAAATTGATGATCCGGTCTTGATCCAAACCCGAAGATAATCCGACCCCGAATCCGATCCGAACCTCAACCCGAATTTTATCGAATAAGAAAGAGATTCGAAATAATCCGATCCGGTCCGAACCCGACCCGAGCATTGCCAACTCCGAGTTAACCCGAATCCGAAATTGCCCGAACTGTTTTTTACCCGACCCGAGCCACATCCGAAATAATCTCGATCCGATCTGAACTCGACCCCAGCATTACCAAATCCGAGTTAACCCGAATCCGAAATTGCCCGAGCTGAATTTTATCTGACCCGAGCCAAGCCAAATCCGATTTAACCTGAATTCGAAATTTGCCCGAACTGAATTTTATCTTATTCAAGCCGCAACCGACCTGAGTCAAATTTTATTTAACCCGAATTTGAAAATTGCCCGAACGGAGTTTCACCCGGCTAGACGCACATCCGACCCGAAATAGAACCAAACTAAGCCGACCCGATTATAATTCGACCAATTAGAATAAAAAATTTCCGGTAACATTATAATTTATAAATTATATAATTCAACTTTACTTTTAAGTTGGATTTTTGTAAATTGTGATGATTACCTTTAATTTATAAATTATATATTTTGATTTTTGAATTCTGAATTTAAAGCTTAGTAGACGTGTATTCGAAACCATCCGCCAATCCACAACCACTGTATATCTAAACTACAAATTTTTCAAACAAGGTCTGTGTAATTGGCATAAAATTATAGACTAATTTCATTATTTCAATGTATATGACATGTTTAGATTGTTTACCCAATATTATAAACTTAGATCCGAATTTGGTCCGATCTGAAAACAACCAGAAGATCTCGATCCGATTAAACTCAGTCCTAATCCGATCCAAACCCGACAAAAACCCATCCAAGTGAATCCGAACCCGAACCCCACCCGATCCGACTATAACCCGAAGATCTTGATCCGATTAAAACCGGTCATATTCTGATCCGAATCCGACACAACCCATCCGAGTCAATCCGAACCCGACAAAAACCCGTCCGAGTCAATCCGAACCCGAATCCCACCCGAACATTGCGATCCGATTAAACCCGGTCTGAATCCGATCTGAACCCGACAAAACACATCCAAGTCAATCCGAACCCGAACCTTATCCGATCCGAATCCGAATCCGAACCAAAGTACGGTTGATCCGAAAAATCTGAATCAGAGCTAATCCGATCCGAATCCGATCCGATCCATCCGATTGTCAGGTCTAGTTAATGCTCACCCACGAAAGTGGAAGGAGGTTAACTAGGGAATTCCGTTTCATTAACCCTCCGAGTCTGTGGTGGACTTTGGGGAAGTTAATCCGGACTATCCTCGAGAGAGAAAGCTCGGTGGGTATTTTCTAACGGAATTGTCACTTGATTCTCCCTCCTTATTGCTCTCTTGTTGCAAAACCCATTTCCTTATCCCCGTTTGCACCCCAAAAAGCCTCTGAATCCCATTTTCTTACTTTGACCGACCTTAGTTTTATTTGTTGCTTGTGACCCCCTTTTCAACCTGTTTCTTACCCCAGCAATCTTAATCTAACCTCGACCTGGATTCTATAACCAAGGCCCCTCGCTCCCTGAGAAGAACGATAAAAACTGGTGATACAAACCACGTGTACAGTCGGGGTTCTCACTATCATCAACAAAATCACTTAACCAATTAAGGGTACTCTGCTCATGCTCATCAAAACCTAAGGGTGACTGTTGCAGATCAAAAATGTTCAACTCCATAGTCAAATTCCCAAAGGTCAATTTCATTCTACCATCTTTACAGTTAATCCAGGCATTAGAAGTAGCAAGGAAAGGGCGGCCTAGAATAATGGGGATCTCATCTCTAGTACTCTGAACTCTAGTAGTTTCTAGTACTACAAAATCAACAGGAAACACAAACTCCCCAACCTTAATCAAGACATCTTCCACTACCCCTTTAGGTACTCTAATAGTCCTGTCAACCAATTGCAACACCATCCTAGTAGGCTTTAGTTCACCTAATCCAAGCATTTCATACATATGCAAAGGCAACAAATTCACACTGAGCATCTAGGTCAAGTAATGCCCTTTCTATGAAACTATCACCTATGGTAATAGATATAGTGGGGCATCCAGGGTCTTTGTACTTAATGGGCACTTGGTTCGACAAAATGGAACCCACATTTGAGGCTAAGAAAGCCTTCTTGGGAATTTGAGTAGCCCTCTTGGTGGTACAAAGCTCCTTAAGGAAACGGGCATATGGGGAAAACTGTTAGATGGCATCTAAAAGAGGAATATTTACCTTAACCTGAGAAAAAGTCTCCCTAATTTTGTCCAAAAACTTTTGGTCCTTATTGCCCCTTAACCTTCTGAGGATAAGGTGGAGGAGGCTTGTAAGCCCCTTGAGGTGGTGGACTAATTGAAGGGTTGGCTTTAGACAAGGTTTTGGTGTGAGGAGGCTCAACTGTAGTAGTTAGCCTCTCTTCATAAGGTTCATCCTCAACAGAAACAAGCTCATCAACAAGTTCATCAATCAAATTCTTTTTACTATACACATTAGAAGATTTCATTTGCACCCTATTGTCTACCTCTTTCCCAGAACGAAGAGTAATAACAGCATTCAAACCTCTAATCTTACTAGGGTCACAAGATGATGAGCCTGAAGCTTGCCCATTGGGTTTTGCCTCAGGCTGTGCAGGAAAAGATCCTCTATCCCCATTGACTAACATCATTTGAGAAAAATGTTCATTCATTTGTTTTAACACCTTCTCAATATCACTCTTCATGGTGACTTTAACCTCTCTCAAACCATTTTTCAACTCCCTAATCTCTCTCTCATGCCTATCCTCATTGGTGTACCCTGGTGGAGGTCGGGTTTGGGCAATCTAGGGTTGGACAGATGGCCCTCTAGAAGCTTGATAGGCTCCCCGGGGTGGTGGTCAAGGCTGAGAAGGATGGTTTCCTTGGAAACCTCCTCCTTGGTTAAGTGGTGGTCTCAACACATTCTGGTTCTCAAGGCCATAAGAGAGTAAGGGGTTCTTGTGAATCCCCTGGTGTTGGTAGGGTTGGTACTGGTTAGGTCTGTAATTATTATATATAGCATTCACATGCTTAGTGCTAGCAGGCAATTGTTGAATATAGAGAGGACAAGTAGAATATATGATCAACACCTTGACACAATGCACATGACACCTGAGATTGGGGGTTAGGAACAACAGGATGGTCCCAAGTATTAACCTGGGCACAGGTTTGGGGTTGTGAGGCAACTAATTGTTGTTGGGCTAAGGTCTTTATCAATGTTTTCAAGGGAAGCAAACCTAGCCTCATAGCTTGTACTCTCACTCACAGCATGAACACCCCCCTAGCATTTGACAGTTAGGCTCCTAAGGACTCATCTCTAGTTGTACCCCATTGCATAGCTCTCTCAGACATGCTCTCTAGAAAATCCCAAGCCTCTTCAGCAGTTTTATCCATAAATCCCCCTAACACATTGACTCTAGTGTGACCCTAGTGTTCTGGTCAACACCCTCATACACAATCTGACATAATCGCACCAAATCAAAACCACGGTGAGGAAATTGGGACAGAAGGTTTTTAAAATGCTCAAAAGCTTTCCAATAAGGTTCTTCTACGTCCTGTCTAAATTTCAAAATCGAGTTTCTTAGTTGGACAGCTAAGGAGTTTGGAAAATACCTTTTCATGAAAACCTTTAGGAAACTATCCCAAGAATCAATGGACCTAGGTTTGATGCTATACATCCACCGCTTAGCGGCGTCCCTCAAGGCAAAAGGCAGGTATTTCAGAAGCACATAATCCAATGGAACTCCAGGGGGAGTCACCATACTAAGGTATTCTTTGTACTCTGCGGTCCATATGAGTGCTAACCCAGTAACCATAAAAAGGGGTAGGTTCTTGGTGTGGTATTGCCTAGGGTCAAAAGTTACTTCTGGAGGCAAAGTCAGTAACACAAAACATGAAGGCGATGGGTCATATGATGGGTATAACTGGTCATTAAGGGTCACCTAGGTTCTTCTTCTCCAGCCATCCTAGATGATTCTACTAAGGGTTTCTCCTTCCTAACCAGTCTATTGCTAATAGGACTACGAACCCAACCCTAAGATTGTTGTAGTTTTCTTTTTCTTGATTTCTCAATTTTTCAATTGTTAGTTGTTTTTTATTTTTAAGACTATTCTAAGAAAGCAATAAACTATTCTTAACAAACCAATAACCTAATTTACCAAATAACGCCATCCCCGGCAACGGTGCCATTGTTCGGTTGCGTATTTTGTGGTTTTTCCAAGTAGGGGTTGTCGATCCTCAGGGGTGGGGTGTTAGGCTAATGAGGAAATTGGTTTGGTAGGGTTTTCAAACGCGGAAAGTAGTAAATAATGAAAATCAATAAAACTAAGCTAAACATGGATTCAGAATAACAATAATCAAGAAAGCATGAAAAAGATGAACTAAACCTAATTTTAACAAGAAAGTAAATCTCTAACTAAGAAAGCAATTAAAAGCAATGAGTTAAAAACTAGATTGAATAATGAAATTGAGAACAAGAAATTATACCTAGAATGCCCAAAATCTTCACTCTAATCCCGAATCTCTATCCTTCATCTCGAATCTTCATCTTTAACCTTCTCTTGAACCTTCTCCCGAACAAACAAGAAGTTGTGATTTGGATTACTAAGAATCTCAAAATCCTCACTTTGAAGGAGAATTTGTGAATCCTTAATCCTCCTCTTCACTAAATTGGTTGGAAGTTTTGTGACTAAAACTAATGAAATTTGAATGACAAACAATAATGAAAACTAGAGAGAACAAAGAACTTGGGAGAATTTCTTGAAATTGATTGAAAGAGAGTTGATTACAAAAATTGAAAGAGAACTAGAGAAAACCTAGAAATAAACTAGATAATGATAAACTTAAGTACCTAAGGCTAATCCTAAGATAAAGAGATTGATAGTGCTGAAAATACCTAGGTATTTATAGAAGGAACAAACAAATCCTAAACCCTATTTAATAACTCAGCCGCGTGTTAATTTTCCGCAAAACTGTCGACCGTCGCGGGCGCGACCTTGCTCTGGCCCTTTTCACTCGAGATTTGCTCAGATCTTGTTGCGGGCACTACCAAGCATGTCGCGAGTGCGATTTCGTTCTGGTCCAGCCATAATGGGCACGACAAATGCTCAGAATTTCTCATTTGATCAGCTCACTTTCGTCGCGGGTGTCACAATAATGGTGGCGGGCGCGACCTCTTTTTGGACACCCCCTGCTTGAGCTCTTTTGATGCTGTAGCGGGTGTTACCACATGGGTAACGGGCGCTACCCCTCTATCACGGGTGCTACGCCCAGTGTAGCAAGCGCTACACTGTTGGGTTTTTACTCTTTTAGCTTGGTTTTCCTTCTAACTCTTTATTATCCTACAAAAACACAAAAATCATTATAACTAATATATAATCAAGGGACTAAAACAAGCAAAACACCTTATAAATGATATCAATTCGGCTCCAAAAAAATTCTCTGAGGTAACCACTATTTTATAAAAACTAGGATTAGGCCCCCACTTTGTTAAAATAGGTTATGAGGCCCCTAATATTTAAATATAACTCTATGTCGGCTATATTCCGATGACAAGAGATGCTGAAAAACCTAAAAAGACACAAATGCCCAAAGTTGATCCCGCCAAGTCAAATTCTTGAAGGAGATAAATAAACGTCTAGTGCATATGTGCCTTCTCATCTAACTTGCACAGTTACACTTCTTCTTCCATCTCTATTATCGCACAAACCCTATAAACTCCCTCTCAATTTTCCTGTGTAATTTGTGGTTGTAATTGAACAACAACAACAACAATAAACAGAGGGGAACAAAGAAGGCGTCGAAAAATCGACAACGTGATTGTAAAGTCAATTATCATGGTACGTAGGTGTTGCTTTGTATCATCCATCTCCTGTTGTTCTTCTTTGGTTTGCATAATAGAGTCTCACCAGTTGGTGACTGTTGACATAGAAATTGACATGTCATGGTGTTAATTTTTAGGGTTTCAAAATATAGGGTTTAGAGTATAATTAGAGAATTAATATGGCATGTGAAAGTGAGAAATATAAGGTGTTGTATGAGTATGTCCAGTTGTAGGCTTATAGCTTAGTACTATAATTTGATTCGAAATTATCTAAATTTTGTTGAGAAAATGTATCTAATTTATTTGTGGATGATGTTTGTAATGTCCCTGTTTTCCCACCTTTGTTTCTTTATTTCTTTTCCTTTTTTGTTGTAGCCGAAATGTATATTTTAGGGTCACTCCAAAACAAAGATGCATATATGTATTTCTAATATAGCAAATATGAAAGGGAAAACGAAGCTTAGTACTATATATATGTTGATTTTTATATATAACTTGCTTGTAATATGTGATCACAGGGCCGTAAAAGAAATTTGGTTGTTCACTATAAGGAAGAAACTATAAGTATTCGCAACGTTGATTTGGATGAGTATAATTTGATTAATTTATACAGGGATGTTAAGAAAAAGTGTAAGGAAAAAGATATTCAGTTTCCCGAGTATACTGAATTTAACTGGCATCCTCCAAAAAGGGAGAACCAGTGGTTGGAACTTAGAGTTGATAAGGACTGGAACAAGTTATGCACTCATTGGGAGTTAAGAAATGATACAATTCCTATATATATGGTCCATTTGAAACAGGCCATTGATGCACAAACTTTGGCTGAAAGTCTTGAAAAGCTTGAAGAAGCCCAGCAAAATAGCATTGACCAACCTAATGATGAACCTACCTCACAGATTTTAATAGAGCCAACATTAAGTGCTACTACTTCGACAAGTAATTTGGTCATCAGCCAAGCTGCTTTCTTCCTTGGTGCTGGACATTCAACAAATAACTCCACCTCAAGGGGAAAATTGCAAGTGAGGAGACCTCTGTCTAGACAAACAAAGCAAGCACCCGCACTGCCTGTTTGTATCACCCCAACACCTTCGTCAACAAGCCCAACTAGTATTCCTATCTCCGCAACCCCAGTCTTACATTCACAGAAAAGTTCAACACCTGTCTCACTTTCATATAAAGGTCCAACAACTTCACAACCAAGGAAGGCAAGTACAGTGATAGATGATTTTGAGATTGTGAGGAATGATTTAGCTGGGCTGGATGACTTTGATGTAATCCACAAATTTCAGAGTTTGATGAATTTATTGAAGACGAAGACAATGTAGATGAAAGGAGACAACCTTATATACATCAACAAATTATGGAAGGATCAAATAGTGATGCAAGTGAATATGTGGAAGGTGAGATGGACGCATCAGAGGATGAGTCAGTATGGAGGAATCAGAATCTGAGGGCTTAGAAGACATCGACTTAGAGGAAGACACACATGACAAAATGGCTTTGGGTCATCCTTTGGTTGATGAGGATGGGAATGGGAGTCAACTACTTGTCAATAAAATGGCCAAACTTTATAGCACATGAAAATTGTGGAGCAGAAATAGGGACGAGGCAATCAAGATTCAGGTAATACATTGCATTTTTACAAGAACTTTGCTTCATACTTTCCAGGTAATACATTTGCTCTACGACTTTGGATAAATTAGTAACATTTTCTTTACCTTTTTATGTGTTTCAATGTGATTTTTCTGAATAGACTGAATAATTTCGAATAATGATGTTGGATTAATTAGTTGTAATTCTTGGGTTTTTTGCATTTTGGACCCTGAATTTTAGGGGTATTTACATTCTGAACCCTTGGTTTTCAACTTTAACATTTTGGACCCTAAAGTTTGTAGGCTGAATAAAAAAGGACCTTAAAGTTTGTGGACTGAAGAAAAAGGCCCCTGTCTCATTTTTTATTTTCCTCCCATGTTTGAATTTATCTCCCGATTGACGTCAAACTTTAGGAGTATGGTTAAAACTAATATTGAAGCTATAATACATCTCTCTTATTCGTGTCGAGGCTACTTAGGCACCTGAGTACATGGTTTTAAGTAACTCCAACATGAATAAAAGAGGTTTATTATAACTTTAATATCGGTTTTAACCTTAGTCTTGAAATTTGATGCCAATCGGGAGATAAATTTAAACATGGAAAGAAAAAGAAAAACGGGAAACGAGCTTTTCTTTCACCTCACAAACTTTAGTGTCCTTTTTTTCCAGCCTACAAACTTTAGGGTCCAAAAAGTAAAAGTTGAAAACTAAGGGTTCAGAATGTAGATACCCCTAAAATTCGGGGTCCAAAATGCAAAAGACCCGTAATTCTTAATTCAAATGTTGAGAAAGTTATGGTGATAAATTTTGTCGTTACTGATCAGCCTAGATGAATATGAACAAGACTATTATTTTGGTGAGATTATGCCAAAAAATTGTTGTTGTGTGGGGAAATAAAGTTGTTTATTCTTTTTTTTTCATTTTTGGTTAGAATGACATTTTTAGCATCATTTCTTTCTACTCTTTATTACTATGACAGTTCATAAGGTTTTAGGCTTTTTTGGTTCAGATCTCGCCAAAATAACAAAATTTTTGTTCAGATCATGCCTACTGATTGTTGTATTTCATTAACCTATGCATCTATAACTATTGAGTTTTCTGACATTAATCTATGCATCTATGCAAGGTGCTTGGTTTCATGCATTCTTCTACATTGTTGCCAATGCCTACTCCCCATATGTCTTCAAAAAGGCAATGGAGAGCATCAAGAAGAAGGATTCTGCTGCCTACCAGTGGTTAAAGGAAAGTGAGCCTTTGGAACATTGGGCGAGATTTAAATTTGATGAGGACTTGAAACTAGATGACAATACGAATAACGTTGTTGAGAGCTTCAACTATTCTATTATCAAATTTAGTGGTAAGCCGATGTATACTATGTTAGAGGAGATAAGGAAGCTAATTGGGAGCAGGTTTGACAAGAGGTTTCAGTCTGCATCTGGGTGGGAAGGCAAAGTCACACCATTTGTGGCAAAAAAAACTACGAATCATTGAGATAGAGGCTAGAAATTGTAGTAGTATTAACCCTGCAGGAAGAGGGGAATTTGATGTGGTTGAGGGGAAAACAAACTTCAATGTTAAGCTCAAGGAACATTATTGTACGTGCAAGAAATGGAAATCAGTGGCTTGCCTTGCAAGCATGCAGCTAGATGCATCCTTAGGATGAACCATAAGTTGGAGGATTATTGTGCTGACTGGTTTCTCGTTGACAAGTACAAAAAGTTGTATGATAGCATTGTTCATCCTATTCCTGATTCATGCATGTGGGAGGAGACCACCTTTCCAACATTGGACCCTCCATTTGAATTGAGAAAGAAGGGTAGGCCATCAAAGAACAAGAGGAAAGAGTCACTTTCTTGGCGACCTCGGACTAGTGTGCATACAAGTGGCACAAAAAAATGCTCATCATATAACTAGTTAGGGCATAACAAGTCCACATGTGGAAGACCAAGGGATGCCTTTGGCAACTTAATCCGTAAGGGGAAGAGGAAGTTGGACAACAATTGACAGAAGGCTTACAAAGGTGCATAAAGGAAGCCCGGGAAGCAACACTATTCACCATTCTCCATCCCACCAGCAAACCTAATTCATGAACATTCTTTTGGTTTATTGTGCAAATGACATTTTTGATCGTTTTTATTAGGTGGATAATTAATTAGGAATATTCATTTAAGGATTTTGTTTGGGAGCAGATCTACACACTATGATTTTTTGATATCTAAGCATTTAATTGTTATCGGCTTGTCAACTATCTTATGTTAAAACTCATTGGCATATGAAAAAGTGGGGGTACATTGATAATTTCTTTGTAAATATTGATCTCATTCTCTGCCTAAGATCAATTATGTTTATAAACGGATACAAAATAAACAGCCTATATGGGATTCAAACCCACTCCACGCATTAGCACACGGTGCTCTTCCTTTGAACTAATAAGCTAGAAACATGAACTTTAGGATTTGTAAAATTTATTGATAAATTGACCAGCCCTTTAGTGTGGAAACCAATTCCCTCTTAAATGTAAAATAGTATGCAGAACTTGTGTATGACCTTCACAAACAAAGCAGCCAATCGAGTAAAAGATTAGGAGTAAATGGGGATGAACTAAGAAATAGGAACAATTAGGTAAGAAATAAAGATTAAAAAAAAACTCTATAGTCACCAACCAATTTCTACAATTTCAAGTCAGATTAAACTACCAATGTACACCTTCAATTATAAAACATATGTCTAGCATCAATTTTGACTTCAATTGGATTTTCTCTCTCTACTCAATCAAAAACAAAAACTAAAACAACCAATATGCGCGACAGGTTTCCACTCCCAATAATGCAATTGCAAGTTAGAGAGAGAAAATGGACAAGGATGAGAAAGGAAGTATACTTACCATTTGAATCAGTTTCTTTGGCCTTTTGTTTCTTCTTCTTCTTTTTCCATTTCAATTGCATGCACATGAATTTCTTCACTACTAGAAGCAAAACGAGAAGAGTACTTTGGTAGTTAGTTTTTTTAGCTATCGTATGGTCTTTATGGAATGCAACCAAGAGCAGTAATTATATCAATCAAATGGAGAACCACAATTTGGAGCTCTATAGTTAAAGGAATTGATCAATTCTCACCCTCGAAATTGACATCAAACTTGAATTTGGTTCCAAGCAGATACTTGTGATTTAGCTGGCTAAAATGGAAAAGATCGAGGGAGCAAAATAGTTGGGAAGAAGGTAGATGAAAGTTACAATGTATGTGAGACGATGTGGTAAATGCGTAAAAACTGACTCATTCGTATTTTAATCAAGTAGGTGCTGCAATTTCGACCCCTGAAGTGGAAATTGGAAGCAAGACAATGGAAAGTCACTGGAAAGAAGAGATTGATTTAGCTGCAATTTTGCGACAGGGGTCTGCTTATTGACAACAATCTCAGCCCCTTTTGAGTTTTGAGAGAATAATTGGACTTTTACGATATTAAAACATATAAAAGTATTACAAGGGTATCTGTGTCATTTTATTTTATTCTTTTTCAGTCTCTGCCGGAAAATATCCTTTTCCCTAGTTAAGTATAATTATTAGGGGCCTCATAACCTATTTTAACAAAGCAGGGGCCTCATTCTAGTTTTTATAAAATAGTGGTTACCTCATAGAAATTTTTTCATTCGGCTCGAAACGAAACCGAACACCGGGTGCAAGCTAATACTTAAGGCTACTATTCTTCACAATGTTTTTGTTTAGGGGAGTCCCAGTTGCCTCCAGAAAATTCAGGTTACGAGATTTACTCGAAAATCGCCAATCTTGAGGTTCTTTCTTGCTATTTCACTTGATTCAATACTCTAATGCATATCTTAAGTGTGTCTTCCATGATTAATCCTCTTAACACAACAGACAACCCTACTAATTCCCTTTATTTTGGGTCACCCAATTCACATACATGGCCTTTGTTTTACAAATCTCATAAATCGAACACGAAATAAAATTAAATTCACCATCAAAACATAAAATTTTGAATCTCTTCCAAATTCCAACTCATTTATGATACATGCAACACTTGAAAGACTTAATTCCATCCATATTCACATAGCAATCTTCAATTCTTGACATGCATTCACAATTTACCCTAATTTAGTGCATTCACAATTTACCCTAATTTAGTGTAATCTAACCAAAATCCTAACATTTCTTATCTCAAGAGTCACTCCTAACTCTCTCTACTTCTACTAATTTGACATGCACACACTCTTGAACCTCAGATTACCATCAAAATTAACATGCACAACACCAATTCAACAATCAAACCTAATTTCTCAATTTCTTACTTGGTTCACATCACTCCAACATAATTTTACTCACTAATCATCAATAAAAACCCTAAAATACCACCTTCATACTTGCTAATGTCTCAAAAGGACTAATTATAACAAGGAATTTACAATTTTCACGACTCAACACAAGGAAAATTGAATTAAGAACTTAGGGTTTAGAATTTACCTTTGAGGAGAGAAGAAAAAAAGGAGAACAGAGGAAGAGACAGACGAAGATGAGGAGCGTCGCTGGCACCACCTGCACTCGTTGTCGGTTCTTCGTCGTCGGCCGGTGTCGTCGCCGGCAGAGAGAAAGAGGACAGAGCACGGCAGAGTGGCAGCAGTGAAGGGAGGAAAGAAAAACATAAGAAGGAGTGAAGAGAGAGAGAATGTTGAGAGGATTTGAATTTGATATTGTAAACATAAACTAGCATTTTATATCCCGTGCAATGCACGGGAAAATTTTCAGTATTTATATTTGATTTATTTTTTTGGAATAATTTTATAACAATTATAAATTCAAATAACAATTAGAAATTAATAAAAATAATTATACAACAATTGTACTATCATTATTTTTGTTTTCTCTTTATACAAATTGTCTTTAAAATTAATTTGGACAATATAGTACTCAAGGTTACTCAAATCTATATTTACTTTCAATATTGTCTTAATTACATATAATAATGGATAGTAATCATTTTTTTATTAGTCAATTTGAATAAATGCAAGCAATTCTATAATTCTCTTCAAATCATTCTCAATAATATGCAAAAACTTTAATCTTAACATCGGAATTAATGATGAAGATAATAGAAACTATGTATATACATGATAAACATAATGCTATTGTAAACTTATTTTCATTAAATAAATATAATTTTTTTTATAAAAATAATTAAAATTAAAAAGATTAGAGAAACTATAAACCATTACTATTTAGTAGTAAATAATTAATAATCACAAATTTTAAAATAATAATTAATTCTAAAATTTAAGCATATATCAACAATCACAACATCAATCAAGACAAAGTTGCATTACTTCTTTTTTTTAATAACAAAGAGGGATTAATTTACATTATTTTATTGTAATGTTAATAAATTTATTTTTCTTTTTATAATTATTAAAGAAAACATAGTGCAATATAATAATATAGTTTTTTTATGGGAGTGTTATAATTTTCTAAATTGAAGAAAGTGCCAAATAAACAAACTTCTATTGATACTCGATGACCAAGGTTAGAAATTGGAATAATCAAATGTTGCCCCTTCTAAAATTTAAAGTGTGAAATTTAGGCATACACCAAAATATATCTGATGACTCGTGCATTAGTTTTATTAATTTATCTAAAATTATTTTTAGAACTAAATTATAACAATTATTAATTTCTATCTATAAATTATTATCATTTGAAGAAGTTATATTGTAATTATTCAAATATTTTTGTATTACAAGTATATTTTAATATTAATTTGAATGGTACGGTTCATACTAATTAAAATATATATTAACTTGCAATTTCCTTTTCTATATTCATTAATTAGAGGAAAAAAAATAAAAATGCATTTATATTATATATACATTAAGATATAGGTTTCAGATTATATTTGCTAAATAAAAAAAATATGTTAAAATTTTATCATTTTTTATTTGTAATTGACCCTCATATATAATATATTGATCTCTTAATAATTTCACTTTGAAAATTGTTAAACTACATTTTTATATGTGAGAATGGTGACACCAAAAAGATGGTAATCAAGTGACAATCACCACTTTTATCTTCCATGCTTCGTACTAATGTTAGAGTACTCTTTGTGGAAGCAAAATATTTCTTGTTAGTATATTTTTCTAATTGACGATAATTATTTATGTTTGGAAACATGTTAGAAACAATTAAACCTTTCAAATTTCTTCATTTAGGTATAGAGTTTCCTTAGGTGGTTTGGTTGTAATATAGATACAATTATTATTATTATTATTATTATTATTATTATTATTATTATTATTATTATTATTATTATTATTATTATTATTATATTGCTTTGTAATTGTCTTTTGAAAATTACCAAATATGGTAAAGTACAGGGAGTACAGTATACTATAGCTTGGTGCTTATGGGTAAACTATTAGATGATACCAGCCATTATAATATTTTCCTTTTCTTTATATTTCCATTCCTTCTCCTAATTTTCCTTATATATATCAATGTAAATTTACAATTAGACTACCTTATTAGGCATTGATATCTAAAAAACATGTCAAATTTTCAATATTTTACAAAATATGTAACAAACACTAATATTATACATTTTGTAAATTATCAAAGTATTTTCTAAATTTTATATTTTTTCTTATAGAATAAGTTATGAAGTTACTGTAAAAAATTAGAACAGTTTACCTTCTAAAAGGAAGACCAAGTTGAGGGTGGGGATCTTGTGACGCATATCCTGAGAGTGAAAGGGTTATATTAATTAGAAATGTATTATATACATTGAAATTAAAATAAAGGAACTTAGAAGAATGACTTTTCCAATTGAAGGGAAAATAGAAAGAAAAATACAATATGTGCAATTTTAAATGTGTCTTGTGAGGCTTGTGGAAAATTTTGTATGTGTCTATATATATAGATATAGCTACAACAGTGATTTTTGTGTTGTTTTCCTATAAGGATTATCACAAATTTGATTATGGGATTGTTGGAATCAAGTTTTAATTGAATTGGCTTGGAACTGACATTATTTCAACAGTAATGAGCCTTTTTAATTTGATACCACATCTTGCAATTGATTATTGGTTTGTCCGTTTGGCTGGCAAGACTCTTCACTTTCTATGAGTTTTTCTTTTTCTTGGTGGGTGAATTTTAAACAAAAAGGAAATCTTCTGGATTTCTACTGCTGTCAGTTAGTTGGTTGAATTATATTGTACTCTCCGTTATATATTAATTAACACTTAAATTATTTTTTTTTTGTTCTAGAATAATTGTCACTTTCCATTTCCTAATAGCTAACTTAATTATTTAAACTTTAATAATTATGGTAACTTTTTACTTCTCCAATCTATAAAACTACTCTTATTCACATTCTTTCACGACCAACTCCTTAATATGCGAAAAATACCTTGGAAAATAATGATATTTATCATTGAGGTAGTTTTTTGTAGTTAAATATTAGTATGTACAAAATTATGAAATATGACAATTAATTTGGAACGGAGGGAGTAGCATTTTAATTTTCCTATTTAACAGGAATTTTTTTTTAAAAAAAAAATAGATTTGCTACTGATATTTTTTAGTGCAGACTTTTCATATGTATTTTTTTATTGTAGCAATTTATTAAAAGTGGCATTAATCTAGCATTTTGTAACCGTAGCAATTTGAATTCCAATTTATAGGAGGTCTGCGACTGTAACTGTACCCATGTAGTACTTTGAACATCAGCAATTAATATGATAGATGTGATGACTGATGACTAATAGGTGATGCTTATTTTTAATTTAGACATTTGATGACTGAATGAATAATTGATTAAATTGATTTTTTTAAAAAGATTAAAATTCTTAGGTAGCATCATGAGTTGACACGTGGCACTAATGGATTTTGTTTTAATATAATTAATAGACGAGGGAGTGTAATATTATTTCCCCACTTATAAGGATGGCCCAAATGCTCCAACTATTGGGCTATTTTAGGAGAAAGAAAATAAATAGACCCAATCACTTACTAATTCCCCCTTTTAACCCAATACCATTAACGTGGGGTTCTCGAATAAAATTCTACGAGACTAGACTATGAGAATTTCAATGATAAACAATGTCATGAGTACTCAATTCTCCAATAATAAGAAATTTGAATGACAAAGAATCTGAACAGTATGATTTACTAGGAAGGATCAGTAATACTATTTGAGGAGTGATTACCGAAAATATTACACTGGAGGGACGATGGTCGTTGCACTATTCAAGTCCTGTAAAACACACGGTTAGACAAAAAGAAAAGCGCGACTTTGATTTACTAACTTGATTATTTCACTTAATTAAACGATCTTAGGGTCTAATTAACACTGGGTTATTACAGTTAGTTTTTCTTTTTTTAAAAAAAATATATTAGTCATCTTATTTATGTGCACTTTCTTACCCCGACAAAAAAAAATTCTAAAAAAAATATAGAAAAACAACACCTCAAAGTAGGACAACCATTGCGTCAACCACCACCAAAATTGGTCTGAGTGCAACATTGTCCAATACCCTCAAAGTTCAGTGTATTATAGTCCAAAAAAAAGTTCAGTGCATTATTATCCAATACCCCTAAAGTTCAGTGTATTATCATCCAAGAATCCATTAAAATAATATTCATTAGCTTTTTATAAAAAAATATTCATTATTTTGTTTTTCTTTCACTAAATTAGAACAAGACCACCGAAGGAAAACACAAACTTAAGAGAAAGAATTTGAGAGGTTAGTTTTTCCCAAACCTAACTTCAAACCTACGAATAAATATTTTAACAAAAAATGAAATATTTTACTTCTGCCAAGATTTGAACCTTGGTTGAAATTATGTAGTAATGATTAGTTCAGAATGATAGTCACTTAGCTACCACATCTTTCATATGACAAATGTCAACGAAAATAAATAAAATGCTACATATAGGTTACAGATAATAATACGCAAAAATAATATTCACTAGCATTTTATACATAAAAAATTTAAAAAAAACATTCATTACTTAGTATTTCTTCCTCCAAATTTATTATTTTAATATATGAACCTCAATACCAAAAAGAAATAGATTAAAGTAAAGTATAAGAGATAATAAAGTGTAAAACTCCCATAAAAAACCCTATATTCTTGTTTTGTGTTTTCTAATGATTGTAAAAAGAAAACAAAATTTTATTAACATTGCGATAGAAACTGTAAATTAAAAATTACATAAGTGATTTAGGCATCATATGAAATTAAAATGAATGTAAAAATACAAAGTATCAAATTTTGTCTCAATATATAAGATAAAAATTTGAGATCATTATGATCATTGACAAAAAGTAAATATTATTTCTTATTTGAAAAAAGTGAATGAAGTACAAATAAGATCACCACCAAACACATAGATCACAAGTTCATAAGAACAAGAACTAAAAATTCTTGATTTTTCAACTAAGTTAATTATACAAAACTCATAATACAAAAATATTAATAATATATTAACGCATTTCCTCAAAAAAAATATATATTAACGCATAATTAAAATATTATTCTTTAGCTTTTTATAAAAAAATAACCAATAGTTGATAGGTCGCAAGTGCACGGGTGTACGTGTAGCAAATATCAAGGTCGATCTCACAAGGACTTTGCTAACTACACACCAAACTAGCTTCCTATGTGATTGCTAAATCGGTCGGGATTTGTTTTGGATCAACTAATTCTATTTCTAATTGCTAAAAAGGCTCAAAACAAGCAAATAATCACACACTTTGCAAGATGAAATCAATATAAAAAGACGTTCAGGGGATAAAACCTAAGTAACTCTATGAATCAAACAACTGGATTGAACATGTAAGTCACTAATTTGGTACATTTTAGGGTCGATAATCGCATAATGTATTCCGTAGCGAACTTTTGGCAATGAAATGGATTGCTTAGTAAAATTGATCTATTGGACTCTTTATTGTGTCAATTTTATCTAAATTAAAGATCAAATTATCCAATGACCCCTAATCACAAAGTCTTCTATCTCTAGTTCACTTCATAAACCAGTTTAATCCTAAGGGCTCCGATTATCGAATTTCTCCGTTCGGTACTTCATTCAACAATCTAAATCCATGCTAATGGTGCGCAAACAAAAGCAATGACATACATAATCAAAGGATAAATAAAATACATTCAAACTAGATTAACAAACTTGTTCAATCCAACAATACTCAATCCATAAGAGAAACTTGAAAGGGATTATCCCCCAAACTAAAAAAAAAACTACTTGTGAAATAATGGACTTGAGCCCAATTCAACCCCAAAAGCTAGCTTAGGAGGTTGAGGCACCCAAGCCATTATAAACACCACAATATGGGTGTCAAAGGCCGATGTGGGACAACTCAACATGTCCCTCTCACCACGGCGCGAACAAGCTGGCAGCGCCCCAACATCAATGACCACAGCTCGTCACGATAGCGCATTTCATGACTATGTTTTTGGGGGTTTTCAATAGTGAATTAGGGATAATTTTGTGTGTGAACCTTGATTTTTATTCCAATTTCCTTACTACACTTGGTGTTGTTGTTTTTTATGTGAATTTGTAGGTTTTGAGGCCAAAACACCAACTTTCTCTCAACTTCAGGCAAGAGTAAATATACCACGAACCTCTTCATGTCAAACCCAAACCGTGGTACAAATTTGGGATGGAAAGGAGTAAGGAATGGCCGAGCAGTGGCAACCTCGGGCAGCCCGAGGTGGTGGCCACAGTCCGTGGCGGTTCAGCTCCTTGTGCCCAACTCATTTTTTGCCAAGGAAAGAAGAAAGAAACGAAACAGTGGCAACCTCGGGCAGCCCGTGGTGATCACCAATCAACAGAGGTCCCAGTTGACCTCTCATCAACTCCTCTTTTTGCAACAGGCTCCCACTTGAACTGATCACGCCCCTGCAACTTCGACATACGCATCATCGTCAACAACTTAGGGGAATTTTGGATTGGGATTTTACCTCGTGATGAACTTGTCGAATTCCCGTGCAGGTTAGATGCGTTCCTCGGCTAACCATCCGTTCCCGTAGCCTCGACCGGAAACCTCCCCGTTTCTGGTACCCTTCTCTCATCAGAGAAGCTAACACGCCTTTGACGAGCATGAACAGGCCTGTTAGAATTATCAATGACAGAATATAGCTTCCCCTCTTTCCTGCCATTTGCAATTATCAGAGATCCTTTCGTTACCCTCCAATGACCATCTTCAAATCTCGTCGTGAACCCCTCCTCATCCAATTGACTCACAGATACAAGGTTCTTGGCAGACCCGGGACATACTGAACATTCTTCTACCTCCAAGTTCCACCCTTAGAAGTTTTAATGTTCACATCACCTCTTCCTAGCACCTTTAGGTTGTGACCGTTTGCAAGCCTAACCCTGCCAAACCTCCCACTCACAAAATTGCTAAAGGCCTCCTTGCTAGACGAAGAGTGAAACGAAGCACCCGAATCTATCACCCAACCCCCTTCTAACTTGTCAACACAAACAGTTAGAACATCACCAAAATCCTCAACAGAATATACAGAGTTCTGATCATTATGGCTGCTCTTCTTAGGTTTGGGACAATCCTTACGAAAATGACCTCTATCACCACAGTTCCAACACAACACTTGCTCCATGTTTCGACCTCTAAATTTTGATCGACCCCGACCCGAACTCCCACTATTCCTCCTACCCCTGACAGTCAAAGCATTCCCCGAAGACTCAGACACATCGGAATCTTTCCTACGAATACTTTCATTCAGGACAAAGTCTCTAATTTCCCCAAACTTCAGTTTCTTACCCTTCTTAGTAGAAGAAGTTACAGAAGTCACGAAATTTTCCCAAGACTTAGGTAGGGTAGCCAATAGTATGTTAGCATTCATCTCATCGTCGAAATTAAATCCCACAGAGGTTAACTTTGATAGTATTATATTCAACTCATTCATACTATCATGCATATCACCAGACTCTTTCATCTTAAATTCAAACAAACGACGTAACACATATACCTTGTTCACCGCCGAAGGTTTCTTATATGTATTTTGCAAGGCCTCAAGCAGGTCTTTCGTCGTTTTCTGATCTTTGACATTGAAAGCCACGTTCCGAGCTAGCGTCAGCCTGACCGTACTGAATGCCTGATCATCAAGCTCTTCCCAATCCTTCTGTTCCATCTCTTTTGGCTTATCCCCCATCGCAAGATGCAACCTTTGCTGGCGGAGCACATCCTCAACGCGCATCCTCCACCATGCGTAGTCTTTCCCATCGAATTCCGGAATCTTCACAATAGCGCCTGCCATTGCTTCTCAGTCTGCAGATTAACCACGCTCCAACCAAAGCTCTGATACCACTTGTTAGGATTCTCAGGGCGTGGTTAGCAGACAAATAATAATAAAGGCGGAAAAATAAATAAAGATTCGACACAAGGAATTAACGTGGAAAAACCCAAACCGGGAAAAAACCACGAACAATGCACTATCAAAGGATTACAACGGTGTTTCAGAGATTCTAAACCTCCATAATCTCTCACAGCCTTCCTAGAGTTACAACCTGATAACTCAACACTCTCAGTTGAGCCTCACACAACTCTCTCAGGAACACAGAGATTACAGGTCAATCTCTTGTGGTATAATAAGATGAAACACTCTCAATTGCTATGTGATTGTAAAAACAAGGAGAACAAGATCCCTATATATATTAGAAGGTACAAAAGGAAACCCTAGGGTACAACCTAGAAAATAGTTGTCGCAAGGAAATAACACAAACATGGGCCATTGGACGAAGCCCAACAAAGAGTCGCACGCTGAACCCAAAACGCTAGCTGCGTTTCCAAAAACGCTGGCTGCGTTTCCAAAAACGCTGGCTGCGTTTTCAAGGGTGAAGCTTCTGGACGAGGCGCTGCCAGCGGGCAGAAAACGCTGGCTGCGTTTTTCTTTCCTTCGATCCTCTTCCTTCTTTCGCTCCTTCTGCATATTTGGTCTTTTATCCCAACAAATTGGTCTTCACACCCAACAATAGTTTTTATAAAAGCTATTTTTGGAGAGGTATTGAAGTGTTTGGCCTAGCTTATGAGATAAGTGATTTTACTAAATTAAAGTGTTTGGCCTAACTTATAATATAGTACTTTTACTAAATTTAATTGTTTAACCTAACTTTTAAAATTATCATGTGTTTTTTGGAGTAAAATTATCATATGATTATTTACGTTTTTCTCTTTTTATTAATTTTTAAACAAATTATCATGTTTTAATTTTAGCAATAATTATAATCGTTTAGATTATAATTATAGATATAATAATTATTATTATAAAAATATATGGTCTTACTTAACTAGACAATTCTTTAAATTAAATATTTATATATCAAAAATTTACTAAATACCATATTTGTAAGAAATTAAATAATAAAAATGTCTAAGAGCATCTTCAACGTCGAGTTCGGTGTTGAGGTGGCTGCCACCTGTCGCCGGCGAGGACGAGACCAGCTGTGCATCGGCGAGGGCGAGCCTGGGCGGCCATCAATTCTCGGGATAAACCTCGCGAGGCGAGGCGAACGACGAGATCTCGTTGCTTGGGGTTTTTTTTATTTTGTGTTTTCCCCCCAAAACGACACCGTTTGAACGCGCTGGACCAAAATGTTGCGCTCGTGTGAGGGACATTGAGCTGGGCTCACGTGAAATTGATGTGATTGGGCCGCTGCTTCAATCCAATTGTATTGTAGGGTTTAGGAGCAAATTCTCCACGGCAATATGTAATTATGTATTCATATATTCAAATTTATTTTTTTGCAAAATAAATTATTGTATTTTATGGACCTCTTTGATGTATTTTAAATCAAGTGTTCATGCTTTTAAATTTTTATGCTTTAATTTTCCACGTTTTTAAAACAATTTTATATTAATTTATTGACTATTAGAATCATTTGTCTTATTATTATGTATTCTGTAAATGTAATTAAATAGAATAAATCCAAAGAACCCAATTATTTACATTATTATCCATAAAATATTTTAATTATTAAATGTAGGCCTAAACTTTTTTTTATTTATTTATATCAAACTCACCCTCTCTATTGGAAAGCAAATAGTCAAACTTTAACTCTCTTAGTGGGTCTCACTACTTCCACATCATCCGGTGAGCAAAACCCACCCTCACCATTGCGGGTGCTCTAACATAATACTAAAGGTTCCAACATAATATTAAAATATTTAAATGCTATCTTTATAAGAATCCAAATATTTATTTGAAATTATGGAAAATAATCACTAAAGAATCCTATAGATTGAGTAGAGATTAGTTTGTAGGAAGCAGAAACAACAATTTACTGCTTCTGCTTTTGGAGCTGTTTTTGACCAAAACTGTTTTTGAAAAAAATTATTAGCTTCTAAAAAAACATTGTGTAAAACCCCGGAAAATGCTAGTCTAGTTACCGTTAAATTTTCCTAACAACCGTTTTATCAGTTATGTGTTTATCTGTTTTCACATGGAGCTTTTAGGACCGTGAGTGAGTTCGTTGGATTTTTTTTAGAATCTTAAAAATATTAGTTAGAAATTTTTGGACTTCGGGTAGATTTTATTCGGACCAGTTTATGAAAAAAAAATTTATCGGGGAATGTGTGTTATTTTGGGGAAAGAATTACCAACACTTAAGAGTAAATTGTTTTACTAATTTTGATGACATAAGGTGTATGACATCACCACCCTCATCCATATCTTCTTCCCTCTCCTTCCCTTTCTTTATTAATCAAAACCCTTTCCCCAAGTAAATTGGAATAACCGTTGGTTTGCTGAAAAATAAACCCCACTACCTTTGCATACAATTGCTTGCCCAGCCCTTGCTTGCCACGCGTCTCTCTCTCTCTCTCTCTCTCTCTCTCTCCCCCTTTTTCTCTCTCTTTTCCTCAGTACTATATTATTGCTGTACTATTGCTCAACATCCACCCCATACAAACCACCACCCACGCCACCATCAAACCTCCCTTCTTCCACCAGCTCCTCGCCGCCAACCACCTTTCCCATCTCTTCCGACCATCGCACCGCTTCACCGCTACCCGCTTTGCCGCCAGAACGCACCAACCGACCCCATTTCTTGCTCTCTTTTCAGACCCGAGCTGCACTACCTCCACTCACCATCATCAAACCACCACCAAACACCCTCGTTCCACCGGCTTTTCGACGTTGATCACCACACCACCGCATTCCGACCGCCACCGCACCATCTTCGGCTGACACCGCGCGCCCCACCTCACCGCTGCTGCCGCCGTGGAGAAACCGCCACCAAAAACCCCACCCAAACCCCCTTCTTCTCTTTGGTTGCTACCTAGCTCGACCACCACCAAACCCCGACGACGCCACGCACCACCACACTAGCCTCCTCGCCGCCACCGTTGCAACCTCCAGAGACCATCGCCGCTGCTTGGACTCGCGAAGAGCAATATTCACGTGTTGCTGTTGTTGTGCGTCGACCCCAGAAGCCGCCACTACCGACGTCTGTCGACCCACTGAAGACCCCACCATCGGACTCCGCTCTGTCGTCGCCGTTCAGACCACCAGCACCACCCTCCCTTGGCTGTGATAGTATATTCTCTAACTCTCTTTTTCTCTCTATATATTTTTGGGTTGAGTTAGAATATTTCTTATTATCATTATTTATTAAGTTCTCCTATTATTTTTATTACTAAGTTTTTATTATTATGCTCATATTATTAGTCTTAAGTATTCATAGTATTAGTATTTAGTTTCTTATATTTATTAAGTGTCCATATTACTATTAGTAATAAGTTTTGTATTATTATTATTAAGTTTGCATTATTATTATTATTATTAAGTTTCCATAAGTTATTAAGTTTCATATTATTATTATTAAGTTCCAAGTATCATTAGTTTTCATATTAAGTTGATGTATTATTATAAAGTTTCATGACTTTATTAAGTTTCCATATTATTTTAAAGATTCATATTATTATTATTATTAGTTTCATGATTTTATTTTAAAGTTTCATGTTATTATTATAAAGTTAATGTTATTGGAGTTTCATGTTATTATGATTATTATAAGGTTTCGTGTTATTATTATAAAGTTTCGTATTATTATTGTTACTATGGAGTTCCATGTAATTGTTTTAAAGTTCATATGATTAGTATTAAAAGTTTCACATTATTAGCATCAAAGTTTCATAGCCTTAGTATTAAAAGTTTCATACACTTTGGTATTAAAGTTTTATAACGTTTTCATGTTGTTATGTGGTAATATGATTATTATGTTCAAAAAAAAAACCCTACGTTAATAGTATTATTAAAAGTATTAGTATCGAGTTATGGTTTTAAATGTGTCGTGCCGATTTTATTATTTTACCTTTAGAAAATGTGTGTTGTGATGTTCATGTTTTCTTAATAATTATGCTCGATACATGGTTAACTAACTTATAAGAAAAGGTTAAGGTTGTGGTATGGTACGTAGGATTTGTGCGTAACTAATTATCGTAGAGATCGAGTTTTAATTTTAGAAGTTTATATTCGAATTCTAGGTCCAAGCGAGACAACGCGATAGTTAGCTCCCGTGTGTAAGTGATTTCAATAAAGAGAAGCTATCAGGTAATGTCTATGCCCTAATCCCCTTTGGATGCTTTTTACTGGTTTTATTGATTTCTATATTGATTTTGGAACTTGCATCCCGAAGGGGACTTTATCTGAAACTTGACTGTCTATTTCGTTTAAAAAAGTTTTGTTCCTTGATTCATAAAGTATGGACAGCCCTTTGGTATTTGTGTTGAAAGTGTGTTGGTTTGAAATTTTGGTTTGGAAGTGTTGGTTTTGGAAATGTTGGATTTTGAAATGTTGATTTATTACTGGAAAGAGATGGACATGCAAACCTGATTAAATAAAGGCTATGAGTATAATGCGGGTTCGGGCAGTACTCCCCAAGACCAGGTAGTTACCTGTGAGGGAGACTGTCAAGAGACCAGGTGATGCCTGGTATTGTGGATGTGAGTTAGGCGCTGATCAGTCGAATAGGAATATTCACGCGAGTCCGTGGGACTCCGAAAGAAAGAAAAGAAAGAAAGAAAAGAAAAGAAAAGAAAAGAAAAGAAACGAGTTATGCGCTGATCAGTCGAATGATGTTGTTTATGCGAGTCCTTGGGACTCCGAATCATGTTTTGCGAGTCTTTGGACTCCGAGGGGCAATACGGAAGCCCCGCCCGCTTTAAAGTATGGAAACAGGTAAGGTTGACGGATAAAAGATATTTTGAAATGTTTGACTTGTATCCCCTTCCCTTAAAATGTGTTGAAATGAATTGTAAAATGTTTTGACTGTTGGGGGTAGACATTATTGAGGTTTCCCCCCTCATGTTTGTAAATGTTTTGTTTTCAGGTGAAGATCAGTTATGTGATGGGGATGGGTAATAGAAGTGAGGACGTTAGTCTTGAAGTTAGATGTTTTGAGAATATAGCCTTGTTCATGTTTTTGGAATTGAAGTCGGTAAATGTTTAGTACGTGTTGTCTCTAAAATTCGAGTTTCTTCCGGTTGTAAATTGAAGTAAATAATTAGTAATCGTTAGTTCCTCTTTCTTGCCTTGTATCCCTTCGGGGATACGGCAGTAACGCCCAAGTAAATAAAAGAAGAAAAAAAATGAGTCTTCCGCTGTTAATGTTAGTCAATGTTTGTTTTTGACCATTAAGTTTAGAATTGAATTTCCAGGGCGTTGCACATTGTTTGGCCTATTTTGTGCTTTTTAACTTCAAAAACACTTCCAAAAGCTAGGCCAAACAAGCACTATATCTCATGTGATGCACAAAAATTTTTTCAATATTTATATATAACTAGTTTTTTTCCCATTCTTTCGAATGGGAGTAATTTAGGTAAATAAATATAAATACAAAATATATATAGGAATAAATGATAGAAGTGTTTAAAAATATAATACGAGCAGATACATACATGTCAAATATGAATCCAAACAAATTGGACACAAATAAAAAATGTGCTTAAAATTGTGAATAAGAACTAAAATTATGTATATAATCGAACCGGTATCTATTTTGGTAAATGAATTGAACAAAATAATATAGATATATAGATAACCAAAAACAATAAAAACAATAAAGGAACCGGAAAAACAAATAATATAATGTTTTGATTCATGTTTGGTCCCTTCTTCCTATCATTTGCATCTTTATATTATTTCTTTTTCCATTCTCTTTCATAAATAAACACCCGTTTAAAAGAACAGGCAAAAAGTTAATTGATTATAAATAAATGAATAAAATACTATTTCTTTTAATATTCAATATGATGAAGGCTGCTCAAACTGATAATTTTCTAGAATTATCATCCAACAAAGTTATTATTATTAGACGAATTTCTTTGGGTTTGAAGATTGAACCGCCTTGCACAATAACTTATTATTAATTCAAAAAAAAATTAAATAATTAAACAAAAAACAAACACAATTCTCTCATTGTTATTTTTAAGGGAAATTGGAATTAAATAAACCAACCTTTAGGGGTGTTTTGATTTAACGAACCAACCTTGAACATTAATATTAGACGAACTGACCTTGTCATGATGATTTTTCCAGCAAACCGCCACCGAGTCCAACTCGTCGGAGATATGACGTGGCGGCGGCGGATGCTTGTGTGGTGGTTGTTTAAGCAAAAAAAAAACATATTTTTTCTGACTTGGATTAAATAATCAATATTTTCTATTTTATTTTAAATTCCACCTCACCCCCTTCTCTCTCTTCCCCCCTCTCTCTCCTCTCCCGCAAATTATAAAATATAACCGAGTGTACGGTGCTAGGTGTGTATGGGAGGGAGTAAACCCACGCGCTTCATTTGAAAAAACACCCAACTCATTTTTGATAAAATTTCCATTACGCAATGCATACTTTCCCATATTCAATGCTGATTTTCCCAATTTTGATGTATGTTTCGGTGATAATTTTCCCACAACGTAGTGTATTTTTCCTCAAATCGAATGCATTCTTCAGAAACATTAACGCAATATTCAAACACAAGAATTCATATTTTGTTAATAAAATTCCCATTATGCAATGCATATTTTCTCTTATTCAATGCAAATTTTCCCAATTTTATTGCATTATTATCTAGATGTGAGTGTATCAAAATAAACGCATTATGTTTCGTTGATAATTTTTCCACTTCGTAGTGCATTTTTTCCCAAATCGATTGCATTATTCGAAAACATCAACACGGTATTCAAACACAATAATTCATATTTCTTGATAATTATTCCATTATATAATGCATTCTTTCACATATTTGATGCAGTATTCAAGCAATCCAATGTATACTCATCATTGGTTACTGTTTACTTAGTTCAGGAACATCTTCTTGATGGTTATCTGTTTTGCCGCCAATGTTGAGTTCGTCGAAGGTATCATCATTATTGAAGGTATCAACATCATGCTGAAAAGATTGCATCATGTCATCCATCCAACGAAAGTCATTCAATTATATTCATGCTTGATTCGCCCTCCATTTGCAATTGCTCGATCAATAGGTTCTCAGCATCAACAATGATATTATCGGTTTGTTCGATTGTTTGTTCTACCATACTTAATCTGCATAAGTGACGGCGCTAGGAGTACAATTGACCAAGCAAGAAATGAACAAACAAACGACGGCAGTGCAAGAAGGAAAAAATTTGACCAATGAAAGATACGATCGAATGATATCCACGTGATAAGGAATGAGTCCATAGTAAAATCTCACGTGAATTTTATATATACCCTACCTCATATATATACCGAGTGTATAATGCTATGTACACTCGGTCCTACCATGTAATTGCTGCTCCTCTCCCCCTCTCTCTCTCCCTCCCTCCCCCAGCCTCTCCCCTCTCACTTTCTCTCTCTATCACTCTCTCTCTCTGCCAATCAACGAACATTAAAACCTTAATTACTCCACTGGCCCTCCACCATCCTCCCACCATTTCCTTCTTCAACCCCGTCCACAAGACATTCAACTCTCTGTGAAAACAGGGTAGGCCATCCACCACCCTCCTCCTCCGTTTTCTCTCTATCATCCCGTACCCACTGTTGCTGTGTTTTGAGTGATCCAAGCTGCTAAGTCCCCAACTTTTCTCCATTGAAGAGGTTGCAAATCCTCTCATGCTTGACCCTGAACTCTCTGTGAAGAATGCATGCTCACCCACCTCTTCTTTCATCCCTGAAAGTACCTCTCTCTGTGTGTGTATATATATACACCCATTAGAAGCTAATTATGAAAAACAAAAACAACCCAAAAAAGGTAAGCAAGAAAGGAAACAGAGGACATACGTACCTAGAGAAGTCCTTGTGAGTGTAAGAGGGAGTAGATTGGGGGTAGAGAGATGAGTATGAGGAAGTATCGGAAGAGAGAGAGTAAAGAGAAAAGGGTTCTTGGTATTACTATTAATGTTATGAGTAGCAGTGTATGGGGTAGTAGTGGAAGTAGTGAGCAATGATTGATTGGTCAAAATGGATGAATTGTTAGGAGCAGCAGTAGAATGTGTGGGGATTGTAGTAGTAGTAGTAGCAGCAATAGGATTGTTGTTTAGAGAAGAAGATAAAGTTGAGTTATTTTCCACAGGCTTTCGGAACGGTTCTTGCCTCTCTGCATGTGTATCTCTGTAATACCCCGGATATGTGGTCAAAGTGTGGCTTAAAGGGATTGAAATGACTACTTATATCACCAAGGTGCACCTTCTTTTATGGTAGCTTATCCATTGGGAACCTCTCAGTTAAGCGTGCCTGGTTGGAAATGATGGGTGACCTCCTGGGAAATTTTCCCAGGCAGCGTGTGAACGAGGACGAAGCACGCTGGAAAGACTTGTGGTGGTTTGTGGAGCCAGTCAACAATCCTTAAAGCAGTTATCAGTAATGTCTGCGGCCCGGGTGGGGCCGGGGCATTACAAATGGTATCAGAGCCGACCCGCGACCGTAAGTTGCGCTAGTGGACGGGAGATCCATGGGCAGTCACCTAGCGGGGCAAAGATTCTGGAATGGATTGTGGCCACAACGAGGACGTTGTGCGCTTAAGTGGGGGTGACTGTAATACCCCGGATATGTGGTCAAAGTGTGGCTTAAAGGGATTGAAATGACTACTTATACCACCAAGGTGCACCTTCTTTTATGGTAGCTCATCCGTTGAGAACCTCTCAGTTAAGCGTGCCTGGCTGGGAGTAGTGTAATGATGGGTGACCTCCTGGGAAATTTTCCCACGCGGCGTGTGAGCGAGGACGAAGCACGCTGGAAAGACTCGTGGTGGTTTGTGGGGCCAGTCAGTGATGCTTAAAGCAGTTATCGGTAATGTCTGCGGCCCGGGTGGGGTCGGGGCATTACAATCTCACAGTACTTAGAATCAGGATATGCCTCTTTTGAACACCTCCATTTCTTCCCATCTGTTCTTCTGCACCTCCCTGGTTCTTGGTCGATCTTCTTCCCATACCCTATCTGATACGGATACCACCCCACTTTCATATTCACCAAAAAACACCATCAATAATTACATTCTAAACAGAGGTATAGAAATCATAAATGGGTGTAATCATCAGTAACTTCATATTTTTGTACTACCTCTCACCAGCTTCTACGAGATGATACGACGTTGGTAGCGCGGCGGAAGAAGGAAATCGAAACAGAGGGGGAGGAAGAGAAAACAGAGTAGGCCGGGAAAGAGAGAGAGAGAAAGGAAAGAGGCGGAGACCGGCGACTGCGAGGGCGGTGTTGGGCCAGTTTTACGGTGACAACGGCGGCGATGGGTGGTGAGTGGTGGTGGCAGCAAACTCGAACAGAGGCAGAGTGTAATAACCCACCCCAAAATCATGTTTAATTATCTATAAATCACAATAATTATCCAAATCGCGTAATAAATTTTTCGCGTTTACCTTTATTTATTTACTTATTTATTTATTGATATCGGTGTCAAGTCTCGTGCAGGAGATGGCTAAGGTGCCGAATTATCGGCTTAAAAAAAATTACTTTACATATTCATTCAATGAGTTAAAGTATTTCAGGTTATACGATGTGTATTATAAATTTATTTACCGAGAAACGGTTAATAATTATCCGCCTCGATTTCTATATATATTTTACCGTCCAAATTTTAATTTATTTAGTTTCATTTCCTTTACATAATTTTAAAGAGGTAATTTTTCCACTTTATTATTCTTAATCCAAATTCATTTGTATTTTATTTTTATGTTACCAAATTATTATCAATATATTTAATTTCCTACAAAAACCCAATACTTCAATTTATTACAACAATTACAATATATTTATCCTATTGTTATCATCCTATTACTATTTAATTAAGGTTTATTTTAGTTATTATTAGCATTAGTTTTAATTGGATGATAGATATATATGTGTTAGTAAGAGGGGCCTTGTCATTTTAGACCCTCATTTTTTTTATTTCACCTCAACTCAAGCTCTTCCCCCCTTCCTCTCTTCCTCTTCGGCCGAGCAGCAGGGGCCAGCCCACTGCTGGGTTTTTCCGGCTCCGGCGAGGTGCCCAGCCGCCGTCCAAGGTGGCCGCCGCCACCACTCTTCCTCCCTCTTGTGTTTTTCTCCAATTTTATCTTCAAGGGTAACCTCTCAAAACCCCCAATTTCAATTTCTCTAAACTCTAATCTGAAAATCTATGTTTTACATATGTTTCTTTTGTAATTTCTATCTCTTTTACTCTCTTTTATCTTAAATTCAAGTATATAATTGTATTGGTTAAGTTAGGGTTAAGTTTTGAGTACATGCATGTGTGTTTCTAAGTGTTTATGAGGTTTTATGGATGAATTCATGGTGGATGATGATTATATGTTAATGCATGTGAAATTCTTGAGAGACTCTTAGTATGTAAGGGCTGTGTTTATGTTTTGAGATTATGAATTAAGTGTTATTATGTTTAATTTGGATGAATTAGTGAGGTTTTGGTGCAAGAGTTCAAGAACAAGTCCTTTATGTTGAGTTTATGTTTAATCCATGGTTGCATGTGGTTTTTAAGGTCCTTGATGAGTAAATTTTCAAGGTTTATATTCTGGAAATATAGTGGATTGAAGTTAGGAGAGGTTTGGTTATGTTTAATATGGTTAAGAGTGAGAAAAACTCAATTAAAAACTGAGGTGTTGGTGTTTAAAACCTCTGTTTCGATTCTGGAAATTTACAGTAGTATAAAAGTGGGATTTTTGCCCAAATGTCTACTCCATTTGATAGCTTAAGGTGTTAGCAAACCATAGGCTTTGGAATTTCGAGTTTTCGACTGGTATAGCCCGAGTTACGACCAAAACCGTGAAGGTACAATTTTATATACGAATTCTGAGTCACTGTATTGAGGGCTGTTTTTCGTGCCTTTGGAGATCTCTTTAGTTTTTATGGTAAACATGAAAGTTTTAGGCCACGTTGCAAGCTTTCCAGAAAGGTATGATTCGTAGTCATCCGATGTCGGGAGTTTGAGTTACGAGCCCGGGAAGCAGGGCTGTCCAGAACAACGTTTCTGCCCAATTTAGCTTATGTAAATTAATATCTTTTGGGCCTCAAATCAACCCAATAAGGGTTCTAAGCATAAGTGTGTCATGGTTATAAGTTGTCATTTTGGAGTTATGTGTTTAAGGCTAAGAGTACCATTTTGGTGTCTTAAGTGAGTCTTAAGGATAGCTTCCAAAAGCTAGTAAGTTTGGCAAAGTACTTTTTTTCCCCATCTTTCTTTAACATAATGTTCAATGTCTTTGGTCTAACTAAGAATCTTCTTCTAGCTTGATAGCCTCCAGGTCCTAAATCAATCCAACCTTTGGTACTTAAGTCATCGATCCGAGCTTGTTCTTGTCACATTCGGATGTGTACCTCTTACTCCGTTTCGCTATTCATTTGCTATCACATCATCAAACCATGTGTGGATCCATCATTCTCATTCTAGCTTTCAAGTTATAATTACCCCAACCATCATCGATTCCAGCTTATTTTCTTGGATTCAAGCCCTTTTTATTCGAATCATCTTCTACGTCATTATTCTCATGTTTTTCCGACCCGGAAATTCTAAGGTTTTATATGCACAGCTTCTGTCCGGGCCCATTTTGGAGCCCTTCCACTCGTTTTTAGCCTCTGGTGCTGTTAACAAAGTTGTAGATTATGTTTTTCCCTATTCCGGAATGTACTCTTTCACTTCGTTTCGATTTTCCTAACTCAAGTTATGCTATAAACTCTATTTTCTAGACAACCTGAAATTTTATTCCTAAAGTTATTTCATTGATATTACTAAGTTTCTAAACTTATGAATCTAATTTAGAACCTTATTCGGTTCTTCATTTCTATTTATTCTTATTTTAGTTGACAAGTTTCGAAAGCCATCTCCAATGAGGCCGCCACAGGTCTTTAGCGTCCCAAGGTACGCGAATTGTCCAGCTTTTACAATCTAAGTTATAGTCATGATTCATTCAATTTATGCCATGTCAAGTTTTATGGTTTACAATGTCTTTATATTTAACAGTGGACCCACACTCTATGTTTATATTTACTTTCATGTTTTAGCACTCCTGATCAGAGTGCCTTGACCTGGCCAGTGTCGACTGCTTGGCAGTCACCCATTCCAAGTTTTGATCAACTTGGGCATACGCGTGTGTGAGGTGCTTGCACCGATCGTAAGGGTTCCACCTACTTTCTACTCTCATTTGTTCATGTTTATGCATATATTCATGATCATGTCATTCAAGTCCTGTTTTAATCCCCTTCCCTTGTTTTCAAAATGAATTTAAATGCCGACACCAAAACCGTTTTCAAACGGTTTACGTGCTGGAGGTTTACGTACTGAGTGTTTTCCCACTCACCTTTTTGCAATGTTTTAATGTTTTGTTTTAGGAGGTTCGAGCTCCCAGGGCAAGGACAAGTCGGTTCCAAAGTAATTCAAGGCTCTTGAGGTAGTTCTCTAAGGAATTCATCGGTCAGCAAGGGCGAGCAGGATTTTGGAAGTTGTTTTAGTACTTAAGCTATGTTTAAGTTTATATATTTTATCCAAGGGTTGTATAAGTTTTATATGTGAAGGTTCTTAAGTTAGTAAGTTACCTTGTGGTTTGGAAGTTTCTTTGGTGTTGTTGCCTTGTCTCTTTTGGGAGACGGCGGTGACACTTCAACCTAAAAAGTGTTCCGCTGCGCTAATCGCGAGCTTAGCTTCTCTAAGTAGAGTTTAACCCTGTGATTAAGGTTGGGGTGTTACACAGAGGGATAGGGCATCAGGGAGAAAGAGAGGGGAAAAGAAGAGAGAGAGAGAGAGAGAGAGAGAGAGAGAAGAGCCGGCAGTGATGAGGCGGTGTTGGCCGGTTCTCTGATAACGGCAGCCGGCGGCGGTGGTGGCAGAAGTTCACGGCGGAGAGGGTGTGACGGAGAAAAGAGAGAGACGAAGAGAGGGAAGACTACGCAAGCTGGGGGGTTGAGAGAGAGAGAGAGAGAGAGAGAGAGAAGGGGGTGAGGTGGAGGTTGTGGCGGTGGAGATGGCGGCAATGGAGGTGGAGGTGGCAGTGGTGAGGAAGGGTGATGGTGGGGTGGAGTTGAGAGAGAAAGTGAGAGGTTGGGGGGATGGATCGGGGCTGGGGGAGGGGTAGAGAGAGAGAGAGAGAGAGTGTGTTGACTGTTGAGGTGGAATTTTAAAAAATTGAAAAATGTTGGATTATTCAATCCAACTCAGCAAAAAATATGTCCAATTTTTTTTCTTTTTTCTTTTTTTTTGCTAAAACACCCTCCACATAGGCAAGCACCGCCGCCACGTCATACTTCCGATGAGTTGGACTCGATGGAGGTTCGTTGAAAAAAATAAGGTGTTAAGGTCAGTTCGTCTAATATTATTTTTCAAGGTTGGTTCGTTAAATCAAAGCACCCTAAAGGTTGGTTTATTATATTCAAATTTCCCTATTTTTAAATGTCCATTTCCAATAGGTATGTCCGAAATCAAACTAAAATTACTAAAATATATGTTAATGAAGTAGGTTTTCTATTTTTAAAAAAATTAAAATAAAAATGAAGTACTTCCTATGTCTCTTTTCATTTGTCCATTTAACATCTATTGAATAAAATCTTAAAGGAATTCAAAAAGGAAAATAATTAATGGTTGTGATTTCTCATAAAAATCAATCAATGATCAGTATCCTTCAATGCATGTGATTTTAGTATTGAGAGCGGGAAATTTTCTTTTTCTTCGTTCTTCTAAACGGGTGTCAATTTTGGTAGCTGTTGGGTCTCATTTCGAGCCGAATTGATACCATTTTTAAGGTGTTTTGCTTGTTTTAGTCCCTTGATTATGTATTAGTTATGATGATTTTGTGTTTTGATAGGATTATCAAGAGTTAGAAGGAAAATAAAGACAAAAAGCAAAAACTGAGTCAAAACCCAGATGGTAGCGCCCGCTACACAAAGGGTAATGCCCGCTACCATCCTCAACTAGCTGACAACATCTTCCGTCAAGGACGTCGCGCCCGCTACACATTCGGTAGCGCCCGCGACCAGCAGCAGCAACCAAAAAGAGCAAAATCCGCCGAAGTTGTCGCACTCACGACACCAACAGTAGCGCCCGCGACAAACTTGATCTGAAAAAAATAATGAAATTGCCGAATGAGGACACGGTCATTACCCTCAAGTGTAGCGCACGCGACCAACATGGTAGCGCCAGCTACGCCCTGTAGTAATGCCCGTGACTCGTAGCGCCCGCGACGGATTTGATGTCGCGGAAAAATTCATGCGGTGGCTGCTTGTAGGGTTTTGGGATATTTTTATTATTTTTCCTTCTTTAGTTTTATTATATAAGATACTCATTATTAGAGAGAAAAGACACTTGGACTTAGTTTTATTATTAGTTCTCTAGCTTTTAGTTTTAGTTTTCTTTGGTTTTCTTTAGCCTTCGAGTGAAATTCAATCTTTCTCGATCAATGCAAGTGATTAATTCTTCAAGTTCTTGTTTCCTTTTGCTTTTTGTCTTTCGATTTCTTTAAGTTAGTTTACACCTCAAAATCCACTTTTTAATGAAGCGGATGATTAAGGTTCCTCGAATTCTCCCGTCAGGTGAGGATTCGAGCAGTCTTACTAATCCAAATCACACCTTTCTTGTTTGTTCGGGAGGAAGATTTGTGATTCAAAGATTCAAGATTCAAGATTAGAGTAAAGATCAAACCTTCAATTCAGCTTAATGTTTTCTGCTTTAGATTCAGTAATTAATTTAGTTTTTACATTCATTGTTATTAATTGCTTTCTTGAATATGCATTCATTTTCTTGTTCAGTTTCTTGTTCTTGTTCTATTAGGTTAAGTTTTGTTTCCCAATTCATGTTTCCTTTAGTTTTTATTGTTTCGAATTCATAACTAGTGTTTGTACCCGTGTGATGCACCGGTTAATTTATCTTATTTATCAATTTTGTATTTTTTTCTTATTCATTGTCCGATTGAATGAGTGATACGAAATTTGCATATGTTTTTCATTATAATATTGTTTACAAATTATATTGTTTATAGGTTGTTTTCTATAGATTGCAGTAAGTATCACTTTAACTATAATGTTTATCTTTTTATAATTTTTTTGCCTTTGTTGTCATTGTGCTTCACATTATGGAAAAGAAGCATTACTAACATTTGGATAATATTTCAAGGTAAGTGAAGGTTTTTTTTTTAGATATGTTAATGGGCTAGTTTACTAATTTTTGATTTTTTTCCAATAGTTTTGTTAGTTGTTGCCAATTATTTTTGTTAAAATTATAATTTATTATATGAAATTAGTCACAACCTTTATTGATTAATATTAAATAGAAGTTAAAACTTCAAATAAATTATATTGTATCTGTAGGAGGTAAAAAATTGTCGGCCAATCAGAAAATGACAAGTGTAAAATAAATAAAATTTATTTGGCCAATTATTATCCACCACGTGTAAAATTAATTACGACAGTCTATTTAATTAAATTTTAAATGGAAATATATCATGGCCAATAGCGTTGTGACACGTGTCAATTATGATGCAGAAAATTATAATTATTTCTTTATTTAAAATTAAAGGAATAATTATTAATTTGGGCCCAAGCCTGAAGTCGACTCAAACCCTAGGAAACCTAGGTTTCCAGAGCCTATAAATAGGGGTCTTCTCCTTCATTTTCAACACACTACAGTCTACCCCCGACGGCATTCGGCATTCTGCACTCCAGAGGCTTGGAAGATCAAGCGCGGCGATCTCCGGCTATCAGCGCGAGGATCGAAGTCTGCAAAAGCTCAAGATCGAGTCTTCAAGCTTCTACCACATCAAGATCAAGAACTGCTTCAGAGTTCTTCACCAAGACCTGCAAAGTCTTCAAAAGAACGAACTACAAGCGACCTCCAGCTACCAAGCGCCAAGGACCAACGTCTGCTAGTTCGACAACTTCTGTTCTTCACATCAAAGACTGCAGTCATCTTCTTCGTCTGGTTCATCGATCGAGATCAAGCACTCAAGCCCTCGCATCCAAAAACATGAAGAACTACTGCTCAAGACCTTCAGCTATCAAGCAAGGATCAATGTTTAAGACCTTCAGCTCAAGAGCTGCTACAAAGTTCTTCGATTAAACCTGCATTCGAGATCGAGATCAAGCGTCCACGCCCTCGGCTCACCCAAATTTTAGGAGATTGAATCAGAGGATCATCATTATTGTATTTAATACAGAGATTGTACATACATACATTCAAATATTAATACAAATTAATTTGTTTCTCAATTTCTTGTCTTTATTTATTTTAGGCTCGAAATTTGTGTTTAGTGTATCTATGGTGGAGTACATAGTAACAATACCATCTCACATAAAACTTATGGTATATTGATGTTTTAAATTATATTTATAATGTCATGGTAGTTTTGTATTAGTCAAAGTAACATTTAATGACTTGAATAATTTTTTTAAAAAAAATAGCTTTCTCTTGATGAGTGACACATGGCAACAACACATTGATTTAGGTTTTGTTTTAATATATTTAATAGATTAGTTTAGTTTAATTAATTTAGTTATTTACTTCTTTTCATCATTGAAACCCTACCAAACTAATTCCCTATTAACCTGACACACTATCCCTGTGGATTCGACAACCCTACTCTTTAAAACATGAATTATACAACCGAACAATGGCGCCGTTGTCGGGGATGAGGTTATTTGGTAGATTAGACTATTGGTTTTGTAAATAGTTTATTGCTTTCGTAGTTCTAATTTAATTCCGAAAAAAAAGATGCGAACATAAAAATTGAAAAACAAATAAAAAATATAAATAAATAAAAAAAAGAGAGTTATGACCGATGTTAGGGTTCCACAATTTGAGCAAGAAATATTTTGGAGATATTTTGCTAGATTACATGATTATCTTGCTGAATGTGAATCATATGGTATCTTATATGATACATTAGATATCTTGGGTATTGTGTATGAGGGTGTAAATTATGAAACTCGTAATCTCTTAGAATATTATGAGTTTTCTAATTTAGGAGAAGATGATGCATTGGAATTTCTTGAATGATTGTCTAGGGATACTTATGAATTTGAACAACAAAATTCTCCCTTTGACCCCCATATTTCAAATTTTGCACCACCCTCTGAGACTTTAATCAACAGGCATGTCAATATTCCCTGTACTTTGATGATCAATCTTGTGGTAGAGAATATTTGGAAAACTCTTGTGATCCTCCCCAAAGTGATGTTGTTGAGTTTTATCCTTTGTGCTCACATTGTAAATCTCCATACCATGATTCTAAGTCTTGTTTCCGAGCTAAAGTGGATGAATTTTGTGCGAGAACGAATGAGTAAACGCAAGAATTTTTACATCAGACTAACCCTAGGGTAGAAACTTCTTCTTCACAAGTGGTTGATTCGATAGCTGAAGTAGAATATTCATCATCCTTGAGTCCTGAATTGCATGATAATTCTCTTTTGTATGATTCTGATGAGGATGATGCCTACTCCAACGGACCTCGTTTTGCATGCATTGAGCTTAGGAGATCCTTAGCTCTACCTACATCTAAAGAGCATGAGAAAAATGATTTTGTGTGTGAGGATGTAGAACTTGATAAAAACATGCTAATGATGAATCATTGTCCACACCATTGTCCATACTTTTATGTGAAGAGAAGGTTGAGTCCAATGAATGCCACAGTGTTTGTGATATAAATGAACATGAACTTGTTGAGAGTGAAATCGAATCCTTTGTGATTGAATGTGTGCTTGATACTGAACTATTCACTTTCATTAAGAATCAATGTATTAATAAGGCATTAGCTACCCTTCCTTGCGAGTCCATTGAGAATAATGTAAAATCTTGTGATAATGAACTTGAGTCTATGGGGATTGATCCTAAGTGTTTGAACTTGGTTTGTGACAATGATATTTTTGATGGTGATATACTTTGTGAGTCGTTGTTTGCATCCAAGTCTTTGCATGAGAAAGTTAAGGAATGTATTGTATTGCCCCCTCCCGTTGATTTGCATACTCAATCTCCATTTACAAATCAATGAGAGGACTCATTTGTCATGTCTCCATTTACGGTGCCTAGGAAAGTTGTGTACATTCCTGCAGTCCATCATTTCACTGATTATTCCAAGGCATTCGATAAACTGTTGAGAGCACTAACGTTTGCTGATGTACTATTGAGATTGTGGTCTTATGTTCACTATTCCGAGATGCACTCAAGGATGCATGACTTGTTACTGTCGGCATTTAATGGTTCAAAGATGGTGCTCGACATCTTGAGGTGAGATGGAGTGGCTGATACTCCATAGGTGGTTTTATTATTCCGAGATTTCATTGTTTGGGTATACTCAGTACTCGACCAGGTAATATCGTTCCCTTTCATTCTTTTTAGTACGGTTAGTGAGTAGCTTAATTTATTTTTCTTTATTTTCTTGGTGTGTTTCTTGAATATCTTTTAGGGTGCTTGCTTACCTTAATTTCTATTCCAATGAGGACATTGTAACCTTTTTGTGTGAGAGTGGGGGTGGCATGCATGCCTGCTTGATTTTCTTTTCTTTTGTGTGATTTTTAGTTTCTTTTGTGTGGTGTCACCTTATGCACAATGAGGACATTGGAGAGTTTTTGTGTGGGAGTGGGGTGATACAGTTGCCTGATAAATTTAGGAAGAGAAAAAAAATTGGACTACCACTAAGAAAAGGGCAAAAATTTTAAAAATTTTCTTAGCCAGGGGTAGTTTGTATACATGGTTGTGTCGATGATTGCTAGAATAGTGTGATTGCTTATTTAAGAATAGTTAATGAGTGCTTGATAGGCTTCAGGCTTGATTGTTGCTTTTCCTAAACATAATAACCTCACCTGTATTTGCAACCATGTGGTTTCCTTAGAATTTTCACTTCTGGCTTATTAATGTGATAGTTTTAGTTTAGGAGGGAAGTTTTGGCCTCTTGTATATCCATGCGTTAATTAAGAAAAAGAAAAATAATGGAAAAAAAAAATGTTGGTACACCTACATAGGTTGGTATGAGTGGTGCGACACTCTTACCCCTTAAGCACTTTGTTGCGTACAGAGTAACCTGTGTTGGGAGGGTAAACCCCATTTATATAGGGTTTTTTCATAGGAGTTTTACCCTTTAATATCTCTTAGTTTTACTTTAAATTATATTTTATATTGTGATTCATATATTATAATAGTAGATTTGGTGGAAGAAAGGGTGACCATTGATGAGGGCATATATTGACATAGTTTTGGGAGCATTTTGATTGTGAAATTTGAGGATTAATGTGCTTACTTGATCTTTTATGATCTTATTTCACTATCTTAACTGAGTTCTTTGTGTTTTCATCAATTTGTGCAGATTAATGATATAAACTCCAAAGCTCAATACATTTCTTGATTCATCATTGAAAGAGCTTTTCGACGATATATTATAAGATCAATTCCGAGTTGAGATGAAGGAGTTATGAGTAAGATAGTAGAAAGTGTGCGAAAACTGATATATGTCCACTCTTTTGGTCACCATTCTTTCCAACTTATGTTATGACTTTGAGGTTTATGCCAATGAAAAGTAGACTCCTAGAGCTTTCCGAAAAGTCAAGAACCAAGTGAATCGGACGTCGGACGAAGGAGATATGGCCGAAACAAGATGACCCAGAAAATTCCAGACCGACCCGTGTTGACACCAACACGGTCCGTGTTGGCCTCCAGAGAGTTCAATTTCCCCAGAAACCATCAACACGACTCATGTTGATACCAACACGGTCCGTGTTGGACCTGTTTATGATGATTTGGCCGTTTCAACTTTTCTTAATGGCTATATAATTGTAGATTCGGCTGATTCATCCTTCATCATCCATCACCATCCACCTTCATTCATTCACTCCCATTCACCATCCATCTCCATCTCTACCATCATCCATCCCTTCCTCCACGAGTCCATCCACATTCATCCTTAGTTGAAGATTGAGAGTTTATTGGAGTTCGAAGATAGATTATCAAGAAATCCATTGGAGTAGAGGAGCAAAAGTCCCAACCGACTACCATTCAAGCGAGGAATGATTTCCATCTCGGTTTACTTCTCTTTCTTTTAGATTTCATGCTTTCTAGAATAGATTTTGATATGTTTTATGTGTTTGAACATGAGTAGTGAGTAGTGTTGAGTTGTCCCACATCGGCCTTTGACACCCATATTTTTGGTGTGAAATAATGGACTTGAGCCCAATTCAACCCCAAAAGCTAATCTGACAGGGCCGCAAGTCCATTATTTCACATGGTATCTGACAGGGCCGCAAGCGCACGGTGTACGTAGTAGCACGTCAAGGTCGACCCCACAAGGACTCAATTAGGAGCTCAATAAACTAATCTCTATCACGATTGCTAAGCTAATCAGGTTTTCGGTTTTGGAAGATTTTAGAAAACTAAATAAACTAATAAAGCAGAGAAAAACAATCAAAGGTTCTAATCAAGAGAGAAAGACTTCTAGGGAAATGCTAACCAAACAACGAGTTCGATTACTAAAACCTAGCCTGCACAATCATACATTCAAGAATGAATCAAGAATCAACAACCTCTGAATTCTATCGCCCTTTTGATGCTAAATAGAATTATTCTAAACAACCTAATCAACAACTTTCGTCTGCCTTTTAGATTAATCAGAATAGAAGGCCTTAAAAAGTCAGGTTATCTAATGATTCCCTAGTTTACTACTCCTTTTTCAACTTTCGTAATCCTAGGTAGACAGGTTGGTAGTCAGATTACCCTAATTCATCTTTCAATACTTCTTAGGTTAATCTCAAACTCATGAATATTCGAGCGCTCAGAGAACACACATGAACATGGAAAACACAACCTTCTATTGATTCTAATCAAGAATTCATGCACAAACTAATAACAATCAATCAAACTACAGTGTTTCGGGTTGCAAAACCCTAGAATTCAAGAAATCTACTCACTCATATTCAATGAAAACACAAAACAAGTTCCAAACATCTTAATCGAATCTCAAAACTAAGAAGGAAATCGAAAAGAAAGAAAAGAATTGCGAAGAATACAACCCGTCGAGTCTTTCGATCCCGGGGTAGAAACCTTCTCCGCGGACGTCGCTCCTTTCCTTTGCGAATCTTGATCTTGGTTTCTCTTGAATCGATTCGGTCTTGAATCTTGATGGTGGGGAAGACGAGTAGAATGGAAGTATTAGGGCTCTCTTTTTTTCTCCTTGACGGCCAAAGAATGAAGGAAAACTGATAGAATATGAATCCCCCTTGAAAAACCGTCGCTTCCTCGCTTTTCTACTCGCGAAAACAACCGCTCTACATAGGCAGTCCGCCTCGGTCCGTACAAGTCTGTACACCACGGACCGTGGTGATCACCACGGGCTGCCCGAGGTTGCCACTGTTTCGTTTCTTTCTTCTTTCCTTCGCAAAAAATGAGTTGGGCACAAGGAGTGACCTTGCGGACATGGCCACCACCTCTGCCGCCGAGGTTGCCTTGCCGGCCATTCCTTACTCCTTTCCATCCCAAATTTGTACCACGGTTTGGGTTTGACATGAAGAGGTCCGTGGTATATTTACTCTTGCCTGAAGTTGAGAGAAAGTTGGTGTTTTGGCCTCAAAACCTACAAATTCACATAAAAAACAACAACACCAAGTGTAGTAGGGAAATTGGAATAAAAATCAAGGTTCACACACAAAATTATCCCTAATTCACTATTGAAAACCCCCAAAAACATAGTCATGAAATGCAGTTATCATTGATCTTTGCTGAATAAGATCGAGATGGGTGCACTAGAGGATTCGAGAAGGTGTTGAAGTGGTAGAAGACTGTGTCTGCAATTGGTCTTCAAGTGGGAGATTGTTGGGTGTGAAGACCAATTTGTTGGGATAAAAGACCAAATATGAAGAAGGAGCGAAAGAAGGAAGAAGATCGAAGGAAAGAAAAGCGACGGCGTTTCTGCGTGGCGATGCCTGCGTCGAGCTTCACGCTTGAAAGCGGCGGCGTTTTTGGAAACGCAGCCAACGTTTTTGGAAACGCAGCTAGCGTTTTGGGTTCAGCGTGCGACTCTTTGTTGGGCTTCGTCCAATGGCCCATGTTTGTGTTATTTCCTTGCGATGGCTATTTTCTAGATTGTACCCTAGGGTTTCCTTTTGTACCTTCTAGTATATATAGGGATCTTGTTCTCCTTGTTTTTACAATCACATAGCAATTGAGAGTGTTTCATCTTATACCACAAGAGATTGACCTATAATCTCTGTGTTCCTGAGGGAGTTGTGTGAGGCTCAACTGAGAGTGTTGAGTTCTCAGGTTGTAACCCTAGGAAGGTTGTGAGAGATTGTGAAGGTCTGAGAATCTCTGAAACACCGTTGTAATCCTCTGATAGTGCATTGTTCGTGGTTTTTTCCCGGTTTGAGTTTTTCCACGTTAATTCCTTGTGTCGAATCTTTATTTATTTTTCTGCCTTTATTATTATTTGTCTGCTAACCACGCCCTAAGAATCCTAACAACTGTTTGTAAAAAGCAAAAACACATTTTTAGAAACTAGGCCAAACAGACACATACAATGCTAGTTATTGGGCCTGTTTGGCAAACAGCTGATAGCTGTTGGCTGATTGCATTGGCTGATTGTTGTTGGCTGATTGTATTGGCTGATTGTATTGGCTGTTTGGATTGGCTGTTTGGAAAAGTTGTGATTGATAAAATTAGCTAATTCTAAATTTTTTTTTTGCTAAAATTCCATTTATACCCTTTATCACTAATATGATAAATATGCATCAAATATTGGGACCAATAAGCTTTAGGATGACATATGGTGTAAATTTTGACAACTTTTGGACAAAATGGTCTTTTCCACTATCAGCCATTCTGATACAATTTCTCCTCATTTATTGAAAAATGGCTTATTAGACCAATAATTTAATAGAATGGATATTTACCAAACATCCCAAAATTTATTTCACCTCCTAATAAGCCAACTGCGATAATAGAAATGAATAAACTGCTTACCAAATAAATTTATCGTTTATAATACAAACTTCTTAACCATTATGAGAGGCGTTGAACAATAGAAAAAAAAGAAAAAACTCAATTTATTTGTTTACTCAGGCAGCCGTGGGGAGGAGGTTTATAGCCAATTTAGGCAATTTAGCGACGCATTATTATTTATTATTATTTTTTATTTAGAAAAGGAGGGAGGAATGAAAAATGTAGCTAGGTTTTGGTGTATCACTGAGGCCAGTCGTCTCTTCCACTCCGGCAAACAGCTCGCGTTCCTCATCTCTCGGTCTCTGTCAATCTGCACTTTGTCTCTCTTCCAGTTCCAGATCATAATGAACTCAATTGTCACTTGACAATTACATGAATTTCTTCATTTCATTTCTTAAATTGCGTTTGTTGCCACCCTATCGTAGCACTATACCACCCTTTCTTGGTTAGTCTTCTACATTCTACTATTCTACTTCTATTTGGCTTCTAATTCATCCACCCAATTCCTTTATTCCTCTTTTCTTTTGTCAAGTTGAATCTGCGATTAGTTGTTCTAAACTTCAGTCCTTCTCGCTTTGTTTGATTCAGTTGGTTTTATGTATGTGTTATTTGCTGGTTCACCTGTAAACCTTATTGAGTTTGGTAAATTGAGTAGCATGTGATGACCTTGAGATACTAGAACTCAAGGGGTAACCACTTATGATGTTCATTTAGTGGCCATTTATTGATGATTTTTCTAGAATTATGTTGTTTTAGATTGATTTAAAGGTGAGAATGAATCTTAAGATAGTCAAACAACTTTATACATAGACTACTACTATCTTTGATCTGAGTTCCCCATGGATCTTAGGTACTCTTGATCCTAACATCTTTGGGCTTGGGGCTTTGAGATCACCTTCTTTTGTACAACCCTTTGGTGTCTGCTAATACAAATTTTGACTACTTATAAGAGAAACGGGTTACTAAATGAATGAGAAGCATTTTGCATGTTTAGCCACAAATGTCAAATATCTTTGCATTAGCTTGCTTGAGTCCCTACTTTAGATTAGTTTTTGGTGCTTAAACTTTGGGAGACTAATTGGTAGGTTTATTTGGACATGTGGTGCCTCTCCTTTATTTTGACATATCCCCCTCTACTTTGCCTTTTCTTTTTCTTCAACCCCAAAGAATGCATTTTTGTTTAGCTTGATTCTAGAAGTTGGTGGTCTGTGGGAGTTGGAGGTCAGATTTGGTTTAGAGTCGCTGTCTTCTTTTTAAGTTCTTACCACATCCTCTTCCCCCTTACCCTTAAAAAAAAAAGAAAAAAAGAAGTGACTAACCCTAATTGACACTAGAAAGATTGCTAATAGAAGACTTTGTTGCAGCATAAGTGAAAAGGAATGAGGGAGACTAAGTATAATGACATGGATCAACCAAGATACAAGAAAGTGAGGATGATAGGATGGAGAACAACATATAGGATGGGTATGGGATTTATATTCTGGGTCATTGGGATAAAAATACTTCTACTTAAACCATCAATAAAGGAGATTTTCAAAATACAAACATTAAGGGGCTGTTTAGCTAGAAAGGAAAAGGGTCCCCTCTAATTAGAGGAGGAAAAACTGAAATTTGATACTTGTGAGTTTGATGTTTCTGTCTTCTCTTGTGGTACTGGGAGCTTGTTTAGTGACGAGGTGCTCATAGTAGAATGTTATCTACATGCATTGTAATAATGAGAAAAGTGAATGTCATTCAAATAAGTACAAAGGATCAATGAAGTTTTTGTTGTATTTATATTGGTCTTCCCTTTTATGTATATGATGATTGAATTTTACATGAGCAAGATTTGGATTTTGTTCAAGGCAATATGATATTTAGGGCATTCATTTAAATAATTGTATATAGCTTGTTTTGCATGATAAAAGATGGATATAATGTGTTTTCAATGTTTGTTTGTGTATTGCATAGAAGTTTCCCTCTTTCTTTCGATATGGGATCGTTTGTGCTTTGAGTAGGCCCCATGTGTTTGATTAGGACTTAATTTTGTCATCGCTAAGGGGTTATTGGGTTCAGAGCATCATTTGGAAGGGAAATGCAAATATGAAGTCTAAAAATGCCCCGTGGGTTTGATTGGGACATGGTTTTGTTGTAGCTAGGGAGTTATTGGGTTAGGAGGATGCTTTCAAAGAGAGTTGTAATTATGATTTTTTTTTCCAGCTATCTTTTGGTTGTTGTTCAGTTGTTACTTGTTATGGATGGTGGAAAATAGAGTTTTCCAAGGGTTGACATTTCAGTGGAATGGTCAAAAGATATGTAGCTTGATTAAGAGGTGGAGGTCTTGTTTTGTCTTTGATTGATGTAATTGATTTTTTCAGATGGCCTCTTTTTTTGATTGTGAGTTGTGACTTCGACTCAGCTTTGTGGGTATCAATATATATTAATATTAATAGTGTAACTCCTAAACTTAACATATATGCACATGTTTAATTTTTGGAGGTTTGAACTTTTCCTAACCTAATTCCAAACTTACTTTAAATTACACGCACAGACATATAATTAAGTTTGAAGTTTTTCTCACCTATTTCGAAACCTAACATTGAGCCTTGCGGATGATTCTTAGTCTAAAACCAAAACCAAAACCAAAACCAGTATTCCTAATTCCCGCCTAGCGAGGCATGAAGGAGGGGTCAAATCAGTCTAACTTTGTACCGTTCCGGGGATGTAGCAGCCTTACCCCTTGCAATTTAGAGAGGCTGGTTCCATTTAACACAAAATCTAAAAATCGTTTGCTACCTACTACTTCATGGAAAAGCAGCAGAGGAGGTTTAATGATTCTTAGTCTGTCTCGTGTAATTTTATATCAGGATTTACCCAGCTTTTCATACTTTCCCAAACTGACACAACCTTTTCGTATTTACTCCAATTTATCCAAATTGACCAAAATTTACCCAACCTACCTCTTGTTATCCAAACTTACCAACCTTCCCATACAAACACGTATCTACCCTGCCCTATCCAATCCCAAAGGAGCCAGCTGTCGTGCCCTTTTAATAAGAAATTTTCATGATTGAACAAAGCTATAATTACCTGCTCAAATAAAAGGATCAGTGTTGGCAGTTCTTGTCCCTGAGAATCGTATTGTTGGATGCATGATCAACTCTCCATTTATTCTTATAGATATATGTGTTTGATCTATGTCCTCCTAATGACATCTTTTTGTATTGCATTGTATACTGCAGTTTTCAGGACATTGGATGGTTCTGCTTCTAGCTAACTATTTTTTTGATAGGAAAAATAGCTATATTAATTATTAGGAAGAATTACATTAGATGCTTAGGAAGCGTCCTACAAAGTTATGTGCAGCCAAAATAAAAAATCTGTTTCTAGCTAACACTTATACTGGTTTCCATTTCCCTGTTCTTGCAAAGCTTGGTATTCTACAAATGTATTGCTTCTTGTAACATATTTTTTGACAGATGTGTGTGTTATAGCTTGGTAGTATCTTGGATTGAAGTTGCAAGCAGAGTACTAGTCTGGAAATGGTCAATAACTCTCTACCTCCTGCGGTGTTACAACCTCCAATTCCTCAGAAATCCTCAGGTCCTCCATCATTTGTCCCTGGAACTACTTTACCATCAGTGCCACCGCAGATTTCAGTTCCTGCGCCAATCTCACAAAGAGCCTCGTTGAATGCTGCAAACTTTTCTCTTACTGGAACCTCGCAGCAGGGGTCAAAACAGGAGTTATCAATTCCAGTATGTACTTCAATAGTATGTGGTTTATGCTGGTTAAGTTACTTTGGGGGTCAATTTGGCTAATTGACTTATCGCGGGATGACTATAGTATTGCTGAATTTGTATCTGAATTTTGGTTATCTTTCGACCCAAGGAATTTTGACATTTTGTGGGATATTTTCTTTCACGTGCTTCCTTTTTTGAATAGCCACCTAAGCTACTTGGTGCCTTGACTTTAACGATGGCTTCTTTTAGAAGAATCCGAAACCATTGTCAGTTTGGTAGCCTTTTAGTGGAAATGGCCTCCTTAAAGTCTCTTAAGTGCTATAGAGAATTAGTTGATTCTTAGTTGTATGATGGTTGCATGAAAAGGTGTAAAGAAAGAACTTGGTAATTGTCTAATGAAGAATCAAGGTGATTTTAATGTTCTCTACTGAAAGGATGATTGTATGGATATTTGTAAAGAACTGTTCAAAATTAAACCTTCACATAATGTTGGGGAGTGCAGAAAATCTTTGGTATAATTTTCTCTGCATATATTGTTCTTGTACGTCATGGGATCAGCAAAATTGATGTTCATTAAGCTAGATTCCTTTGTGTTTTTGCATTAGTTTAATCTATACTCCAACTCTTTCAATATGGGCCAAAATGGTTTTTGTTTTGGGAGAGAGCTGGGTTTCTTAATTTTATTTCCTTACTGTGCAAGTTATGGGATTGTGTTTTTTTTTTTTGGGGGGGGGGGGGGGGATAGGACCAGGCATCTGATATTTGATTTACTGCTCTCTTTTGTCATCACAGAATGTAGCAGATAGTGGCCATAAAGATGTAAGAGGAATGTGTAATTCTGGTTCATCACCTGCTCATGCTACTCCAACAATGACTTCTACTGCATCTAGTTTCAGTCAACCAGCAGCACCAACTTCTGGCACCACTTCGTTTCCATCACCTTCCATGTTTCCTGCCCCCCCTGTGACACCTGGTTTGCCAGGAGTTACCGGTTCATCTGTTCCATCTACTCCTGTAGTTTCTTCAGCAACAATGGGCTCTTTCTCTCCTGCTGTTTTGAGACCTAGTATGCCACCTGCCGTCTCATCACATCCAACTTTTCAACCACAAGTATATCCTCCATTCCCAGGTATGCCTGGAGGCATACCACCTCAGGCACATTGGTTGCAGGCTCCACAGATGGGTGGACTGAGGCCTCCATTCATACCTGGTCCTCCTGTTTATCCTGGTCCCTTTGGTTTGGCAGCACGACCTATTCCTTCTGTGCCTTTGCCTGATGCTCAACCTCCTGGCATTACGCCTGTAGTAAATCCTGTTGGAAGCATTCCACCTCCCTTTCCTTCTGGCATTCAGAAGACACCGAGTTCTGGCATGCAAGTGGAACTATCACCTCCTGGAGCTGGTTTGTTTCAGTTACTTTAATATTTGTTAAGCTAGCATTTGTAGCTTATTCGTTACACTAATGACAGTGTTACGTTTTCAGGTGATAGTAACCAGGCTAATGACACTAGTACCAAGGACGATACTTTTAAGAATGATCAATCGGATGCATGGAGTGCTCACAGAACTGAAACTGGGGTTGTATACTACTATAATGCTATAACGGGCGAGTCAACGTATGAGAAGCCTTTAGGTTTCAAAGGAGAGGTATTGGAAAATCTGCATTGTTTGCACTAATAAAAAGAGTTGAAGAATGTTCATTTGTTTCTGAAGTGGCGTTACAGTATTCTTGCTAAGAGCCTAACACCAGACATTATATTATTGGAAAGATTTACTAGGAGACAAACTGTCCAGAGCCTACTAGCATAGTGTGGATTGATTTTCCTCTGAATCTCTATTGCTCATCCACAATTTTGATTGGTGCAACCGGGCAAGCACTTTTATACAACTGAAAAGAAAGTGCAATTGTCGACATATCTTAACTATCTTGAGCTTTTCCTCTTTTAGTTTCATTTAATCATCTTAGTTACTGTTGAACTTCTTCCATGAAATTTCATGCACTCAAATTTTTTGATTGGGCAACACTTTTTGAGGAGTTATATGCTTCATAGAAAATTGTGGGTAATGTCTTATAGACCACCTCTTTTAGCGCATTCATACAATTTTGGACTGAATATGTTTCTGTTTGAATAATTGGTTTGTTTGGTTATATCATTGTTCAGTATATTTAAGTGGTGTATTTTATCAAATTAATAATCAAGAACTGTAATGTTCATGCCTTATATAGCATGCTTTTATATGCATATACATACATATATATATATATATATATATATATATATTTATTTATTTATTTATTTAGAATGGATTTAAGGTTGCGGAGGGATTATTACCTTTGCCTTTTTCATTTAGATTCTATGGATGTTGGCTTCTAGGTCTGCATTGGTTTGCAGTAGATCCACGATATTTAGTGGTTGCGCTGATGCATTCAGTTGTGTCCATCCCCACCTTAGTATTAGAACAGGCCTTGTGTGCTTTTACGTTTATATTCGTGATTATTTCATGTAGTGATTCTTTATCAATCATGTCAAATTCTTTCTTGTTAGGAAGAACTTAAAGTTAATTTCAACTGAGAAGGGAAGGTGGTACTGAAATTGGAAAAATACGACTACTCAGGGTTGGATATTTGCTCGTTTGTTGGAGTTGGTATGTTCTCGGATTTCAGTTAGTGGAGTAGGGGCTATAATAGCAACATTGGTTGGGAGGAAAGTCGGGGAAAGATGAGAAAGATGCTAGCACCATATTGATGGATATTTGTTGATGATGGTTGTATCTGGTTGTTGCCTGCTTGATAGGTTGTCACTGGTGGTGTTGCCATATCAGAACAGTAGAAAATGCTGTAACAGTCTATGCTCTCTGCAAGTTGCTGTTGCTGATTGGAGGGTGTGCCATGAAAGAACCAAAAAGATTACCAGTGTTTTGTGTATGATGAATTGGGTCGAGGGAATGATATACAACTTATTGTCAGCTTCTGTCAGTAACTTAGGAGGCTAAGCACTGAGCTGATTAATTAAAATATACAACTTATATACATATAGATATACAAGTATTTGCATGTGTATATGCACAATTATATACATATATTTACGTACAACATATTTATATGTTCGCAGGCATATTCATATATGTGGGCATATGTACGTGTGTATAGATATTGGCTATGTTACTCAGACTCGGGTACGCGTGTCCATATCGGACACGGTCACACGGATATGGGTCCGACATGGAATATGAAGAGCTAGAGTAACATAGGATATAGGTACATGGCTATTATAGGTTTGTGAGGCTCGGTTGTACCCATGTGCAAGGCACTGAATATTTTGAGTTTAAGCTTCTTAGTTTCTTGATAAGATAGCATATGTTTGCCCTTGTGAGCTACTTGGGCTCATTCTTCTCCAAACTTAATTTTCTTTTTCTTTATTTTTTTTTGGTTGGGAGGAGGGGGTGGGGGGGGGGGGTGTGTGTTGGGGTGGGGCAAGCATGCTAGGGAAACGATTTTAGAAAAGCTTAAAACTATTCTTGGGAAACAATTTTTGTAGAAGGTACCCCTAAAATCATAATGTCCTAGTTTTTGCTTTCTGCTTTTGATTCTTGGAAAGGCGCCCCGTTATCCGGAATGTCGTTAAAGTGGTTCTGGTTGGACTTATATATCCTTCTGTAATTATAATTCCTACCTTATATGTGATGATATCACCAAATCCTATCCCCTATCTGTCTCTTTCATCTCTCTGTTTTAGATTTGCTTCTCCGAGGGACACCTAAATCACGTCAAACCATGTGGTGAAATTTCTCCAATTACTGTTTCGTTTTGGTCAAAACTTGTTTGTCTAATTTATTAGCTGGTGTCGCTAGGGAAGTTTTTATCACAAATTTTTTGTTTAACAAGTCACTAAGTTGATATTGAGTCGGACAAGATTTACAAGTTGATAGTAAATCTAAAAGGCAACTTGGCACCCGCCACAAAAATGTTGTCAAATTAACATGTAGAAGTTGCATGCAAAAAAAAAAAAAAAGCAAAAAATGGTTTTTAAAAACTAGGCCAACCAACTGAAAGTTTTATAAAGAACTTAGTCAATAAATTACGCCAAACACTTCATAACTTCTCCAAAAACAACTTTTAGAAAAAGTGTCTTTGAGAAACAAGAACAGTTCTATGGAAATTAGGATGAACAAGTAATAAGAAGTTAAGTGATAGAAGCTCTATTTAGGAAGGGCTACAGTTTTCGCCAGAAAAGTTGCAAAGAACTTGTCACTACATGATCTTGCATGGAAACGGTCGACTCTAAGTAGCTTAGAGAATGATTGATTCACATACGTTATCGTCTTGATGGAAGTTCTCTCATGTTGCTTTGGCTCGTTAATTTGTTTGGTGGGCTTGTTTTATAGTTGACCTTTTATAGTTTGGCCACCTAACTTTTCTTTCTCTCTTGTTGCTTCAACACATCGTGTGCTCTTATCTCTGCCAATGATTTTTTTAGCTCATGTAATGGACGTTTTATTTGGGCAGTCAATGTGAAACTTATTTGCGATTCTAACGTGAATGTTGTTATTATTACTTCAACATCATGATGTGGTAAATGCACAATTGATTTTTGTTTCTCTTGTTAACTGAATCCTCTTATTCCTTTAATACAAGTGTTTTGTTTCCAAATTTGTCTCACGGTGAATGGTTTTGGGCCCCTATTTCTAAGCAACATTCTCTTAAGCGCCTTAGGTGAGGAGGAAAAAGTTTATGTCAATTTGGGTTCTTGTTGTTTAATAGAATATTGCAACTGTTTCGAACCATTCTGTCTTGCTTTAGTGAAAACAGAATGTTTTAGTTATGATCCTTTCTGTTACTGATTGATGGTGCCTTGTTAATCCCTGTATTTGAAACTATTTTTTATGCTTTGGAACTGCAGCCTGGCAAGGCGGTAGAGCAGCCAACTCCTGTTGCATGGTGAGTTCTCGTATTATGTTTCTGATTTACTAATTTCCGTGCCTGATTTGGGATATATTCTTCACAGATAATGGAGTGTAACATCATCCATGTCCATATGCTGTTATTCTTTGTGGAAATTGTAGGATCTCTTTAGATTCTTTATGAATAACGCTAGCATGGTCACGATCTATTGGGCTGTCTCTGTAGTGTGGACACTAGCTTCTTGGGCTATTCTGCGTGTCCCTGGGCTGATATGCACAACTTGACATGCACTATTGTGCATTTATCTTTCTGTTTTAGTATTCTAGGTTCTTTATTCATGTCTCCTTTTCTTACCATTAATTACTCATAATTTGCATGAATGGACTGATGACAATTCCTAATTAGTGGTGTATATGAAGGGAGTCATGAGTTGCTGACTTTCTGTTGCTGTGCATGTCTTCTTCTTTAGGGACTTGTGACAGAAAGTCCAGTGCACTGTATGATGTACTAGTATGTTGTTACGATGCAATTTAGGGATTTACTCTTGTGTTTAACTGGGTATGGACTGCATAATATTGATACTTTTGAGTCTCAAATCTATATGTTCTTTTGTTATTGTTTCTGCGGAGTAGTAAAAATGTATTCATAGGCATCAAAAAGGGATGTTGCCCGTCCTTAGATTGGAAAAGGCCAAAGCACGAGGTCTTTAGGGCCTAGGTCACAAGCTTCAAAGCAAGAAAAAAAAAGGAAAAAACAGCCATTTAGTTCAACATAGAAGTTCGACAGAGGAAGAGGAAGAGTGACTGAGAAAGGAGAGGAAGCTAGCACCCAGAAGCCAAAAGAGGCACAGAGAGAAATTCGAGAGAGAGGAAGAAGGAAGAAGAGACTTATATGAGAGAGAGCAGCATAGCAGGAGAGAGGAGTTTTCTTTAAGAGTTTGAGTGACGCAGATAGCAGAGACAGACAGAGAGAGAGAGGATATGGTTTAGATTATAATTGCTTTGCCCTTTTCTTTTTAAAATTCACCTAGAGCCATCTATCTATAATGCAAAAAGCACGCTTTTCTTGCACCTTGTGCCCTGAAAAAAGAAACACAAAAAAGCCCCCATAAGCCCACACTTTCAGAATGGACCACACTTCACTCTGCAAAACCGGGGATGCTCCGTTTGGTTTTTTACATCTCAGGCGTGCTTTTTTAAACTAGTTACCAATGTACCAATGTACAATAAGGGGTACGCTCCAGAAAAGCCATCTTGCTATCAAGGCTAATCTTATCCACAAAATTCCCTAAGGTAAATGTTGTATGAACATTGAGAACTTCACTTCAAATATACGAAGATTTCAAGAAATGAAGTTTGAATTACTTGCTCATAAAGAAAAACCTACAATTCCGCTCCTTGATACTCTACCATATTGTCGAAGAAATCATCTTTCAAATACCTTAAAGCCAAGATTTCTTTGTCCGCCTTCTCCAAGTGACAAGAATATCCTTAGTAGTCTCAGGTTGCACCAACTTACCCTCAATTAGGAGAAAGATAAGGGCCAAGGCCTGGGGACCCACTTACATAGGACAAAAGACAGACTGGACACCTGCTGGCTCAGGAAACCTTTTTGTTGGTGCCCTCCTTAGCCAGAATTTTGTGGGAACTTTAAACCTCCAAATAGTATGGGTAAGGAAATCAAGTTGAGTTGATGTAACACTAACCAATCTGCAAAAGCTCCTTACAATGAACTGCTCTTTTGAATCATTGGACAAATAATCTTGTCATTGCCCCTCAGTTGCTGGCTACCTCCTTAGCTCCGCTTGTGTTGGTTGTTTGTATTTGCTATTTATATGAGGTGTTTATCTTAGATACTTTTTTGCAAAGAGTTTTTTGTAAGATTAATTACTGCTGTCAAATTTTTTTGATAAAATTCCATTTGAATCCATAGATTTATTTTTGTCATATAAAATTTCAATTGAACACCATGATTTTTATTTGTTTTATGTTTATTTTTTCCCTATATGGAACAAAGGATTATGTGACATAAAAATTACTTTGATATATATTTTTTGATAGGTAAAAGATATATTAAAGAAATAAAGAACTGATGCTCAACTAGCACCATACAGAGTTATTTACAACCAAAAAACAAACTTTCCTCAAAATCCACCGCATCAAAATAGGAGCTGAACTTCCCATTAACCCAAAAGAAGAGAGACTTGATAAAATTGTCTTTCAATCTCTAAAGAGGGATTTCAACTCCCTCAAAAACCCGTCGGTTCCTTTCCTTCCAAATAACCGAAAAGATCACATGAGGTATGACCAAGGCCTTCTTCTTCTTGGGCTTCCTGCCAAAGAAACTCTCCCAAGATAGGAGATGACTCCTAATAGAATAGGATACAACCCAACCCAACCCAAGACACACCAAGACAACTCAATGCTAAAGCCCAAAGAGATCTGGTGAAGTCACACTGCAACAAAAGATGATTTGGAGATTCAAGTCCCCTTTTGCACATGCTACACCTATTAGCCATCATCTTCCCCCCCCCCCCCCCCCCTTTTATCATAAGTCAAGATGCTCTCGTGAGTTGTTTCCCAAACAAAAAAAACGCAACCTTCAAAGGGGCATTGGACTTCCAAATGATGATACATGGAAAAGCTCCAACCTCCAGAAGATGCAACTGGGAAGAATCCATGCTACAAAGATATGAATAATAGGAGCTCACAGAAAAATCCCCCTCCTTAAAACCCATCTCACTGAGTCTATAGAAGAGTCCCCAAATTTGGCCTCATTAAGGGTATTGAAGAAAGTAACCACGCTGGCTTCGTCAGCAAATCCATCCCGAAGAAAAACAGGAGACCACACATTAGACCCTAAAGATTGCTCCCGATAATCCGCAACAAAAATACTTTGATATTTACACTAAAAAGAAAACATAAACAATCATCTAGAATACTAATTGAGAGCAAATAAATAAAAAAAGGTTGAAAGAAGATGACTAAATCCCTCTTGCAAAATCAAAAGACAACACAAAAAGAAAGAGAAGGGGACATAATTGGGATAATGGAATTGATGTAATTTAAGTGTTAATGGTAATTGATTTTATCTATTTTTTTTATATGAATTCTAATTTATGTGATATCTAATGTCCTTGCCATTTGCACATGGTTTTGTTTATTATTTGTTTAGATATTCCTATAATGAGTGACATTTAAATAGTATTCAAATTTGTATCGTATTAAATTAATTAGTTTAAATAATTTAATTGTTGTGTTAGAAGTGAAAATGGTGTAGTTCTTAGATTAAAAAAAGTGCAAAGGGTGTGGGGCTCGAGGCCTGGGCTCCCAAAGTGCGGGTGCGTGCTTTTCGTACACAGGTTGCAACATCAACAACTTAGAAAATAGAGAAGGAAATTCGAGTATTAATTAACAATAAAAAAGGAAAGGAAAAAAAAAGACAGAGATGTGGTTAATGGAGAGTTCCATCGAGGAAGAGCAAATAAACGGTGAGAGAAACTGGGAAGAAGAAGAAGGGGGGAGGGGGAAGAGGAAGAAAATAGACTTATCTAGAGGCAAGAGAGAGCAATAATAGCTTACGGTGCAAAAAGCCTTTGAGCTCGGCGCCCCACTAAGAAGTGTGAAACAGCCTGCGTACCGGAATGGGCTGGTGTTCGGCCTGAAAAAGCATAGGGGGTGTGCCCGTGGCCATTTTTAGGCTCAGGCACACTTTTTTTAAACTAAGGTGCAGTTTAGGTTAAACATGGACATTTTGATCATTTGGATTGTGAAAATCCAAAATGCCATTCTGAAAGGCTACTTGTTTTTGTGTTTTCAGAAATGGCCTTTTGACCAAAAAGCCAATCCAAATACCAAATGCTGACTAGTCAAAACAGCCAAAACACCAGTTTAGCCAAAACTCCAACAACTGAACACCCGCTTCATGTTGGCAAGCAAAGAAAGAGGACTCAAGACACTTGCCTTTTCGCAATCGTTGGGGCTTCTTAAGAGTTAAGAAAGCAGCATTCCAATATATTATGTTGATCACCATTACACAAACTACTTGTTATTTTGTTAATTACTCATGCGAGTGCTTATTTAGCTGTGCACTGGTTAGTTCTCTTGTTTTGCGTAGTAAATAATATTTTTCGGTTATTGCACTATCTGAAAGTCCTTTTGCGAAGCTTCCCTTTTGTATCATCATTATCCTGAATTTCCTTGTTTGTACTTGTAGGGAGAAGGTGATTGGGACTGATTGGGCATTGGTCTCAACTAATGATGGCAAGAAATACTACTACAACACGAAAACTGAGGTATGGAGGATTTGTTATAGGTCTTGTTGATGCTCCCTGGCAACAACTTTGTCAGACCTGTAGTATTTCCCTCAACTTAAAGCTGTGTGGTTTTCCCAGTGACCTATTAAAACTAGTTTAAGCAAAATTAAGCATGGTTTTTCATCAAACTGATCGAATTTGTGCAACTTGGGACTTTGCTGCCACCTGGCAACAGGTATGTAAGACCTGTAGTACTTTCTGGATCTTTATTTTTCAGTTGCCATTCCTTGACCATTCTTTTGGGGTTGAATAGAGGGGATATTCTGGAGGACCACACCTTTTAACTTCTGATAGTTCTGTTACTGTGTTGATGGCACTAAAGATTCAGTGAATAAATTCTTGTCTTTGAATAGCAGGTGTACTAGATATATTTAGTGGATCATTAGATAAATTTCACAGTAGGTCATATTTGCAGAAATAAGATGTGTGGCAAGTAAAAAGAAATATGATAGCCTGTTTCAGATAACTCTCCTCATGCTAAGGAGTGCATTTGGTCCTTTGTGGTGGGGGGGGGGGGGGGGTTGGTGTCAAATACATAGCTCATTAAAAGATTTTTCTTTTTCCCTGATATCTATGTCCTGGTCATATGCCTTTTGACCTTCCACTATTCATTGCTTTGGTAGGTGTTCAATAAATTTTAGTCTATTTGCTGGACAGTTGCACTGTGCTCTGTCCATCAGATGTTATTTCCGAATTTGGTCTTTTCAACTGGTCGATATCTTCCACTATCCAGGTTACCAGCTGGCAAGTCCCAACTGAGGTTGCGGAGTTGAGGAAGAAGCTGGAAGCTGACATTCTAAAAGAAAGCTCAATGCCTGTGCCAAATTCCAATGTATCAAATGAGAAAGTAACCAGTACTGCTAGTTTAAGTGCTCCTGCCCTCAATACAGGAGGACGTGATGCAATTGCTCTCCGAACTCCTTGTGCTCCAGGATCATCTTCGGCTCTCGATTTAATTAAAAAGAAGCTGCAAGAATCAGGAGCTCAGGTTACCTCTTTCCCAACTACTGCTGTCTCAGGATCAGCCTTGTTAGAAACTAATGGATCTAAATCAGTTGAGGCTACAGCCAAGGGTATGCAGAGTGAGGGAATCATGGATAAACCAAAAGATGCTGATGGAGAGGGCAATATATCTGACTCGTCATCAGATTCGGAGGATGAGGACACTGGACTGACCAAAGAGGAGCGTATTCGTCAATTTAAGGTGATTGTTCTCTTTTAATTTATTCAAATTACATATTTGTTTGATTAGGGTCTTCAAGGACCATGTTCTGCGATTATTCTACTGCAGAGTTTGTTGTTTCATATGAGAACAGAAGAAAGAGCAATTCTTCACTGGTGAAACAAAATTTGAAAAAAAGGACTAGGGATGAGAACATGACAAATGCAACGGTGAAACACCCAAGATTTTTCAAAATGCGGTTTATGTTGTGGATTTAGGCCACCGTAAATGATCATTCAGATGGGCAACTACGTTCAATGTCACGGTTAACGTGAAGTGGAAAGTCAAGTCGCCCCACTCAAAACCTTTCCGATGTGGCTATGCCGTCAGATGGACCCATTTCGAATCCATGAGGGTTGATATATTTGATGTAAATTGTCCAACACTATCATATTGATGGAGCTAAAGACTTCTAAGAGGGTTTTATTGTTAGTCTTTCTATAACACCACTAAATCATGGGATCAGTCTTTTAATTTGGTTATTTGGTGACTAAATAATATCTTCTGATGTCCTACATATATGGAAACCTTGTTTTTGGTTTAAGAAAATGTGTATCTGGAGCTATGATACTGTGCTAGTGGGTATTGAGTGGTGCCAAGTGTTGACTGTTGTGTGAATAAAGGGTGCTCAGTTTTCAAATTTTCAACCTATCGTAATCAATCAAAACCATTAACTTTTGCCATTCACTATTGTATGAACCTGTTAAAACCTACTGTAGTTGATCAGTAGAACCTGTTAACTTTTGCTCTTGCATTTCTATGAACCTGTTAAAACCTTTTGTAGCTGATCAATCTAACGTGTTAATTGCTATTTGCATTTCTATGAACCTGTTAACATTTACAAATTTGCTTGTTACTTTTATTAATATATTTATTTTCCTACAGAAAAAACATCTGCAAATTTGCATTTCCATGATATCTGACTAAGTGCATCTGTTTTTCTCCAACCATCTAATTTTGCACTTTGTTATATTTATCTTTATTTGGTTGAAAGACCATTATTATATGAGCTGCTTTATCGTTCTTGCCTGCTCTTGCGGATTGGTAGGAGATGCTTAAGGAACGTGGAGTGGCACCATTTTCAAAGTGGGACAAAGAGCTACCAAAGATTGTGTTTGACCCTCGCTTCAAGGTAACACTTTTGCAAAGGGTCTACTGAGATAAAGATTTATTGGATGTGATATCCTATTCTGCACTTCTCTCATCTTGATGAGTTGTATGTGTTTTTCCCCCCCTCCTATATATATATAAACATTCCTTGATATTGTCAAAACAGTATTTTAGAGGCTACTTTGTGCAAATGCGCATGTGTTCTTATATAAGTGATTTATGGTGCGAGATATGTTCTCTTTTCTGAAACTTGATTAAGAGCGAAAACTGCTTCTATCCCCCCCCCTCTCTCTCTCTCCCTTCTCACCTCTCTCTCTCTCACACACACAAGGACTGTTCAATGAACGCAATGCATAATGCAATGATTTATGTTGTTCCATGCAGCGTCTCTTTATAGAGTACTCTGGGAGAAAAATTACTACATAAGCTTCCATTTCCATCTTTACTCTTCTTTTATGCGCTGAAGTCAATTCTCTGGTTCTTGCTTTATGTGATCTTGTACTCTGAATTTATGTGCACGTACCACAAGGCTGAATCTTTTAAGGATTTGAAAAGAAATAGAAAAACTTGGTCACATGATGGTTTCATTTGAGCATTGGTATTCTTGTTCTACTGCAGTCTGCAGGCACTTTAACCAAAATGTTGCAGAGGTACCTTGTATTTTCAGTAAACTATTTTAAGGACCTTCTGTTTTAAAAGCTAATGTTTAGGTAACCTCAAGTTATGTGCAAACTAATTTGTCAGTCCCTTTTCCAAATAAAAAGATGTATTACCATTGAATTAAGGAAAATAAGAATAATGTTAAAATCCTTGAAATACAATGAACTTTATAGAGTAATGGAGTAGACCCCTTAAATGGAGGTAAGAGCGGGTGACAATGGTGAATATAAAGATATAAAATTTATTATAAATCAAGGTTCTTTTTTTTTTTTTTTAAATAGCATTCTCATTATTGAATAGGTAATTATATCTTTTCATGTGAAAAAGGAGCCTATAAATTAGTTTTTACATAGCTTAAGGTACCTCCAAAATAGCTTTCAAATTAATAGGTCTTTAAAACGATTTTCTGGCAGTATTGGGTCAGTGTAATTTTTCCACTTTTACTTCTGTGCTTTAAGTGACGGGGAAAATCGATTCCTCCCTTCTAGTAATTGAGTAAGCTGCTCTGCAACTCTTTCCCCACTCAGACATGGTGGATTTTCCTCTAAACTTAGCTCCCTTCTTTGTTCTGCAGGCAATTCCTACTTATGCTGAGCGTCGATCATTGTTTGAACATTATGTCCGTACACGAGCTGAAGAGGAACGCAAAGAAAAAAGAGCGGCTCAAAAAGCTGCAATTGAGGGTTTCAAGCAGCTATTAGAAGAAGCGAAGGAGGTCTAGGATATTCTTAGTCTCATTTGACCTTTTTTTTGAAAAAAATTTGGAAAGCGAAATCTTGTCCATCAAATGTCCTCTTAGCTATCATGCTTGAGGGTATTGTGGGAAACTTTCAATTGTTTGATTTGGCAAAAAAAGAAAAAGAAGGTAACTTGGATTCTAATAATCCATACTTTGAGCGATTGGACAAAAATAACCCAAACTTTAAAAATGTACCCCAATGGTCCCAAAAAAAAAATAAAAGTATATTTTTTTGGTACCAAATCTACCTCCATATTTTCACTCTGGGGGTTTTTCTAAATTTTCAGGTTTTTCTAATTTTTTCATTCCTACCCTTGAAAAGGTTATGAAGTGTAGTTACTAAAAGAAACTTTTAGATTTTGTTTTGAGAATCCGAACAATTATTATGATTTTTTAAGGAATAAAAGGCGGAAAGCATAAATATTAGAAAAAAATGGAGAAAATTTGGGACAAAGTTTGTAAATTTACTAAAAATCATGGGGAAGTGTTGTGCTAAGTTTGGGAGCAAACACAAGTCAAAATCCACGATATTTAGGGTATGCACTCGGCGGTGGTCCAAAAAATACAATTATATATTTTTTTGGACTGCTGGCATACATTTTTGAAGTTCGGATTATTATTGTCCAATCACTCAAAGTAGGGATTATTAGAATCCAATTATCCAAAAAAAGAAAATATGCAGGACCGAGTTTGTCTTTTCTTAGAAAAAGATTTAGGAGGACTAATAATTTTGACTAGAGTGATCTATTCTCTCCTAAAAGATCTTTGTGCAGCTTTAAGCTTGCTTACAAGAACGTCTTCTTGCAGGATATCGACTACAACACTGATTACCATGCATTTAGGAGGAAATGGGGACATGATCCACGATTTGAGGCGTTGGATCGCAAAGAGCGAGAGGCTCTGCTGAATGAGAGGTGCCATTGATTGTTAGGCTTTAGCTCTATTTACTCTTGTTGAGTTTCTCATATATATTTCAATAATGTGCACTATTTATTTGAGCTTTTTTTGTTGGTTAGCACCATTCTTTGACTGGCTGTTAGAGACATGGCCTAGCAGTAGCTGTTCTATTCCCCCAGTTTGATTGGAGTTCTTGCAGTCCTAACTGTTTTTCTGTATGGTTAGATTATCGACGGTGATTGGTTTACCTTTTGTTTTTTTCCTTGAGCAAAACCGATGGCTACCTTTAGTCTCTATTTGATTCTTGAAAACTTAGATTGAAGGGAAAAGAATAAGAAGAATTTAAATGGGTGACATCCTCTTGGCGACCGTAAATATTTCTTTTGATTACTTAACAAAAAAAAAAGAAAATAAAATGAAGAATGGATTTCTTTCTTTTGGCATTGAGAAACTTGGAAGAATAAGAGGTAGATGGAAAAAAAAAATTGTGGAAAGTTCGGTTGATTTTGTCAACATACTTTTTCTTCCAAAATTGAGTGGACAGTGGGAAGAAAATATGATAAGCTAATTGGTAAGGGAGGACTGGGGAGAGACTCAAGTGAGGATTGATGGGAGAGGAGACTATGTAAACTAGATTAGTATGGAGAATCTTTTCTATTCCTATTTTCTTTTTCCATATATCAAATAGAGCCGGAAGGAACATTGAAAGGGTATGCCTTGTTGCCAACTTGTAAAAGCTGGGCTAAGAGCCGGGGCCTTATTACAGAAATCCATCGTGCCCCTGGCTTAATCATGCATGAAGCCAAGCTCTAGAGCAATGGATATAGTGGGCAAGTTTGTTACCCCTTACATACAGACCACAGCAGAAGACTCAAAACAAGGACAAAGTTTGATAATATAATCTAAAATGAAGTCCCAGCTTTATAACAATGGATGACGGACTCTTCAGCTTGGGATGAGGTCTGAACAATCACCTTGTAAGATCATAAGGGTGAGACGATGTTCATAGCTTCCTAAATTGAGCGCAATCTTCGTAGCTACGAACCCAGGGCTTTGTGCAACTCCAGGCAACACCACCCCACCAGAAATGTTACAGACCACCACACCCCAACCATGGATCCAGTTCCCCAATTCTGCCCACATCTCTTGAGTGCTGTTGATGAATCAATGCTTGTTTATTTTGTAGGGTCCTTTTACTAAAGAGGGTTGCTGAAGAAAAAGCTCAAGCTGAACGTTCAGCAGCTGCCTCTAATTTCAAAGCCATGCTTCAGGAAAAAGGTTCAATAACTACCAGTTCAAGGTGGTCCAGGGTACGAGCTATTATTTCATCATGCTCTCTTTATGGCGGATTCCTGTGTGTATAATGTATGAGACTAATCCTTTGAATCTTCAACCTGGAAAGTTGGGAATTTTTGCAGCCTCTAAATGACATATGCCTAATGACTCTGAAACTATGAAAATGCACTCCAAAATTTTAAGGGAAAAGAATAGCTATGTAAACTCTCATTGTCGTACAATTCAACAAAATAATACAAGTGATATAGCTGTCCTGACTTATATTGTTGTGATGAACTTGAGATTCCATACACCTCATTGGCAGCATTTTCAAGGGACTTCAAGAAACCTATTATTGTTCAGCATACATGTTACCGTCAGTGATCTTGTTTAATCTCTCATAGGTGAAAACGCAATTGTAAATGTATGTATAACTGAAGTATGTACTGATGACTGATGAGTAAACTTGTGGAATAAAGCAAATTCCCCTATTAGGGTCCAATAAAGTGCTGCTTGATGTATTTCTAGATAGCCACCAAATTCAAATTGTAAATATGGGAGTGAGTTGAAATAGCGCACATGGAAGCTATTGTGGGGTTCAAATTTGTGTACATCAGACCATTGAACCCCATGCTTAGGCATGTGTCTTGGCATTTTAGTTCACGTTGAGTTTGGTTATCCTTTAAGCTAGTGAAATGCAGCTTTCCAACCTTTTCTTAGTAGTGTTGTTTCTTAAATTTGTACCAAAGGATGTTTACAAAAGTAAGGCTGGGTTTTTTTTCCACCTTTTATGCATTTGCATCCATCATTTGCTCATAGCTTCCTTTGTTTGGCATACATTTTGTAGGTGAAAGATGGCTTTAGGGATGATCAGAGATACAAGGCTGTTAGACATGAAGAGAGAGAGACTTTGTTTAATGAATATATATCTGAATTGAAAGCAGCTGAAGATGAAGCAGAAAGAGCCACAAAGTCCAAAAGGGAGGAACAGGTACTGAACGTGCTGAGCAGGTGATGTTTAGCAACTCCAATTCCACCCTCACCTTGCATATCACATGACTTTCAAATTTGCAGAAAGAAAAGCAACTTCGTGCGTGGTAGTTTTAGTTGGTATTTGTCAGAATGATCCTCTTTTCTGTTGTTCTTGACATGTATATCAAATGCTGATTCTTTGGATGCTTTTATGGTGCTAGAATAAGGCACTTTTACTAAAGCACTTTTACTAAGGTCATCTGAAATTTTTGTTTTGATATGCAGTGCTAATGTTAGTCTATTTATGGCTGATGTATTTTATTATGACAATGATGTTTGCATCATTAGATGGTGCTAAGAATCCTTTTGTTTGTCTTGTTTAATTGGAAAAATTTCAGGAGAAGTTGAAAGAGAGAGAGAGGGAGCTACGAAAGAGAAAAGAAAGAGAGGAACAAGAGATGGAAAGGATAAAATTGAAGGTTCGTAGAAAGGAAGCTGTTGCATCTTACCAAGCATTATTGGTGGAGACAATAAAAGATCCTCAGGTAGTTGCTTCTTTGACAGGTTTGTTGAGTTAATTTAGTTGCCTTTTCATATTGGAATGTCCTGTACATTGATTATTCAATGTTTGTTGACTCCTGATGCTGGAATTGCAAGAGTTGGGTGGACATTTGGCTTCTCCTTTATTTTTTGCTTGATAAGCTTATCATATTTGCTTTTCTATCTGATGCCGTAGGCATCTTGGACAGAATCAAAACATAAAATTGAGAAAGATCCACAAGGGCGTGCTTCCAATCCTGATTTGGATGAAGCCGATTTGGAGAAGCTGTTCAGGGAGCATGTGAAAACACTTTATGAGGTATTTGACACTATTCTAATATGTTCTTAATGTATGTTTTCTAGGTGCACTTTCTGACTGTATGAGGCGTCATCAGAAGATACTGTAATCTAGGTAGAATAGTGGGTTTTTGTTTGTGTTTTGCCCGTGTTCGATGTGACATCAGTATGGTTTTTTTTTTTTTTTTAAATTTTCTCAAAGTGCACTGAAGTGTGCGTGGTTGGTAGACTAATGCAGCAACTACTGTTGTGAAGAGGTCTTTCTGTTTCTTTATATTCTTCCTGCTCTTGCTCCGCCCGCCGCTGCCCATTAAAAAAAATTCTTCCTCTTTTATTTCATGTAGGGATGCAACCTTTTCATCATCCGTTGATCACTGTGTGTTTTTGAGTTGGTGTTCATTTTTCTTTTTCTTTTTTTCTTTCGGGTAGTGTTTGGGGGCTGGGGGGATGATGTGATGTGTGAGGAAGTTCTTCAGACCTAGTGGCACTGGAAGCTGCTGGGGTTGCGCTGCCTCATTTCCCAATATTTGTTGAGCTTAGTCAGGATCGAACTTGTACAACACAAGCTTGAGTGCAATTGATGATATACATGATGTCTCCTTGATGAGGGCATGCGGGGAACTGGGGCCTGAAATGCCCCCCCTGCCCGCCCGCTAGGGATGACGGTCAAACCTGAATTCGAAGCGAATCTGCTTCGATCCAAAGCAGAAAAAATCCAATTTGAATCCGACAGGAAAAAATCCGAATCCGATTTAAAAAGTCCGACTCTGATTATAGTTGGAGCTGATATGAAGGTGACCAACTTCGATCCGACTAGAATAATAAATATATAGAATATCTGAAAAATTATAACATGACCAAATATGAGAATTGAGTTGAGAATATGAAGCTTTGTTTTTTATTGAAGGAAAATAAGGGGCGTATTGCAAATATATTGATGGTTGACTCAGGGTTGAGAGACTTTTTTTGACATGTTATATTTGTGTTGTGTCGTGTTGTTATGTGTTTTTGGTTATGTAAAAACTTTTTTAGGTTTATAGTTGGTGTTTTATTTTTGACAAGTGTGATATATTAAATTACAGCAAAAATGTTGTCAAAGAAATATAGAAAAATTAAAAACCAAAACAGTACAAAAACTAATTAGACCTCCGGTTATAATTGGAGGACCTCCACCTCCGATTATAGTCGGAGGTAATCGGGTTGGATCCGGTGGTGGGTATTGAGGTCCACCCCTCCTCCGATCAATCAGATTTGGAGGTGGACCTCCACCTCTGATTATTAATCGGAGCTGAGGTGGACGTACCCACCTCCGACCCGCCTCCGATCTGTTGCCATCCCTATTGCCTGCGCGTGGTTGTTTTCAAATTTAACCTAGATTATTTCCTTGTCCAGAGGTGTGTGCATAAGTTCAGGGCTCTGCTTACAGAGCTTATAACTCCTGAAGCAGCAGCTAAAGAAACAGAGGATGGGAAAACCATTCTTACTTCATGGTCCACTGCCAAAAAATTCCTGAAGTCTGATCCTAGGTATATGAAGATGCCAAGAAAGGATAGAGAAGCCCTTTGGAAGAGGCATGCTGAGGAATTGCTGCGCAGGCAAAAGGTGGCTGTTGAGCAGAAAGGAGACAAGCATAATGAATCTAAAAGTAGAAGTTCAAATGATACGAGTAGGAATTCATCAACTTTGAGAAGTGCCCAAGAAAGGAGATGGGCCTGTTTATCGAGGTAACATTCATACTTTACTACTTGTAACTTGGTTAGTTTCAAACAAATTTCATACCAAACCAAGTAACTTAGAGATTTGGTTGTCAAGTGGGAGCTTAGTGGTGAGATCATTACTCGTGACTTCTAGGGCTTAAGTTCCCATCCCACTCACCTGGCTCCCTCGTGCTATATGCTATGTTGCCTGGACTCGAGACGCTGGTGTCCAACACGGGCACTGATCCAAGGGTCTGTCACGGCAACCCAAAAAATCACGGACACAGGGACATGTGTCTAAGATTTAGACACGACAAGGGAGACACTGCCAAATTTGGACGCAACATGAAAATTTCCCAAAATAAGTAGTATAAGTTTATAACATATTTACTTATAATGGAAGATAAATACAATATATTTTTAGAAAATAAATAGCATAACACATTTACTTTCTTTTTTTGTTTTTACAGTATGGGCTTAGTACAATTTACCAAGCAATAAATGCTTTTACTAAACTATTGTCCTTTATATATTTTGTTTTTAAAAAGGCCCAAGCCCAATAGCCTACTTACTAAATGAAAAGGAAAATAAACAAATAAAAAGAAAGTCCAAGGACAAAAAAGTAGTAACTGCACTTAAACCAAAAACCCTAAAGCTGACTCCAACTCCTGTTCCTGTGGCTGTTCCTCCCTCGCTTCTGCTGTTTCACGCCGAAACACTATCTCACACCGTCGCCGGGGACTCTATCTCTCTCTTTATTTCTGCACAAGCATCAAACCGTCGTCGGCGACTCTCTCTCTCTCTCTCTCTCTCTTGACGAGCATCAACACCATTGCCGTCGACGTCTATGCAACCCCAACCCCTCGCCATTGGTGTTGCCCCAACCCTCGTTTTCAGTCAGCCAACTCTCTGTTTCGTTACCCACACGTGTCCTAGCATTCCTCCAAGTCTGACATGTCTCGTGTTGGGTCGTGTTGACCCTGGTACAATGACCCAAAATGACGAGTCCGGGTAACATAGGCTATAAGTCAATTTTTCCGTCTAACTTTCTTGTATTAAAGGGAACAAAAAAAGGGAAGAAAGAGTATACATCCTGTATCGTGTTCTGTTCAACACACACAACAATAAATAAAGACATCGAAAAGAAACAAAAGGAAAGAAGCTCTACCCTTGGCCTATTTTTGGGGGTTTACTGCAAATACTCACTGTACCCTCCCACTCCATGCCTCAAATAGGGGGGAAGGACAAAAGGGTCCATCTAGGTTGGGACCCTCAATATATGCAAAAATACTTCTAATGCCTGCTGCTTTTATTTTAGAATTTTTATAGGCCCAACTCTGATGAATGGCACATTCTCTGCATAGAAAAGGTATGCTCTTTTTTAAAAATCCTAATTTGCCTCTATAAATTGAATTACATAACTACCCCATGAACTTTATTGAATTATGAAAATGATGATGGGTAGTAAACGACAATAATTGCTTGACTGTTCAGAACTTATTTGACTTAACATCTCCCCCCCCTCTCGCCATTGTCATCTCCAACTTGATGCAGAGAACATGTCGTAATGTATTTTGTTTTTAAAAGGTATGTACACGAATTAGGTGCTCCTTACAAGGAAGCAACCTGAAACATTTGAACCTACAATCTCCCTGAGATCTCTATGCGAACCACCAGTCCAACGACCAATGCTACCAATTTAATGATTCACCTATCTGCAACGCGGTTGGCTTCCCTTAAAACATGTTTGACGCTTTGACACCCCAACTCACTTAGACAACTCTTTGTGTCTATTGCACTATGATGAATTTTCCTAGGTATACCACTCATCCTATTGATTGCATCAATTAAAACTTTGTTATCTCCTTCTACCACTATATTCTGCAGACCTATCACCTTTGCAACCTTCAGACTATTACGAAGACCGACTGCTTAAGCAACTATGATTGGGGCATCTCCAAGGTTGGACTGCACATCTATAACTTGCCTGAGCGAATCGCTGATGATAATCTTCCTGGTGCTCCTCTTTGTGTTCTCGAACCATCAAAATTTATCTTGAGGTAATTCTCTCTAGGCGCCTTCCAAGCTACCCACCGCCATTCACTCCTTGAGGAAGTAGCCTTGGATGTAAGAACTTCTTGGTGAAATGAAGAGATGACACGTTAGATTCTCCACTCCGCGTTGGATTCTTTTGGTTGTAATAAGTGTTGAGATAGGGCTAGTATCTAAATTGCGAAAGACTTAAGTTTCTTGCCTTCCAAATGCTCTAGAGGAGCGTTATCAGTTATCACTTGATCCAAATTTCTAGACTTAGCCACACTTCTAAACTTTGTCGAAGCGTCAGGGAGGCTAAGCTGACCATTGAAGAATCCAATGCGGAGTGGAGTATCTGACTTGTCATCCACCCATGCATCCTCGACAAAGTCCAAGCCTCCTTATCATTGACACAATGCGAAAAGATGTGGTCCAAGGTTTCATTGGGATTGCTACAAGCCTTGCAAGAAGCCATAACGTTCAGACCACTTCTCAAAGTCGTTCTAGTAGGTGAGGTCCGATGGCAAATTTTCCACATGAAAATTTTAAGCTTGGGTGTGATATCCAGATCCCATATCCGCCGGAAATCCCATGGAAGTTGGAATGGTGTGATTTCATGAGCCAACCAAGTTGCAGTCTTGGTGGTGAAATCCCTATTGCTGGATGCACCCCAACACCAATTATCTTCAATCTCATGCATGGCCAAAGGGATGGCTCTAATATTGGCGACATATTCATCCTTAACCAAGGAGTGCAGCTTGGAGAGGTCCTAGGTCTTATCAACAGTAATTAGTTCGACCTATTTCGCATTTGAATTGTCAGGGAAGTCTCGACACCGATCATTAGTATGGACAAGAGGAAGAGGGGAAACAATCCATCCAAAAATGTATTCTTTCTCCATTCTCCTCTTTCCACCGAATTCCTTTGCGAAACAATTCCCTATTTCGAAGGATTGCTTTGCATACGAGTGCGTGGCTTTGCTTAGGTTTAAGTTGAAAAAAAATCCTCGCTAAGGGGGTATTTTGAGCTCATAACGTCTGCCCACAGACCATACCCTTTGAGGGATTTCCAAATTAGCTTACAAGGCATTATTTACCGCCTTCATTATGCGCAATCCAAGGCCTCCCTACTTTTTTAGTTTATGAATTTTATCCCACACAATCATTGGGAGGCCTTTCTTTACCTGAAGATTGCTCTTTCCAAAAGACTTTCATGTTTGTAGAGTCAATCTTTGAAGTAATTGATTTAGGGAGAGGAAAACAATGCATATTGTGGGTCGGTACGACTTCTAAATTTGACTGAATGAGGGCCACCTACCCGCTTTAGGCACAAAATGAGATTTCCAAGGTTGCAACTTGCTGAGGGTCTTGGAAAGTAAATCCTTGAACGTTTCCGTAGACAATGTACCTTTGAAAACTGGACATCCTAAATATTTACCCAAGATTCCCTCCTAGAAATAAAAATTCTAGCGATTGTGAGTTTTTCCGTAGAGGAAGTGTTCTACGAGAACACCATTGTCGATTTGTGAAAGTTTATTAGTTGACCTGACAGATTACAAAATTTGTCAAGGGTATATTTCAAGTCCTAGCTGGCCAAAATAGATATTTTTTGCAGAACTAGAGACTGTTGTCCGCAAATAAGAGGCGTGGAAGCTTGGCTTGGGGCAATTTTCAGTCCGATCCCGCTTTTTGGAAGTGAGGAAAGGACTCTAAGATCCCTGTAGGGACCTGCATACAGATTATGAACAGGTAAGGACAAAGTGGATCTCCTTGTCGAATTCCTTGTGTCTGCTTAAAAAAGTTGCAAACCTCGTCACACACCAAGATGGAGTACGATACTGCGGTAACACATTCCTTAATCCAATTAATCCATTAGTCATTAAGATGTGTTTGGATTTAGTTTAGAGGGGGGAGGGGAGGGGAAAAGAGGGGAAAGTAATGGAGGGGAGGGGAAGAGAAAGGAATTGGTTATTATTAATTTTGTTTGGATATATTAGTGAAGGCAAGGGAGGGGAAATATTAAAATTCTTCCCTTCCCTCTTTCCCTCTCATTTTGAGGGTTAAGAAAATGGAGGTTAATGGAAGGGAAAGGGGGTGAAGTGTTCCTCTCCCCTCACCCTCCATTGATTTTCCCTAACATGAAAAATAAGAGGACTCCCCTCCTTTTCCATCGCCTCCCCTGCTCACCCCCTCAATCCAAAGACAATGTAAAACCAAATGCTTTAAGGGTCGAAAATAAAATCTCATTCTAATATGTCATAAGGTTAGACTTGTCAATATTTGATCCGACTCGATAACCCGACCAGAACCCGCCCGGACATTCTGGGTTTCAAACCCGATTTTCTTGACCCGAACCTGAAATAAATTGACCCCAATAAACCTGCAAATTAGCGGGTCAAACGAAACCCGACCCGCTTGTTTGACCCAGAAACTTTATCTTTTATGTTAAAGTCTATTGGAATGTGTGACTTTTCGTTGGACGTCATGGCTATTAAACTATAACCGCAACTCATTCATCTATTATTTCTCTAGTTTAAGTTGAAACATTTCTAATAATCTATTGTTATTAGAAGATAGTCGTATTTTATTATGTATATTTTATAAAAATAGCATTTAGAGACAATTTTTTTTGAAGAAAAAGCTGAAAAAGGTGTCAGTCATAACCCGTTGGGTTGACCCAAGATTGGAATACATCGGCCGCATTTACCCGAACCCGAAACACACCCAACCCGCATTTACATGAACCCGATATACGACTGACCTGTAACTCGCCCGCCCACCTGAATTGACAGGTCTACGATAAGCTTTCTCCATATCCAACTTAAGAGCAGTCCATCCTTGTTTTCCTTTAAAATTGTGAAATTTATTAATGACCTAATGAGCTACCAAAACATTTTCATGAATGTCCCTTCCTGGAACAAAAGTGCTCTGCACAGGATGAGTGTAATTTTTTCTGAAATTGGTCACAACCGGTTAGCCAATATTTTTGCTATTATCTTGTAAAGGCTGTTGGTCAGGCTAGTAGGACGAAACTGGGCCGTTGAGGAAGGACATTCAGTTTCTGGAATCAAAGCTATAAGAATGTGATTAACTTGTCGCAGCATTTTGCCTTCACGAAAGGACTTACTAGCTTTGCACACGTCATTTTTAATCACATCCTAATGATTTTTGGTTAAAAGCATACCAAATCCGTTAGGCCTCGGCGCTTTGAATTTATTTTGCTGAAAAATATCCTGCTCTATCTCTTGGACAGAAACTTGAGCAGTAAGGGCGTCATTATCTTCTTTGGTCAGAACACAGGGAATATCTAGACTGACAAGTCTTGCCAGATCCACATTTGATTTAATCGAGCTATAAAGTCCTGAACAAAAATATCATTGATTTGTTCTGTTTTCATTCCAAAGATCGGGTCCATCGTTGACATGGAGGATTTTATTTCGTGTCTTCCGACCTCTCATGAATAAATGAAAAACTCGGGAATTGCGGTCCCCATTAACCAACCACACTTTCCTATGTAAGCTGCCCCAAAATCTCTGGTTGAAAAGGTGTAATTTCTCCCTCTGTTTAAAAAGTCCATTCATCCAATTGTTTAGCTGAAAGTTTGTAGGATCATTTATGAGTCATTCTTCGACTTTAGAGAGTTGTTCCTCATTATGAAGAAGTTTGGATTTGTAGTTAGAGGAGGACATTTTGGCCCAAGCTTTTAGATCCTTTTTTGTTTGATGTCATTTTTGCGTCAATCAGTACATCGGAGTTCCTTAATCCGTCCTTTCCAATTATTTCAGATTATATTGTGTACCTCTTTATACGAGTCCCATGCATTTTAATGGAAATTCGTTCCTCTTCTGTTATTCTCAAAGGATGTATCAAGAAGAATATAAGAATGATCCAACTAACTGTGTACTTTGGAAACATTAATTCCCATGATGGAGAAATCGTAACTCTATCAAAGTTTTCGTAAATCCATTGGCCCCTCGTAATTATTCCCATGTAAAAGATCTACCTGTTACCATAGCATCCAATGAGTCCGGCTTAAAAAGTCATTTGATCTTTGCACCCTGGATTCATGCACCAAGGCGCCGCCTAGTTTATTTTGGGGGGGCTAAGCAGTTCATTAAAGTCGCCCATAATACACCATGGCATCTTGATATTCGATGCTAATTGGTATAAATCATACCAGAAGGCGTCTTTATCATACTCTTGAGCAGGTCCATAACATGCTGTGGTTGAGAATTGTGTATTGAGGGACTTATCCCGGACTGCACAATGTGTAAACTGAGAATGCTTAGTTATTATTGATACTTCCACCGAAGAGGATCACAACGGGCAACAAATTCCTCCTGAATTAACATCAGGAGGAATGAAATCAAAACTATCAAATCCAAATTTATTGATAATTTGCTTTGTCGTATCCTACCTTACGATAGTTTCAATAAGGAAGACCAGGTCCGGTATTATTGTTCTGTTAATGAAGGCCGTTTCTTGTCTAAGCTGGGTCTTTTTGGCCCCTCTAACATTCCAACAAAGAATTTTCATTCCATCAGAAACTCTTGTCGACCAAGAGTTTAGCTTCCACAGCTGAAAACATTTCCAAATCGTAGCTTCCTCCAAGTTAATTTTGGACCATAGATTAATAAAAATACCAATGCCATACAAAAAAGTTCCCAGTTTCCACAACCTTGCTTGATTTGCTTCTATCATATATAAGAAAAGATTTTAACTGTTAATATTGCTCAACAAGTGAACTGATTCATCAAAGATGCAATTTATTGACAAACTTTCTGGGATTGGTTTGAAAAGCATCCAGTCAAACAAATGGCTTCCCCAATTCCTTAGTTGCTCTCTGATTGTCATACTCCATTTGACCTATCTCCACCCATATCTGAGTCTTCCTGCTGTTAAAAATTGCATCATCCTCCTTGATTTCTCTTTTGTGGAATGTTTACCTCGCAAGAAAGACAAAATTAGAAGAATAGGTATTTGATTTCATAGTCTGAGTTATCAAAAGTTTCCTACAAAGTCCTGTCCACAACCAAGAGATTAAAAAATTGGAATTATAAGATTCTAAAATAGTTCCAGAATCCAGGTGAGGAACTAGCAGAAAATGAATTAGTTTTGTTCAGTTGGGTAAAGATGTTACCAGTGAAATATTTTCATGGTTTAGCCAAAGAACAAGAGTGGAAGAGCTTAAAAGTCCAGATCCCGATCCAGCAAAAAGAGAGTAGCAAGAAGTAAACAAGAATGGATAACTTCCATGGCAACATCTAGAGACTAATCAGCTAAACAAGAAAAATTCTTATAATAATACCAATCAAGTACACTAGGAGCTTTCTGAAATAAAGGGCAAAATACCCTTAGAAACAAGGTTTATGAAACCTTGGGTAGGATCTGACTAGAAACAACCTTGGTACTGAAGAAATTAAAGAACAGGACAAAAATAAGGAGAACTACTACATTCCAGCTAGTAATAGACTTGAAGTAGAGCTGCAGACCAAATAAGCCATGAACAAGGCTTCTCAAACCCCAATAGGCTTCATCTAAAAGAGAAAAAGTCAAATTGCGAACCCCCGCCCCCCCTCCCCCCTAGTGATCCTCCTCTCTTCACCAAATCAGATGAGACAGCCGGCTCATCCAAATCTTCCAGATCTAGATTTATGTCCGCATCAAAATCTTCATCCCCTTTTTCATTAGCTTCCTCCATCTTTTCCATTAAAATAGGAGATTACAAGTCTTCATCGGCTGAATAGCTCCTTGTAGGAGTTTGTCCATGAGCTGCCGAGCTAGAGCTCTCTTCCAAGTTGTTCATGGAGGTTAAGTGCATCTGGGGTTTAGGAGTTGGCTATTTTGAAGTGTGGCCAAGTTGCTGCTGCATCCTTAGACTCAGAATCACCACTTTCAGCAGGGATTAAGGGGGCTTTCCCCTTATTTTTTTCCACCACCTTCTTCTTTCTTTTCTTTGTTTCCTGTTTCCACTATGCTCTCCTCGATAGTGATTCCTCCAGTTTTAGGCCGGGGACCTAGGATTACAAAAGTATTCCTATTTCTCTTTTTAGGGCCCACAGTGATCTACTCTTCCCCACTCCCTTCTTCTGGATCCACCGCCTGATTTACATGTGGGTTCAAAATGTCTTGGGCCCTAAATCTCTCAACCAGGATCTCGATATTAGGGGAGCCCGGGTTATCAGGACAAAGATCAATTAGGTGATCTTTTGCTCCACAAAGAGCGCAGACTTCGTGCAAATTTTCATATGTTATGCTATTTTTTTTTTGGGCACCCAGCTTAGGAGGAAGAATGATAAACCCAGGGAGGGGCTTAGAAACATCCAGGCTCACAAACTTTAACAAAACAGCCTTTTTCTTTGGTCTGGGTTTTAGGATCGACACAGATGACTTTACCCACTGATGATAGGAGCAGAGTTAATACGCACTCTGTCAAAAACTCAAGCGGGAGACGATAAACTCTAACCCACTGATCTATCTGATGGATACCTTCAGAGTAAGGATGGAACATTGGAACCCATTCTTTCAGGACTAGATTGAGACCCCTAACAAACCAAGGTCTATTGTACCACACATGTTCGGTATCTATGGTATTGGCAAACTGAATAATTATCCACCCACTCCGTGTGTCGGCCATCTTAACCCCCTTTAATGTGTTTCCAGTCTACTTTGGTCTTTAGCAAGAATGGCAGGGAGCGGAATCACATCCCCCCAAGGTTTGGTTGGGAGGCTGAGGTGAAGTAATTCACCAAGTTCAGTGCTATCAGCTTTGGCTAAAAGCTCATTGAGAATGGACTTTTCCTTAGACCTAGGTCAGGGGATCCACAGGCAGAATCCGGCTATAATTTCCACTTCCGGTATTTTAGTTTAGAGTTGAAAACTGTAAAGAGGGGAGTTAACTAACACTGTCATTTTTGGAAGAGCTGGATTCAGACATGGACAGGTTTAAAAGCAAACAGAACCAATGTTTGAGGCTTTTGAGCAAAAGGTTGCCTCTGTCCTAATTTATAGACCCGTGTAACAGCATCCTCGTCTAAGAGATGGATCCAGGTAATCCCAGAGAAGAGAGAGGGGAGGGTGTAGAAGTGGAGCGTAACTAGGGTAGATAGGGGATGACTAGATCTATACAACCCATGAAAAAGCACAGAAGGCGGCGATAGCGTACCTGAGTGGAGAAAGGGAACCACCTTGGGGGCTATGGTGGAAGATATCCTACAAAAATCCACCAAAACAGTGCTCTGAGAGATGAGACGCCTTCGCCGATTAGCTTCCTTTTCTCTCCCTTGCAGAACATCCAGTTGGCACGCCACAAATGGTTGGGTCTTCTCAAAATCTTCATCCAGCATCTCGATTGGATTCTTCCAGGAACAAAATGCCAACTCAGCCATTGAATACCACACATAATCATCATCAGTCTTTGAAAAAAGGAGCGCATGCCATCTCTATCTGAAATCCATAGCTTGAACTTTTGGCTGGAATCCTCCATTTCGCCACTCTTTCTCCATCTCTAGAGTATTCCGTGGTCGTTTCCTTCATGTTGTAATATATTTCTAATGGCTTAATGTGAAGTATTTTTTGGCTGTTGGGGTAATGAGTATTTTTTTTCCATGCGCTCATAACTTTTGATATCTTTTAGGGCCCGTTTGGACTTAGGTAAAGAAGGTGGAAAAAATATCTCAGGGAAAAAAAAAATTAGAAGTAAAACCCTTTTTTGAGTAAAGTAAGTTTCTTTCTATTGTTTGGTTTAAGTAAATTTTGAAGGAAAAAAATTGATTTTCCATTCAATTTTCTTTCCTTGTTTGGTTTGAGGAAAAATGCATGGAAAAATAAAATTTGCATGAAAATTTGTAAATGTCAAGTTTCATTTTATAGATCATATAATGTGATTTGAGAGAGAGAGAGAGAGAGAGAGAGAGAGAGAGAGAGAGAAGAGAGCAGAAATTATAAGGAAGGACCGAGTGTACATAGCACAGTACACTAGGTATAAATATGAGATAGGGTATAAATATGGGGTAGGGCGCACGTGAGATTATATTCTGGTCAACTTCCTTATCGCGCAGATCCTCCGATCTTCATTGGTCAATTTTGTTCCTTCTTGCGCCGCCTCTGATCGTATTCTTCATCGGTCAATTCTAGGCCTTCTTGCGCCGCCACTTCGGCAGAATCACCAAGACATGCCTGGGCTAGGTAAAAAATAATGTATGATGTTGCAATAAAAATACATTACAGTGCTTGAATAATGCATCTAAGTTGGGAAAACATGCATTAGGTAAGGGAAAATTTATCACCCAATACTACATCCAAGTTAGGTAACACTGCATCTAAGTTGGGAAAACATGCACTGTGTAAGGGAAAATTTATCACCCAATGCTGCATCCAAGTTGGGCAACACTGCATCTAAGTTGGGAAAACATGCACTAGGTAAGGGAAAATTTATCATCCAATACTGCATCACTATGTAAGGGAAAGTTTATCACTCAATACTACATCTAAGTTGGGAAAACATGCACTAGGTAAGGGAAAATTTATCAACCGCATACTGCATCACTATGTATGGGAAAGTTTATCACCCAATAATGCATTCAAGTTGGGTAACACTCCATCTAAGTTGGGAAAACATGTACTATATAAGGGGAAAATTTAACACCCAATACTGCATCCAAATTGAGTAACACTGTATCTAAGTTGGGAAAACATGCATTAGGTAAGGGAAAATTATCATGCAATACTGCATCATTATGTAAAGGGAAAATTTATCACCAAATACTGTATCCAAGTTAGGTAGCACTACATCTAAGATGGAAAAACATGCACTATATAAGGGAAAATTTATCACCCAATACTGCATCCAAGTTGGGTAACATTGCAACTAAGTTGGGAAAATTTATCACCCAATATTAGGGCGTGTATAGCAAACGGACCGTACTCTCCGTTCTATATAGGATCAGTGTTATTTCATAATTTGCGAGAAGAGAGAAGAGAGTTTTAGAGAGAGAGAGAGAGAGAGAGAGAGAGAGGCAAGAGAGTTAGGGAGAGAGAGACAATAGAGTTAGAGAGAGAGAGAGAAGAGCGTTAGAGAGAGAGAGAGGATCGAAAGAGGTGCGAGAGATGAAGAAGAGAAAGGTTGACTTTTAGATCCAAAATTTTTCTCTCAATTTTCCTTTCATTTTTTAAGGGAAAATTTTTTATTCTTTGTTTTCCAAAATTTTCCATCTTGTTTTACAACTATTTTTTTCCATTCATTTTTCTTTAATCCAAACAAATGAAAAATTCTCATTTTCCAAATTAAATTTTTTCCCATGTTGTTTTAAGGTCCAAACGGACCCTTAGTTTATTCCATTTCTAACAAATCATATACATCATTGTAATGTATCTATATTCTATGATAATGTTTGAAGAAACTATTTTTTATTTTTGTTTTGGGGAGAGAATGTTTTGAAACCTTGAATAGGTAGATTGGAAAATGCAGGATTCTCATATTTATATGCCAAAAAAGGTCCAAGAAGAAATTGTTACAATATCTAATGAAAACACTATGGTTACATTATAAACTTTTAATTTAATTATGCTTTACTGTAATATCTAATAAACTAAAAGATGATGAAAACCTAAGCATTTAATTTTAAATATATCTGAAGAGATACCTCTAGTTTTAGCCTTGTATTAGAAATAAATTGGTATATCCTCTCTGCCGTTAGTAGGAGATGACAATGGTATGGGAAAAAGAGGGGAGGTTTGGGGTTGAAGAGAAATAGTTTTTGAACAGTTGGCCCAGTTCTTTTATGCGGCTGGCAGGCTGCGGTGCCACACCGCACTGCAATTTTCCATATATCCCACCACAATCCACCACAATCTACTACAACCCACCACAATCTACTTTTTCTAATTTAATTTTTTTTATTAAAAGTTAAACTTTTCATATTCCAACACTACCTGCCACAACTTTGCCCAACCCACAATCCACCACAACTTTTCCCAACCCACCACAATCCACCACATTTTCTCCACGCCGCACCGCACCACACCGTAGCCAGCTGTATAAAAGAACGGGGTGTTTTGTGCTTATCCCCAATGACATAGTTAAATAAAAATTATGGGTAGTTGATACAATTCAACTTATAGGGACAAATTAGGATTTCATCATTATGAAATCAAAACAGGCATTTTTAATGATGATAATGATAATGAATTGTCGGAATTGGGCCTATAATTGTAATCCATGAGTGGAATTACATTGAAGTACTTTCCAAATCTGAGGGTCCCCAAAATAGTTGCCCCAAATATGAGGGGATCCTTGGGTCATTGTTTACTATACTATGGGAAGAAAGAAAGGGTAGGGTGGGTGGGGGGTCCCCTGTTTTTTTTTTTTTTTTTTTTTTTTTTTTTTTATTAAAAAAATTTTAATGCTTGTTTTACTTGGTTGTCCAGGCAATAGGTATTTTTATACGGCTTCGTATTTAGCCTGAAGCTCCGGACTCTACCTGTGGAGGAGGCATAGAGACATTGAAAAGTTTTGCTTCAGTTGTAGTGGAGAACTAACCATATCACCAGATTAGATGATGATAGTACATGGCTGGAAAAAAGAAAAGGTCAGAGAAATGAAGGTTGTAGACTGCAGTGTTTTGCCATGAGCTCTGGTGTCCGAAGCAATTTTCCATTTGTTTGGGTAAAAGTTAGGAATCAGGTCAATTGTTAGAAATATGTTTGATTATGGTTTAGTTATGTGAACACCGTTTGTACTCAGACTTATTTTTGTGCTGTAGAAGAAAAACCGTGGGTTGCTTGGGTCCTAAATGCTACTGGAATGAAAAAACTATGCAAAGCCAGAAGTTGAATTTGTTTCAATGTGCAAAGTGCAAACAAAAAAAAAAACTGTTAATGCTGCGATAGTTATTATTCGGGTTAACAGATAGATGTAGTAGCATGTATATTAGTAATATTTCACTAGTTTTCTGGCAATATTACTCAAAACTACTTAACTGCATCAATTGAATTGTTTCATTGATTTTCTTACTTTTGGCTAAAAATGGCAAGTAATATGTGATTGAGGTAGTAATTGAATTGAATAAATAAAAAAGACATTTAAATAATGTTATCTAGCTAACCACAATGAGAACAAATATTTTGAGGAGATTTGTTAGTCAAATAACTACATTAATAAGTGTCTTCATTTCTATATGGTAAGATTAAAATTAATCACTTGAAAAGATGCATGTCTTCACATTTATAACTATTGATTGATATTTGAATTGTTGAGACATGTTTAAAAAACGGTACATGTCGGTCATGATATTTTCTACAACTAATTGGTGATGATTGTTCACATTCAAAAATTGATTTCCCATATGATTTTCTATCAAGTCAAGTCGTAAGGCTGCTAGGCCCTGTCTACATGTACTCAACACACAAATAAATAGGGTAAAGCTCTTTTTTTTTTCTTTTTTTTTTTATCCCCAGATCTAATCATTAAGCCCTATTGCATAGCTTTGGGAGATTAGAGTCTTTAGAATATATAAATTGACTACTTAGGCCCAACAATTTTTTTAAATTTCTCCAACATTCTGAAGACTTTATTATGGCTTCTTCTTTTTAGAGACTTAAGGACTATAGGTCAACTAAAACGCATGAAATAAGTTTGGATGAAACTATAATAGTGTCTCACATAATAGACGAACTCACTTCTTCTCGGAAAGAATTTCGAAGATGACCTTAAATTAAATATAAAAGGGAAACTTAAAGCCCTCTTCTTTTGTGCGGTTCCACACCGCACCTACCACATTTTTCTATACCATAAATTAAATATAAAAGGCAATTATCACAATCCCTCCATACCATACCATACCATACCATACCATACCATTCCACACTTTACCACAACAATCTTAACTTTCTCTCTCCTCACTTTTCTCATCTACTTTTCACATTCTCTCTCCTTATCTATCCCATCAATCATCTTTATCACAAATTTTACCATATCTTATCATACCATATTACTTTTTTCACAATATTATCCTACCATACCATTTATCACACCCACTTTACCGCACAAAAGAACAGGGCCTAAATCTCTTTGCATAGAAGAGGAGTTTTGCAAACAACAGGAGACAAAGGTGGTCTCTATTGTTAAGGTTGCACAAGTTATCAGCTAACCCAGCGGAAAAATAATGAAAAGAATAATATAATAGTAAAAATGATAAAAAGAGAGAGGTTTGTTGGGATTATGGTAACCCAAATAACTTGAGATGTGATTCTCTTAATTTTTAACCGTAAAAAGAAAAATATGGACTTTAAAAGATCTAAAAGTGATGCATATTTGATGGCCATATACATCAAGGACATCAAGGAAGACATCCAATATGCATCATAGGAGCCTAATACTCGGTTATATAGCAAAAGAGCATCATTCACTCAAGTATCCCTTTCGTTTGAATGATTTCAACAAGGGCAGTTTGGTAATTTACTCTATAACTCTAGATACATGCGTCTAATGAGGAAGTCATCCAAAGACATATTGAAGAGCATTGAAAGAGCTTTCCAATGGTTTTTGAATCTTGAAGTTTGGACAAGTATTGAAGGAGTTATAGTCTTTTCTTTCTAGAGTTGTATTTTAGAGTTTTTATGATGTAATAAATGTGTAGGATGATGTAAGCCTCAAGGGGCCTAATTCTTGATTTGTACACGTCTAGGGAGGGCTAGGATTACTATAAATACCCCCCTTAGGCTTCTTGTAATCTCATTCATTCAATATATCAAATACAAACACAAGGTGTTGTTTTCTCTCTAGCTTTTGCTAGTATTTCGTTTCTCTTGAGGGAGATTCGATTCTATCATCTTCTTCTAGCTTAGGGTGGCGTCCTAGGTGGTGATAGGAAGAGATTGAAGCATTCTTGAAGGTGGTGTGGCTGTATCCTCCAAGAATCTTCAAGAGCCAAATCTATCATTCAATCATCCAATTCGTTCATTCAAGCATTCATCCATCTTTGATTGATCTTTCAAGCATCAATCAACATTCAATCTATCAAGAACCATTCGTCCACTCCATATTCGTCCAACAAACGTTCAAGGAGTCATCGTTCATCATCATTCATCAATCGTTCATCCCCTCAATTCGTCATTCATTCCATTCATTCACACATTCGTTTCATTCATCCCATCGTTCATTACCATTCGTCCATCATCAATCACCCATTTGGTAATCATCTTTCATAGTTCTTTCTATCTTTCCATTCGTTTTCCATCCCATTTTCGATTCTTAAGAACTTTGAGAAAGGAGATTTTCATCTTCGCTCTTAAAGATCCTAAACCCTTTTGTGTAATGAGATCTTGTGATCCCATTATACATCAAAATTGGTATCAGAGCTTAGGAGTTGATTCTCTTAGTTCTTGATCTATCTTTTTACAATCTTTTCACCATCTTTCCATCACAAATTCATTCCCCCCATCATCCCCATCTCACGTCCACCAAGAACCACAAAAAGAACCCCATAGCCCCACAAAGAACCCCCAATTCGAACACAAAATCCACCAAAACACAATCCCCTCTCGTCCTTCACCCCCCAAACCCCAAAAACCGTGAATCTTGCAATCTTTTTGCACCAAGATTGTTCAAGATGGAAGATTCAAGCACTCTCACACCTACACCTACGGAGCCCCAAGAAGATGTTGAAGCATTAAAGAAAAGAATCACCTATCTCAACGATCAACTAAAGAGATACATGCATCTACAACATAGGGTGAACCGTGGAGATAGTGAGACTAATGAAAGTGATGAAGAGGTGCCACAAAGACGTTCCCCAAAGGAGGAACGATTCGACTTCAAAGTTGAGATTCCGGAGTTTAATGGTAATCTTGATCCCGAGAACTTCTTAGATTGGATGCAAACTATTGAACGTGTTTTTGATCTTAAAGAAGTCCTTGATGAGAAGAAAGTGAAGTATGTGGCTCTTAAGTTGCGAAAACATGCGTCCATATGGTGGGCCAATTTGCAAAAGAAGAGGCAAGCTAAGGGCAAGGACAAGATTAGAACGTGGGATAAGATAAAGAAGAAGCTCCAAGAGAAGTTTCTACCACCAAGTTATCTCCAAGATAAGTACTACAAGCTACAACGATTGGTTCAAGGAAGCAAAAGTGTGGAGGAGTATACAAAGGAGTTTGAACATCTTCTTTGGCATTGTGATATCAAAGAGAATGAACCACAAACTTTGGTACGTTATCTTTTTGGTCTTAATGATTGGATTAGATACATTGTTGAGTTGCAACCATACAAAACCTTGGATGAGTTGAGTTCTTCATCCCTTAAAGTTGAAAGACAAAGGAGAAATAAGGGAAAAGAAGCCTTGAACAAGTACCAAACTCCCCAAGAATCATCCCACCCTACATTCCCACACACGCCACAACAAAATTCCACATTCCCTACGAAACCCCCAAACACAAAAACTCCACAAAATCAGCCCCCATCCATCCATAAACCCCACGTCCAAGAAACCAAATTCCTAGCATCAAGAAGGTGTTTTGCCAAGGGTTGGGACGTTATGCTTCGGAGTGCCCAAACAAGAGAGTAGTATCTTTGGTGGAATATCAAAGTGCTTTGTATGTAGAACCGGAGTGTCATGAAAATGAGAGTGAGGAGGAAAAAGGAGTTGACGTGAATGAGGAAGAAAATGTTGAAGAATGTGTAGAGGAGCCGGATGATGGAGAGTTACTTGTAGTAGGAAGGGCCTTAAATGAAGCTCAAGTGCCAAATGATCAAGTACAAAGGGAGGCTATCTTTCGCTCTCGTTGTACCATCAAAGGAAAAGTATGCTCATTGATCATAGATGGAGGAAGTTGCACCAATGTCGCTTCTACAACAATGGTCGAGAAATTGCAAATGGAGATTAGCCCTCATCCCACACCCTACACTATACAATGGCTAAGCCTAGGACAAGGTATTCGTGTGGATCAAAGGGTCTTGGTAAGTCTTTCAATTGGGAAGAGTTATAAAGATTCATTATGGTGTGATATTATTCCTATGGATACTTGTCATATTTTGTTGGGAAGACCATGGTTGTTCGATAGGAGTGTCATACATGATGGGAGAGCCAATACTTATACTCTCACTCTCAATCAAAAGAAGATCATTTTGACACCTCTAGCACCATCTTCTCGACCTAAGGAGGAAGAAAGCCACATTGTGTCGATTATGAAGGAGGAAGATCATGAGCATGAAGAGCATAAGGGTCTTATTCTTACAAACTTGGAGGAGAGTAATTCGGATCCAAGCCACCACCCAATCTTGAGATTTCCTATAAGGCGAATCTTTCATGTGCACCTTAGAAATATCCACTTGGATCTCATGGTTGAAAAGCCAAGGCTTCGAAGGAACCAAGAAGCTAAAGTCATCAAAGTAGGTTGTTTCATGTTAAATGATGAAGGTAAAGTAGTGAAGCTTGACTTGGAAACTGAGAAGCTACATGGAATCTCTATGTTCATGGTGAAAATTCGAGGATACAAGTCTTATAATGTCCATGGATTACTTGGGAGAAAGATGAAGAAGTTTAGAAAAGGGGTATATGATGATTTCAAGGCCTTTAAAAAGAAAGTTTGTAATTTTTTGTGAAGAAGGCAAGTAAGAGAGTTGATGCTCAAAGTTTGAGGACAAACTTTTTTAACCGGGGGAGTATGATGTATATTTGATGGCCATATACATCAAGGACATCAAGGAAGACATCCAATATGCATCATAGGAGCCTAATACTCGGTTATATGGTAAAAGAGCATCATTCACTCAAGTATCCCTTTCGTTTGAATGATTTCAATAAGGGCAGTTTGGTAATTTACTCTATAACTCTAGATACATGCGTCTAATGAGGAAGTCATCCAAAGACATATTGAAGAGCATTGAAAGAGCTTTCCAATGGTTTTTGAATCTTGAAGTTTGGACAAGTATTGAAGGAGTTATAGTCTTTTCTTTCTAGAGTTGTATTTTAGAGTTTTTATGATATAATAAATGTGTAGGATGATGTAAGCCTCAAGGGGCCTAATTCTTGATTTGTACACGTCTAGGGAGGGCTAGGATTACTATAAATACCCCCTTAGGCCTCTTGTAATCTCATTCATTCAATAAATCAAATACAAACACAAGGTGTTGTTTTCTCTCTAGCTTTTGCTAGTATTTCGTTTCTCTTGAGGGAGATTCGATTCTATCATCTTCTTCTAGCTTAGGGTGGTGTCCTAGGTGGTGATAGGAAGAGATTGAAGCATTCTTGAAGGTGGTGTGGCTGTATCCTCCAAGAATCTTCAAGAGCCAAATCTATCATTCAATCATCCAATTCGTTCATTCAAGCATTCATCCATCTTTGATTGATCTTTCAAGCATCAATCAACATTCAATCTATCAAGAACCATTCGTCCACTCCATATTCGTCCAACAAACGTTCAAGGAGTCATCGTTCATCATCATTCATCAATCGTTCATCCCCTCAATTCGTCATTCATTCCATTCATTCACACATTCGTTTCATTCATCCCATCGTTCATTACCATTCGTCCATCATCAATCACCCATTTGGTAATCATCTTTCATAGTTCTTTCTATCTTTCCATTCGTTTTCCATCCCATTTTTGATTCTTAAGAACTTTGAGAAAGGAGATTTTCATCTTCGCTCTTAAAGATCCTAAACCCTTTTGTGTAATGAGATCTTATGATCCCATTATACATCAAAAAGTGAACCCAAAAATATGGCGTTCTTTCTCTCATTCTCAACTCCCTTTTCCTTTTATTTTATTTTTTCCTTTCATGCATACTCACCCCAAAAGATCACCATAAGACATAGCCTAATGGTCCAAGATAGAGATTCTTTAATAATGTAAGTGAGGAACCTCTATTTTATTATCCATATGGCATGGGGAGAACCCTATTTGAGAAACTCCATGGTAGTGATACCCTTGGTGGATTGACTCTGGGCTACTACCTCCGTTTCATGTTACTTGTACTCTTTGAAAATTATGCAGTCACATATATAAAATTTTGATTATAATTTTTTTAATATATATAATGATTTGTTAAATAAAACTACCACCATTAGATTTGTAACCAAAAACATTATCATATATAATATTGCAATTGTTAATAAAAATATTATATAAAAAATTATCAATGAAATATTGACATTAAAGATCGTGACGACCCAGAAAAAGACAAATAATATGAAACGGTAGGAGTACACTACTAGACACATTTTCTAGGACATGGCATGCTTCAACCCCCTGAAGTGGTCAAAGATAACAAATTTCTCAATATGGAAAATTTTCACAAGCATATATGGAAAATTTAGAAAAGTTAGATAATTTGCATAATAAGTAATGTGAATACTCATCATATGTTTTGTAAAATTTTGACCCATTTTCTTAGAATTTGTCCAACCAAAATTTATCAGTATTTCACAAATCTATTTTTACCCTCAAAAGAACACACTCTAAAAGTTTTAACTTTGATAGATGTATATCATGTTCCTAAATATGGAAGAATCTTGTGTCGGGTAGCATATTAAAATATTTGGGTTCAAAGTTTTTTTTTGAGGCAGAAAAAGTTACAATGTATACGGGTAAAGTGTTTGTGGGAAAGAAATATGGTTGTGATAGACTATTTAAGTTAACCGTTAATAATAACACAAAGTGAAGTTGAACTTCATTTTGAAAAATTCATTAACTGCCTAAGAATCGATCAAGGTGGTGAATGTTATGGTCCTTTATACCTTAAGACCACTGGTATGGTCCATGAAGTTACGACTCCCTATACACCAAAACAAGGTGGTGTAACCGAAAGAAAGAATAAAATTTCAACTAAAATGGTGAATGATGGTTTAGGATATATAGATTTTGGAGAGAAGCATTATTACAAGCTTGTTATGTTCTAACTTCTAAATTGGGTTCCTAAAAAGGAGCAATACTACCCCCTATGTATTTTGGAACAAAAGAAAAACCAATTTGAGTCATCACAAAGTTTTAGATGATAGGTGTAGGAAAAATAGTAGGTAGTCATAGCAAAATTGAAAAGTTATTACTTGGATAATTGAACAGACGGTGCGAACACCATAAAGTGGCGAACCATTATCCTGAACGTGATTTCGCGTGAGAAAGGATACTAACCCTCTGATTGCAGTCACTCCCTAGCATTAAACGGTCTGGTTAATATTGTGCATTCTCTATTAACAAGTTTGAGTGAAACGAATATTTCCCAAATATTTAGAGATGAAACAAAAAGAGAGAAGAGAGTAATTAGAAAGTTTTTTCGTGTGGAAAAGAGGAAGATGAGAGGAGTTTAAATAGCAAAGAAGGAACGGATAACAAATTTAGCAATGAAAACACCAACTAGAAAACCGAGTAATAAGTTCTGGAGACTTGCTCAATCTCGGAAGAAGAAGTTTTCGCAAAGTAGCGCAACAACCAACAATCGGTTAAAACATCAGTTTCTGAGACAATTAAAAAGGAAGACTGTAAAAAGGTGCATAACCCAATCCCGAGCCCAGCTCGACCGACCGAAAGGCGGCGACAGTGCACATGTGTCCACCAAACCTGCCCTTGGTTCCCTTGTTTCAAATATGTTAGGTGAGCTCTACTATTTAAAGTAGAACATCTCACTTTATTCTTCCTATGTGAGACACCAAGTTGTTACAAAAAATAACCACGATTTCAAAACATTTTAGCTTTGAGACTAAACCAACAATCCCCCACAAGAATTAAAGTTTACAAAATAAGAGAAAAATAAAATTTGGGCAATAAAAGAGATTAATGCATAAGAGTTAATATCTTACGAATTGAATTAACACTTAGTAACATCAAGCTTAAGATAAACATCATATCTAGTGAACAAAGTATGGAACTTGATAGGGAATTGCAAATCCGCCACTTGAGTACACAATAATCTTAAAATCATTTTGTACTCTACGATTGACACCTTATACTAACCATACGTCCAACCTGGTTCTCATGGATGCTTTAGGAGATGCACCCACCAATCTCCAAAGGAAGCGACTAAATTTCCACATCTCATGTAGGTGAATTCATCAAGTGTATGCTACCTCACACCTCCAATTTAATGGATATGAACTCATTAAAAGCTAAAGCTCAACCTCAACAGTTTGTAGCAAGCACCGCATGCACACAATATGTAGGGAAACATAATGGTGCTCCCGAATTGTTGATGACTTCATTAGTACCCCTGGAACTTGCCTTTTACAGCTAAGTGAGGATCAATCATCACAATTCATACAACGGGTCTCAATCCCCTTCCCCTTGATGTGTCCATGACCATTTTCCTATAAAGGCCTATTGTTAACGGATTCGTGAGGTTTTTCTCAAACTTCACATAGTCCAGTGATATAACTCTAGTTTCCAAAAGCTCCTTGACAAACTTGTTTCTCATGCGAATGTTCCTTCTCTTACCATTGAAGGATTTACTCTAGGCCACTACAATGATTGCTTGGTTGTCACAATGCAAAGCAATAGATGGAGCTAGTTTCCCCCACAACCGAACACCTGCCAATATATTTTTGAGCTAATCGGTCTCACGACTGCTAATTCAAGAGCAATAAACTTAGATTCCATATTAGACAAGACAAAGTAAGATTGCTTAGAATGTTTTCAGGATATAGCACAACCAACTGATGTAAACACATATCCACTAGTTGATTTAATTTCACCTTTGTCAGATACCCAATTAACATCAGTATATCCCTCTAGTATAGCCGGAGTTTTACCAAATTGTAAACACAAATCCATAGTACCCCTCAAATACTTGAGCAATTTTCTCGAGGCCTTCCAATGGTCATTATAGGATTGTGAGTATATATGCTAAGTCTACTTAGAGCATAAGCAATATCAGGTCTAGTGTAGTTCATGAGAAACATAACACCAATAATCTTAGCATATTCAGATTGACACACAAAATCACCTTTATGTTTCCTCAAATGTATGCTAGCATCATAAGGAGTTCTCTTAATCTTTACTACTAATATCACATCAGCCACACCCATATCTTTGATTTCAAATTTAGAACTCAAGAAAGTCTTCACCTCATTTATGACGTTCATGTTTGTCCCAAAATAAGCATGTCATCCACATATAAGCAAATAATAACACAACCATTGGAATCATGCTTAGAAAAAACACACGCATCAGCTTCATTGGCAATAAATCCAAATGCAGTGATAGTGCTATCAAATTTCTCATACTATTCTTTGGGAGTTTGTTTTAGTCCATACAAAGGTTTAATAAGCTTGCACACTTTATTTTCTTGACCAGAGACAATAAACCGTTCGGGTTGTTCTATGTATATCTCTATTTAGGCTCGGTTTTGAGCCAAAATACGTCCTTTTCCTTTGGCATTTTCCTCGGTTCTATGTGTAAATATCAATGTTTTGATGTTATTTTCCTTTCCTTTGTAGATTTCTTGACCAGTCAGGTGCTTGTGGAGGAAAAATGTTCAAAATGAGGCCAACACTGTGCTTATCCGAAGAAGGACCGGGACTCCAATGCAAATCCCGAGAAGACCCGACCCGAGAAGAAGATAACCCGAGCCTTGATCCTGGGGAGAACCAAGAAAACAAGGTCATCAACAAGGGTGTCACGACCGTGACACAAAACCTCACGGCCGTGACCCCAATGAACCTTGGTAGCCAAAATGAGGAAAAAGCTCGTGGCAGAATGGGTGTCACGACCGGGACACCATCCCTCACGGCCGTGATGCCCCAAAATTATGGGTTCGTGAAGAAGTAAACTCACGACCGTGACAGCATTCATCACGGTCGTGACTCTGAGGAGAAGTGCAGACAGAAGCAGTCTCACAATCGTGACATCCATTCGTCACGCTTGTGAGGGGCCCGAAGTTTTCCCAGTATCATCAAGCCTCACGGCTGTGACATATATTGGCACAACCGTGACATTCAGAGAGACCCCTTGACCGTAAGACCCCTCACGACCGTGATATCCTTATGTCATGCCAGTAAGGTAGGTGAGCCCAGCTGAAATCTTCAGGAATCCACAGGCATCACGGTTGTGACATCTCATGTCATGCCCGTGACGCCCCAGTCTGCCGACTTATTTTCAGGGAAAACAACATTGTTTTGGTCCTCTTTTGCCCGTAGTATATAACCTAAACTTTGAGATTTTCAGAGACATTTTTCATTACTAGGTTTTAGTCTTTAGTTTTAGGATTTAGCTTTTAGATTAGGATTTAATTAGGTTTATCTTTGGCAATTGAATTAGGGTTTATGTTTTGTAATTGAATCTTTTATTATTGTCTCTCTACCTTTGAAGCATTCAATTAATACCAAATTTTAGTAAGTTCTTCTTCTCCCCTTTTTATTTCAGCTTTCAATTAGTTAATTGCTTGTTTGATTATCTTGTTTATGCTTTTAATTAGTTTTATTAGTGTTGTTTTATGTTTTTCCATTGTTTTGCTAGAATTATGTTAAGCATTAAATTGATTGGTGAAGTAGTGGTGTTCATAATTATGTGTTGCTAGTTCCTCTAGGATTAGGGGGTAATTAAGGTTCCTAATGAGGGATTAGGCTGAGATTAGTAGGATTAAGATGATTAATTAGGTAATTAAGTGTCCCTCCCTCTATTTCCACTCGATGTTGGAGGATTTTGGTGCCAGGATGTTAGGAATCCTACCCCAAACATCAAGTTGGAGATAGAGGTAGGAGTAACTAGTTCTTAATCCACTCGAGCAAGGGGTTTTGGAACCAATTATTCAGGATTGCGTTCGAATACTATTAAGGTCCATCATATGCAAGAGTGGTGACGAAATTTGGGAAGTATGCGTCGATTTACCACGCGAGAGAGGGAAATTGATGCTAGCCATCCATGCAGTCCTCACATTTTATAACCGAATGTCAATCATTCCTAAACCTACGAAATCCACGCTTATGTTAGGTTTTTTTTGGAGGGGGGGTCCCAGATGATTCTGTTGGGAATGGCCCGACAATGTTCGATATATACGGAGATTAAACCAAAGTAATATAGTAATTATATGTCTTGCTAGAGACCTCTATAATTAGTGGTTGAATATGTTTAATTAAAACTATATTATTTGGTCCTACTGGGTCACACAAGTCAGTGCCCTGGAACAATATATGTAACCTAAGTGATATTGTATCACGTTTAGAAAAGTTAGAAACTGATTTCTATGAGAAATCAGCCCAACATGAACCGAATGGGGTTCAACACGGACCATGTTGACCCAACACGGTCCGTATTGAGACACCACAGTCCGTGGTGTCCATGGGCCGAGTTATTGGACCTTCTGGAGTCCAACACGGACCGTATTGTTCCAACACGGACTGTATTGGGCCTGAGAAGCGTGCCGTTGCTTTAAGTCGGCCCTTTAGGGTTTTGAACCCTCTCCCTAGGTTTTCTAAACACTATATAAAGGGATCTCTGAGAGAGATTATTAGACACCAACTGCCTGAGACTCTTAGAGAGATACCAGGGTGATTTCCTGAGTTCTTCTCTCGTTTAGTTTGCAGTTCTTGTTTCGGAAAACATTATCTGTTTCCTGAAACATTCACATATACCAAATACATACATCTTAGGTTGAGATCTGTCTCGATCGGGTCCATCTAGCAGTCGAGTTCCTGGAGTGCTGCGTGGAACTTCAGTAGAGGATTTCAGCATTGGAATCTTAAAGGTCAACCTCTTCATCACCCGGATTGGCGATCATGTATAATTACTAAAGCCTCTGCAATTGTTGTGATTAATTGTTTTATAATCGTTATGAATATTCCGCCAATTAATATGTATCTGTTTAGGAAATAGATAACCTAAAACCTAACAGTGGTATCAGAGCCACCAATTGCATGCTAAAGTATTGTACTTGTATTCATAAGTAATATTGTCAATAGTTGAATTATATTATGAATATGCTAGAGTAGATTTATGCCTAAAATTTTGAATCTTTATGAAAGTTTTAATCTTTACTGTTCATGATAGTAAATCTGAAATTTTATTGTAAAATTTCATGCTTTGTTATTATTTATTTCTTATTGCCTTTAGTTAATCGATTTTATGTTTGTTTAATCGTTAAATATAGCATAAACTTGATTTAATCTTGAATATTTTAGAAACAATCTTGTTTAATATTGTTAAACAGTAGGCAATACATGAAATAGGTCAAAATTCGCAAAATAGAGTTTTGTAGAATTATTTTCAGATTTAGTTTATTTTCGGTAAATATGAAAAATCGAAATAAAATATCAAACGAATTCGAAAATTTCTGAAATTTTTACTGGAGCAGTCTGGAAGTGTTTTCGACTTTCCATAGTTTTTGTAAATTTTTCCCAATTAAAAGGGATGTTTAATTGAGTTTTCAGTTCTGAAGTGAATTAAAATTCGTTTAATTCTCTGAATTTTATAAATTTGTAGAAATTTGTAAAACTTCTGAAAATTTTATAGTAAGTTACTGGGTAATCATACTTTTCGGAAAAAATTTTTCCATTAATTTATCCGGTCAAATTATATTTTTTAATTTAGATTTTCAGATCTGAGAGAAATAAATTTTTTGCTTCTCTGAATTTTGTATATTTATAGAAATTTGCAAATTTATTGAAAATTTTACAGTAGATTACTGAGTAACCATTTTGTTATGGATAAAATTTTCGTGAATTTTTGAGATCGTTTACTAATTTTCCTTTAATTTTCAAATTAATAGAAAAGTATAATTGTTTACTTTTCTGAATTTTATTCTAATTTTTGAAATTTGATAAAAATCTGAAATTTGTACAGTAGCATATTGGATGAACCTACTGTATGGAAAAATTATAAAATTTGATTTTTAAACTTATCGGGCTATTATTATTTATTTTCCTCTTTAACGGAGAATTTAAAGGTTTAATTCCCTAAAATTTTACAATTTTTTGAAAATTGTTAAAATTCCGAAAAATATTCATATTGGGTTATTAGATAACACTGTGATATGAAATCATTAAATTCGATAAGTTATGATAATTTTATTTGAGTTTTTCATTCAAGAAATTAACTGAAACTAGGAAGCAACACGGATCGTGTTGATCCAACACGGACCGTGTTGCCAACAGTTTTGGTGAATTCGTGTGTTTTAAGATTTGTAATTAATTTTAGAAATTAATTATTAAATCCTATTACTACTAAATAAGTTGATGTGCATAAAATCTATTAGTTTGTAATGTTTAGGAAACTTACAATATCTTTAAAAGATATAGTATCTTTTAGACTTCTTGATTTTAGGAAAGTCAAGTATTTTGTGAGTATAGATATAAAATCCTAAATCTGTTTAGGTAATTAATATAAAATTTGAAATTTTGTTTATTTTATCATGCAATCTTTTAGGAAACCTATTTAGTATTTGTTTCCTATATGTGTTGCGTTGCAATTATATGTGCCTTTATAATTTGTTATTTAAAACATGTGTTATATTTGATATAATTATTGCAATATTACCTGTTTGCATGTACTTCTAATATGACCGTAGATAGTTGGTTTTACCGGTCTGCGTACCGGGTTGGGTGAAATACGGCGTGCGTGCCGCCGTTGAATTAATTTTAAATTTAAATTTTCAGTTAAGTTTATTTTAATTCATGTAAGGCCTCAATTGTGAGGTCCACTTTGTAAATTTGTTGTAATTGGAGACATCAAGTTGAGTTGGAGCCCAACAACAATGGAGGTGGTGATTCGAGTGGGAGCCCATCCAAGGAAGTTGCAAAATCCAAGAAGAGTTTCTTGAAGACTGTCAAGGCTAAGTTAAATTAGTTTGATTAAGTCTAGGTGGTCATACTAGGGGTTTTATTTTATGCTTTAATTTGTTACAACATGTTGTTTTATTATGCCTTTTATGCTTTTCGAAAGAGTTCACCTAGAATTGCATGCTTAGGATAATAAAACCTACTCTCAAAATTGAATTATTGCTCAACCTATCGAAACACCACTTAGATGGATAAATAAAGAAAGCCAAAGCGAATTATTTGCCCATCATTAATAAGTAGGGTGGGAGCTAGGTCAACTCAAATTGGCTATCAAAATAGTTTTAGGCCAAGAGCAGAGGAAGAGAAATATTGTATTCGATATAAATTTCTTGCCAAGAGTCATTTTGAATGATCGATCATAAGATGATCCATCAAAGATAACATGGGATCGAGTTTTGTTGGGCCAAAGTCCACTTGAGCCCATGAGTCTTGTGGGTCTTGGTAAATTAAAACACTAAATGAGAGTTGATAAAGTGTTTTGATTTGAAATTAAAATTAGTTTAATTTCTTTTGATGAATAATAACTAAAATGAACCAACTTGTCTAGTAGAATTATTTATGTCTTTTCACTCAAACATCCGCCACTAATAAAATATTGTTTTCTCCTTGAGAAAGAGAAAAACAATTAACACCAATTCCTTAATTGGCATCGCTATCACAAGATTGTCTTGAGCGAATTAAAAGAAACATGTCTTTGATATAACATTGAGCTAGGCATCAATATTAAGAGGTCAATCAAGCCAAATGAATACATGTAATGTCATAGTATTCATACAACTTTACATTCAAAATATTTGAAGGTTAGATGAAGGTTTTTAATATTACCAACTCAAAACCAAGTTCATCGAACTAGTTAGAGTTGATAAACATGAAACCTATAACCAGATAGTCTCGGTTAAGCTAGATAAAGGCCAATTGATGGCGCTCATGTTCTGAAATAATTTGATTATTTTGAAACATGAGAAACCTTAGACCCCCCCTTTAGTCAAAAGGTTGGCAACCAAAGATAGTCTTTTAGTGAAAGGGAAAATAAGATTTAAGAAATCTATCAAAGACAAGAAGTCAAAGGAAAGGTAAGGACAAAACAGTTGTACATACCCAACCAATGACAGCAACCGGTTAACAACCATATCATGTATGACACTGGGAGCGTGAACAACTATAAGGAAGACTTGAGATATGATTTCAATTCTAGGAAAATGTGTATATGATACACACTACCTTTATTAAACCCACTTTGAGTATAAGATACCGGCTGTGAAACTCGCATTTATGCAAATGTGCAGGTTCTACAGCAAAGTAGATGTGCTTTGAAGGATGAGAGTTAGCCTACAAATAGGAACATGCAATTAGTTGTAATCTCCTCATGAAAAGTTGGTTGTTTATCCATTTCTTCAAGACTAATAAGAGAAATTTATAGGTGATTCTATGTTCTCATTATAAGTATTTCCTATTCTCAATTAGAGAGAGAGAGAAAGGATCTCGGATAAACACACACAATACATCGAAACCATAAGGTTTAAAAGGAATAACTCATGTTCAAACATAAAACTTGTAACTATCTATTAAGTCATGCAAATCAGACTTTTAAATGATAAGACTTTGAAACATGTGATGTCTGCAAAGCATGGCTGTACCTTTTACAAGAAAGGGTGAAAGTGCCAACAAACACTCATGCATATGGATGTATGTAGTCCAATTGAGCACAAGTACAAGGGATGAATTACTTCAAATCTTCAAAGATGAATAAAATAACACATGGTGATTCATGTCTATGAGATTCACCTGAAGCTGGAATGTTAAAATAGTTTGAAGAGTTCCAAAAATGAAGTAGTCTTGGTGAAACAATGAGAGAACCTAGATACGACTGAAAGGATGCTAATGGTTGAGACAAGAGTTTGAACAAATGACTCAAATGAAACATAATTCTGGCACTATAAGCTTAAGTCATATTAATCAGAAGTGCATTCAGAAAACTGCATAGTGTAGGATTTTGGAAAACATAAACTTTGAAAAGTTCAATGTTTGTAAAACATGTCTGATGGGTAAGATGACTAAAATCACCTCTTATTGGAATTGGTGAACAAGCTAATGACTTATTAGGATGCAAACATATTGATATATGTGGGCCTATGAGCACCAGTGCTAGAAGAAGGTTTACTCTACTATTTCATCACTTTCAGTGACAGATTTTAGTAGATATGGGTATATCTACTTAATACGCCAAAAGTCCAAATCCTTTGAAATGTTCAAAGATTTTCAAAGTGAAGTACAAAAACCAACTTGGCAAGAAAATCAAAACCCTTCAATAAGGTTGAGGAGGTGAGTATTTGAGCCATGATTTCATTGACCATTCCAGAGAATGTGGAATTATTTCATAACTCTCTCCTCTAGGAATACGACATCTCAATGACGTATCTAAAAGAGAAATCACACCTTATTAGATATGGTGCGATCAATGATGGTTCAGTCAACATTGCCGATTACCTTTGGGGATAACGCAGTTAACCATAGCTTTAATTACTGAATAAAGATTATCTGAAGCATTAGAAAAGACACCATATATGATAAGGAGAAGAGAGGTTCTTGAACCATTTTCTGAAAGAAAGGAGTATCACTTCTACAAACTGTTGTAGAGGAATGTGTTTGTGTCTCAAAATGCTTTCTTCTTAGAGAATATGTTATTCTCTAAAAGAAAGAGTGGGAGAGTTTTGTGAACTTACTGAAGTTCAAGAGACACAAAACACTATAATCATCACCTAAAGCTCCGCTACTTGATCCTAGTTCAAGTTTTCCTATTGGTCGGAAAATTAAGAATGAGGTTGAGGCAGTAGAAGCTCCTGAAAACGTTGAGGAGGAGGTGTGATGAACATTACTCCAAGCAAGGTCAGGTAAACAACTCCGTCAACCATAGAGATATCCATCTTCTATGGATGAGCATGAGATGTTACTTTTAGAAAGTAATGACTCTACCTACATCAAAGAAGCTTTAGCAAATCAAGATTCCATAAGGTCTAAAATGGACTCCATGTATGCAACCAAGTTTAGAACTCGGTTGATTTGTCTGAAGGTGTGAGCCATCAGGCATAGGAGGGTTTTAAGGCAAAACATGGGTTCATTAAGACATCAAGACAGACTTCAAAATCAAATTTGGAAGGAAGGTGTGTACTTGACACATCTGAATGGTTTTTTTGTTGGAATACTTGTAAACTTCAAGAGGCCGTCTGTGGTCTTAAGGAAGCTTCTAGGAGTTGGAATTATTGACCTTCTTGACCAGGATATCAAAAAGTTTGATATACTGGGAAGTGCCAAAGATAATATTGTGTTTACAAGAAGTTCAGTGGGAGCAATGCGTTTTCTGAGATTGTATGTGATTGACATCGCCTCGAGAAGAATATTCCAATGTTGCTTCTACTGAGGTTGACTTGGAAATAATTTTCAAAGTGAAGGATTGGTGGGGCTAAGAATTTTCTTGGAGACAAGATCTATAATGATAGATTAAAGATTTTGATTGTTTGAATCAAAGTTGCCTTGGTGTTGAATAAGTTCAACCCACTTCGAGAATGGATTAATTTCCATAAATCATGGCATATCCTTAGGGAATCTGAGTGTCTCAAAACAATTAGAGGATCTAAAAGGGATGAGACATATAGCTCACGCTTCAAGCGTGAGATTAATTTATGCCACGAGATGTTCAAAACCCAACATAACATATACATTGTATATATGTATAAGAAAAACTAAGGATGTATCCTAAGTCTAAAGTGGTTGATTAAAGCTAAGTGTGAAGAGTTGCATTGATGCTACACTTATGAGAGAGAAATATAATTATCTGAAAGGTCAGAGAATATTATACAAACTGTCTGAGTGGTATTGAGGTGAGCTGGAAGATGTTCCTAACATGACATGCGTTTAATTCTGCAAATAAGATAAGCATAGCACGACTTTAGAAGTTGTGACAGAAACTGTTAGGATTGTGAAGTTCGTATTAGAACTGGGTGATGTTTCTAGCCTTGCGAGAGAAATGGAGCCTTGTTGACAAGAGCCATCACTCAAGCAAAGGAACTGAAGCTCACTATGAATCCAAACATGAGTTCCGGAAATATCTCCCTCTATGAAAGGTCATTAGTGAGATGATAAATGTGCGAGGTACATTGCAAGTATTATGTACTAAACCCCTGTTGTAGTTATAGCATGATAGTCATGCATGGGCAATAGGTATTGAACACATTCTGGAATATTAACAAGTCAAATTTACATGAATTGTTCATGAATTATGACCTTGTTGATTCATCGTTAAGAATAACATTCCAAAATTTACATTAATTGTGGTTTAGAATTATGTAAATGTCCAAAAGGATTAGCGAATTCAAAATGAGAAATTGGATGAGGTCTGATTTCTGAAACCCCATTAGTGAACTTGATGACGCTAAAACCTGTTCGACATTCGACCAAGTTCCTAATTGTATTATCACGTAGGAACATTGATAATATCGTCACAATTAGCATGTAGGATTGAGGTGATGATCAAGTTTCGTGATCATAATGATGTGATGACATCATAAATCAATCACATGGGTATTGTTGAGAACAACTACCGAACTGACCCGCAGTGGGAGCTCTTTAAGTTGGGAACTGTCATAGGAGCTCTCACCACTCAAAATTCCTGAATCCTGAGTTCAGTACACAGACTGCATGATCTGCTGTGACTTTGGAGCGCGTCAAACGCCTTTCGTAACAGTAGGTTGTAAAGGCGGTGTTTGGGTTACAGTTAGAACATGTGAGAATGTGTGTCTGAACAAGATGGCATTATCCTCCCTATTAGGGACAGTTGTCATATTGGCCATTCAGTGAGATTGGACTGAAAATGCTTGGCCGAGCTCAGATGAATCAATAGTTGATCATCTGCTTTTTAGAGTCTAACTTGGAGATCGAGGAACGTTCGGGTCTTACATAAGGATGACTTTAGCTTACCTTATTCGAACTAGAGACACTAAGTGACAAGGGAATTTAAGGAATCGAACACTTGTGGGACAAGTGGGAGATTGTTGGGAATGTCCTGAAAATGTTCGATATACACGAGATTAAACCAAAGTAATATAGTAATTATATGTCTTGCTAGAGACCTCTATAATTAGTGGTTGAATATGTTTAATTACAACTGTATTATTTGGTCCTACTGGGTCACACAAGTCAGTGCCCTGGAATAATGTATGTAACCTAAGTGATATTGTATCACGTTTAGAAAAGTTGGAAATTGATTTCTGTGAGAAATCAGCCCAACACGGACCGAATTGGGTTCAACACGGACCATGTTGACCTAACACGGTCCGGTTGAGACACCACGGTCCGTGGTGTCTATGGGCCGAGTTATTGGACCTTCTGGAGTCCAACACGGATCGTGTTGGGCCTGAGAAGCGCGCCGTTGCTTTAAGTCGGCCCTTTAGGGTTTTGAACCCTCTCCCTAGGTTTTCTAAACACTATATAAAGGGGTCTCTGGGAGAGATTATTAGACACCAACTGCCTGAGACTCTTAGAGAGATACCAGGGTAATTTCCTGAGTTCCACTCTCTTTTAGTTTGCAGTTCTTGTTTCAGGAAACATTCTCTATTTCCTGGAACATTCACATATACCAAATAAATACATCTTAGATTGAGATCTGTCTCGATCGGGTCGATCTAGCAGTCGAGTTCCCGGAGTGCTGCGTGGACCTTCAGTAGAGGATTTCAGCATTGGAATCTCAAAGGTCAACCTCTTCATCAGCCGGATTAGCGATCAGGTATAATTACTAAAGCCTCTGCAATTGTTGTGATTAATTGTTTTATAATCGTTATGAATATTTTGCCACTTAATCTGTATCTGTTTAGGAAATAGATAACCTAAAACCTAACAAATTCGGTAGATTATTGAGCACGTCTTACCATACCTCTTCATTTGATGTCGATACTCTTGGTGCCAGTAGGTTATAGAGTATCTCTCGACATCGAATTGGAGGGATGTGGATGGATTAATTGGACACTAATTTACATTGGCGTGTGATTAGTGTCTGATTAGGAGAATTAGGCCATCATGCTATCTAGAAACCATCCCTATGGGAATAGTGGTGGAATCTAGAGGGTAAGTATTAAATCCTAACTCCGGTGAGAGGGATTTGATGCTAATTCATTCGCCTAATTCCCTTGTTGAATAGCTTACCTATGAATCGTCCATAGATCTCTTCGCCAACCCGTTTTCTCCAGTTAGGATACCCGATAATACCCCCAAGCTCTTTTCCCTTTTTATTGTGTTGTTTCCTTTTATCTTTTAGTCCATGTGTCCACCAAACAACCCAAGCCTCAAACCTTAAACCTAGAGGTGAGTGAAAAATTAGATTCTTAGGTTCGGAAGCCCCAACTCCCTGTTGATAGACAATTACACTCGCACTATGCTGCAATCGAACAATCTCTTTGTCTAAGTCCCCAATTAGAAAGGTTGTTTTCACATCCATCTGATGCACATACAAGTGATGAATAGAAGCAATAACAAGCAAAGTTCTAATATTGGTATTCTTAGTAACGGAAGAATAAGTATCAAAGTACCAATCTCCTTTTTTTGATTGTAACCTTTTACCACAAGTTTAGCTTTGTATTTATCAGTCGACCCATCAACTTTTAATTTCCTTTTCAACACCCACATACACCCAAGTGGCTTACAACCCTTGGGAAGGACAGTCGGAATCCAGGTTTTATTACTCAAAATAGACTTAAGTTCATCGCTAGTAGCCTCCTTCCAATAGACGTAATCAATTGATTTCATTGCTTCATCATAAGTTTTGGGGTCCTCCTCAATGATATTCACATAGACAATTTCATCACATAAAATATCATGCTCAGTTAAGAAGGAAGTAATAAAATCAGGACCAATAGAGAGTTCCTTTCTAAATCTTTTACTCCTTCTAGATTTAGCTTCATGCTCAATAGTTTGAGGAGTAGAAGATGTAACACATGTAGATGAAATAGGTTGAACATGTACTACTTTCATTGGATAAATATGCTCTACAAATTTAACATCTCTAGTTTCTATAATATTACCATGCATATAAGAATCATTAACACCTTTAGTAATAAATCTATATATTGCACTTTGATAGGCAAATCCAATGAATAAAGCATCAACAGTTTTTGGTCCTATTTTATTCCTTTTGAAATCAGGTAGACCAACTTTAGCAAGACATCCCTACACTTTCAAGAATTTCAGGTTGGGTGGGTAGCCCTTCTAAAGCTCATAAGGTGTCTTGCCTAATTTCTTATGAGGTACATTATTAAGCACATGACAAGCGGAAAGAATAACTACTAATCAACATAACATTCATCATATTCTTGAAGGACCTGTTTTTTCTTTCAGCCATGCCATTTTGCTAGGGTCTATAAGCAGCAGTTCGTTCATGAATTATTCCATTTTCTTCACAGAACTTTTTAAGCGAGGAAGAGTCATACTCTGCTCCTCTATTACTCCTTAATATTTTGATCTTTCTATTAAGTTCATTTTCAACTTTAGCTTTATATTTTAAGAACATTTCTTCTTCCTTATCCTTAGTGTTAAGAGATAAACCGTAGTGAATCTAGAATAGTCATCCACAAAAGTAATGTAATATCTTTTACCACCTCTACACATATGGCTCTTAAAATCTACTAAGTCACTATGAACTAATTCAAGGAGCTCAGATTATCTGTCCATTGATTTATGAGGTTTACTATGAAATTAGCCTTAACACATACTTAACATTTATTAGTAAACTCATTGTCAACCATATTAGGAATTAACGCCAATTGTTTTAACCTTTATATCGAAACGACATTCACATATTTTAATCTGGCATGCCATAAATCAAGAGACTCAACAATATAAGCAGAAGAAGTTCCAACATTATCGTTCTCTTTCCCATATACAACATCGAGAATCATAAGTCTAGTACGGTTACAAAACTCCTTCCCCACATATTCCCTATTCTCAGTAATGATGATGCGATTTGCTTCAAGGGTCAGTTTGAGACCAGCCCTAAGAAGCAAATTTCCAGAGATGATATTTCTATGTTTCAGGCACACACAACACATCAGTGAGAGATAATACTTTGCCCGAAGTGAGTTTGAGAGAAATGTTCCCTTTCCCTTGAATGGTGGCAGTAGCGACATTGCTGTACAATAGGTTGGTATACCCGGTGAATTGTTCTTCTTCTCAAGGAGCGGGGGGCCTTGGTCAAAGAGTCTAGGTCTAGGTACGAGCTAAGATCGCTAGGGAACAGAATTTGGTCGATTTGTAGGAGAAACGGAACAAAGAACAATCTAAGTGAATCGTGTGGGATCAATTCACTTTTTGTTTCGCCTAAGGTTCCCGGCTTGCTACAAGTCACCCTCTCCTTTCCTTGAAACTAACCCGATTTCAATATCCATTTCATGGTGGATACAGGTCTTTTGAGGGTCGTTATGGCCACCAAAGAGAGCGGTGTTTCATTCTACAAAGACCCCGGGCCATAGGATCTTATCTAGGGTCTCAATAGGACCATTCCCTGAGCCTTCTAAGGGGCTTCGGGACCATCGGCAAGAATAAACACATGGCGGTGAATGAAGTCAAAGACGTTCAAATGGCGTACCTTCACTATTTAGGTCATAACTCCTTCATTACACCTCCGATGGACTTCAAATTTTGGGAGCTTAAAGCACACACCGAGAGCTTTCCATCGATATATTATGGGATTAATACGGAGCCTGGATAAAGAAGTTATGTGAGTTTGAAGTCGACAGAAAATTTGCCCAGATGGTCACGCCTGTGACCTTTGTTGTCACGCCCGTGACCTCCCACGACAAGTTTGTTTTGACTCTAGAAACGCCCGTGACCCCGATTGTCACGCTGTGACCCTCCCAGTCACGCCCGTGACCGTTCTGCACAACACATGTTTTCTTCTGCCTTTTTTTCATTGTTTTCTTTTCTCCTTTTCCCCCTTTCCTTTATATACTTGTTTCCCCCTCCATTAGAGATAGTTTTATGAATGTTTAGGAATTAGACTTAAGAAAATTCCTCTTAATTGGAGAGTTGTAATTGTGGGTTTTCAAACCCTAATCAATGAAGCTAAGCCTTTGGTGGAAATTGCTTGGTGATTTCTCTTCCTTGTGAGTGAGTGTTTTACCTCCTCTCTTTGTGAGAATTCTTGGGAGTTTCAAGACTCTTTGCTTGTGGAATGTCCTTGTGCAAGTGATTGAACATCTTAGTTCAATTGGGTGAGTGATTACTCTTTAAAATTGTCCATATCCCTTTTAATGCTTGTTCTGTTTGTTGTTCATCTCCAAAATCCCAAAACCCTAAAAATTAGTGGTAGTTTTAGGAGTTCTAAATTGGGGTTTTCTCAAACCCTGAGTAGTTACTGGATCCTTAGCCTCCTATATTTATCCATTCGAAGGACCCCCGGGTTTCCCGGATCATTTGGTATCAGAGCTAGGCATATAACTCATAGTTTGTTGGAGATTTCTTGTTTGTGTCCGGAATTGTTCTTGTTATTGTTTGGTGGTGATTTTTGGTGTTCTTAGTGTGTTGTATGCAAATATTGGTGTTCCCCATCCCTTGTGCCTCCAAGTGTGTTGGAGAATCTTGTATTGTGTTGTGTTTGTTGATTTTGATGCATTTGGGAGCTTTGAGGTGAAGTTGGAAAATAGTGCACGGAAGGTGTTCGATGAAATGTCCAAATGAGATGAAGTTGGAAAAAGTGCACGGAAGGTGTTCTATTAAGTGATTGATTGGATTTTCTTAAGTTGGTGGTTGTGTTAATGGTTGTTTTATTGGTGGATATTGTTGGTGGTGGTTGTGTGCCCATCCGGGTGTGTTCTTCTTGGTGCATTTCCCTTGCCGGTTTCACCCCATTTTCCCCGCAAAATTAGCCTCACAAAACCCCCCTCAAAATTTCCTAGCTATAAAGAACCCAAACCTCCAACCGCTCAAATTATACACCGCACAAGAAAACCAAGCTCCATAAATGGCCTCCAAGTACTATGCTTCGGACAAACCTGATGCCCCTCTTTTTTCGAAACCCAAACCCAAACCAACCTTCGAGGAGACTCTTCAACGTATTGAAGAGAAGATTCGAGAAGTGCAACGGCGAATGGATGATATACTTCGCGCTACGACCCCTACGCAACTAGAGTCCTTGAAAAGGGATCGTGGTATTTCAACTTGGGCTCCTAGAACTCACCTTAGTGGTTATTCGCGGTATTTTGATGATTATCGGCATGGTGGTTCTCACGATAGGAGAATGGAGGAGAAGGTTACTTCATGGCCTTCTAGGAAGCGAAGTGCTCACTCTTGGAGTAAGACTTCATCCAAGGGAAGTCGAACTTCCGAGCTACCCAAGCCATCTTCCCGAACTCATAAGGAAAGTGCGGAATATCTTAGGAAGCTCAAGGGTAGAAAATGCTTCACATGTCGGGTTTATGGTCACTACCAAGCCCAATGCCCTACGAAGATGGTTGAAAATTCCAAAGAAAGTGAGGTAGCCACATCGGAGGCTCCAAAGACTAGTGTTGACGTTCGCGCGCAAGAAGGGGAGAGTTCGATTCCTTGGCGATCCTTTATCATGACCAAGGATTCCCGGGATAACTCTCAACGGGAGAATATCTTCCGAACTCGGTTCACCATCGGCGAGAAGGTAGCAAAGGTCATCATCGACGGAGGGAGCTGCACCAACTTGGCCTCTTCCTACATGGTTGAGAAACTCCAATTGCCGGTCTTGGCTCATCCCCATCCCTATAGCTTGTAAGGGCTAAAAGATGGCGGTGACTTCGAGGTAACTCAACAAGTCTTAGTCTCTTTCACCATTGGCAATTATGAGGATAGTGTTCTTTGTGATGTTGTTCATATGGATGCTTGTCATTTACTACTTGGTAGACCATGGCAATTTGTTCGGTTGTAATTTTTGTCGTTTTATAAGTTAAGGTTGTCGGTCCACAAGGATGGGTGTTAAGCTTGATTAAGGTAATCGGTTCGTGTAAGGTTTTTTTCACACATGCGGAAAGCAATAAATTATGTAAATTAAGCAATAAACTAACCTAGACATGATAATGATCAAGAAAGCAATAAAAGATGAAAGCAATTAAAAGCATGAAATTAAGAAAGCAATAAAACTGCAACTAATAATGAAATTAGGAACAAGAGATTATACCTTTGGTGATCTAAACTTCAATTGAATCCTTCTACTTGAGCTTTCTCCCGAACAAATAAGAAAGCGTGAATTGGATTACTAAGAATCCTCAAATCCTCACTTTGAAGTAGGATTTGTGACTCTTAATCCTCCTCCTCACTAAAAGTTGGATTGGGTGTTTTGTGGCTAATCTAATATTACTTTAAGAAACTTTAAAACAGAAACCCTAACTTAACCCTAATAGAAACTAGTGAAACCCTAATCTGACCTAAACCCTAACAGACAGAATGAAAGACCAAATTTAATTAACCTTAATAAAACTAACCCTAAGCTGACTTAAGAAACAAACCCTAACCCTTCTGCACAAATACTAACCTGAGAAACGACTAAACCCAAAACTGTAAAGATGGAAAAACTGCAACCTAACTCCTGCTGTCCATTGACTGAACAGAGAAAGAAGGAAAACTGAGGCAGATATCAGAGGAGAAAGACGAGAGAGACGAGCCAAAAATAGATCAAATCCAGAACCAATTTCAGAAATTCAACACCAATCAAATCGAACAAAAACGCTTCAAATACCAATTCATTAACAATTCCAGAACACAAAACTTCAAATCGATTACAATTCAAACCCAGAGAATTACTCTATAACTCGAAAATCACATCAACGCCAAATAGAACAAAACATCAAAATTCTCAACCAAAATAACAAACCAGAATCGATTAAAAGGAAAAGCGAAATAGAGATTAAAACAGAATTCAAAGCATAAACCTAAAATCTAATTCTAACCCTAAAATGAGGCTGAAACCTCCCTTAGAATACCCGATTGGCTCCTTCTTCCTTTATATACTCGAATTCTTCCCTCCTCCTTCAAATTTGAGCCGTTCGAACCCCTTAATCTGGATGGTGTAGATGCGTTTTGACAGTTAGATGAGTCTGTCGATGATGCTTGCTTCATTCTCTGCGTTGCACTTCCTCCACTCTCAACTGAATCTGTTAGAATCAAAGAGAAATAGAGTGAGAGTTTGAATTTCGCGAGATAATGAGAATTTGAGATAAGAAGTGAGAAAGAGAAGAGAAGACATGAAGAGAGATTGAGAGATGGAGTTCGAATATGGAGGTGGGAGATGGTTCGCTGTGGTTGTCTGCGCGAGGAAGAACAGAGAGGAAGTGAGGGAGAAAGAAAACGGGAAAATGAGAATGAGGAAAAGGGGGAAATGAAATTAGACTAGGGTTTTGGGGTTATATTCGGTTGAGAAGAAGAGAGGGAAACGGGTCGGGTTAAATTGGTATTAGGGTTTGGGTAAGTGGGGCAGTTATGGGTAGCTGGGTTTTTTGGTGAGTTGGGCTGGGCCAAGAAGAAGAGGAAGAGGGAAATAGGAAAGGGATTCTGGGCTGGGTTGGAATTAACAATTAGGGAAAAGGTTTTCATTTTATTTATTTCTAATATTTATATATTTTAGTTTCATTTTAATAATAATAATAATAATAACTATAAATAATAAACTAACATACAATCTAATAAAAATGCAAAATGAATAAAAACATAATAAAAATATTAAAATAATTACTAAAGACAAGCAAAAATACCCTATAAAAGATAACAATTCGGCTCGGAACGAGACCGAACAACACTCCAACACAAGGGTTTGCTCGCCCCGAGCAAACTAAAAACTAAGAAAATGACTAGAAAAAGAAACTAAGAACGCTAAGTCACTTTCGCAGGAATCGAGGATGCATTTAGCACATGCATCAAGCCCTTTAAACCCCCCGGTAGCCCGGGTGGACGAGGTAGGTCTCGTGAGGGTTTATAGCAACTATACCCACAAAAGCCAAAGAAAAAGGAGAGAGGGAAAGTGACAAAGTTTGAAAAGAAAGAAAAGAAAACTGCTCGTTCCATAAATCAAGTTGTTTCAATCAAGAAAACGATATTAATCCTCCAAAAGGAACCGTTATGAGCATCTCACATACACCTAACTCAAACAACTACCAATCTTAGGAGTTTTCGATCCCTTACATCTCATGTAAAGTTACATCCCACTTGCGTAAAAGTGTAGAAAGTTCTAACTGATTCCGATTGATCCCAAAGACTCATACCCGAGCTTAAAACAAGGCGAACAACAGAAAACATGCAACATGAAATTAGCTAAAATCGACAAGAATGAATGAAATTAAATATTTATGCTTGCTCATTTTACGCTAAAATAAATGTTGACAAAGAAGGGTTCGACGGTTACCTTAATATGCAACCGGTGGTACCAAACATGGTTCCAGTTGCGCAAAGTCAAGTCAGCAGCAGCAGCCTCGACCCCGGGAATGAAGCTTCGCCTAGAAATGCCTTCATGGGCCCATCCTGCCGCATGAGGAAGAGGAGGATTCCTCTAGCTCTGTGGTTGCATTCTTTCTTGAATAAAAGAAAAGACCAACAATTTTCAAGAAGAAGTTTTTTTGAGAGTAACTTGAGAGCTTCAAGAGGAGGAGATGAAGAGATGTGAATGAATGAATGCAATGAAGCTATGTATTTATAGAAAAGACAAACGAATACGGACAATCCATTTCAAGGACCCGCCTCGAGATGCCAAACGCACCTCATTAGTTGGAAATCCCCAACCTCATCTTCTTGCTCCCCAAAGCAATAACTTCATCATGCATGCGGGCCCCTTAGAGATTCCCTCAACAAGAAAGAAAAAAAAAGGAAAAAAAATAAATAAAAAATGGCCCGGCAGCCTTCCTCGAAGCATGACAAGCCCAAGCCAGCCATTTGAAGGCGCGGGCCAGACCCATTAAAACAGGAAGGCTAGGCAGCCTTCCCTGCTGCAAGTGGGCCATTTTCATCCCGAACCAGCCCAAGGTAAGGTCTTGATCGATTTTGTCTTAAAACTGATACTGTGTTTCTCATTACTGTTTTGCAGGATATCTTCCGGTTGCCATATAAAATAGCACCGACATCATCCATCTTCTGGTGGCTACATAAAAGAGCACCAACATCATCCATCTTCCGGTCGCCACATAAAAGAGCACCGATATCATCCATCTTCTGGTTGCCACATAAAAGAGCACTGACAGCATCCATCATCCGGTCGCGACATAAAAGAGCACCGATAACATCATCTATCTTCTGGTTGCCACATAAAAGAGCGCCAACAACATCCGTCATGGCCCGTAAGACAAGAAAGGATGTTTTTGCACCCCGGGATATTGGTAGGGCCGGTATTAATTAAACATAGCATTCACATTTTCCACACCCGAAGACACATGTTGCATAAACAAGGGACAGTTAGCATACACATGGTCTGATCCTTGACACCAAGCACGAGTCAACTGAGATTGAGGGGTCGGGGAAACGGGTCGTTCTAAGGCATTTACCTGTGCACAAGGTTGGGATTTAGAGAACGCAAGTTGCTGCTGAGCTAAGGTTTTTATCATGTTTTCTAATGAAGCAAACCTAGCCTCGTACCCCGTACTCTCACTCACAACGTGAACACCCCCTTAGGATCCGGGAAAAAACTTCCAATTGATGTCCTACGCGATGTTAGGCGAATCGAAAGAGGTGTCTAGTCTTTAAGGAATTTGAATTCAATTTTTATTAATCAAAATGTTCGAATGCAATCTTGAATAAAAAGGTAAAATTCGAAAAGAAAGCGAATGAATCAAATTGAATAAATTATAGAGTCGCCAATTAATTTTTGGTGAGAATTAATAAACTCAAATTAGACTCCGCAAATCGCGAACCATTAGATTCGGATCCGGGGTTAAGGTTACGAATTCGCCCGTTCAAAGAATGGACTCTACTAAATCGGTTCGTTAAAGAAGAGAGTAGAAGAGGAGAACTAATTAGGTTAATTTAAATTATTTAGATGCATGCGAAAAATTAAAGTACGAAAATAAATAAATGCGATGAATAAATAAAATAAATAAACAAAAAACAAATAAATAAATAACGAAATTAAAGTTATCTTCTCAAGTAATCCGGTTTAAATTAGTCATAATTGATATTAGCATCAACATTATAACAGTATAAGTGATTACAAGAAAAAACGACAAAAAAAATAATGCCAAGTATAGATGTATGCAAATGATGAAGAGAGGAGAAGGAGAAGAAGAAAGGGAGAAGAGGAAGAAGAAATCACCTAGTGTCAATACTCCTAGGTGATTCGGTGTGTCGAAAAATCATGGGAGTGAGAGTGTATTTATAGAGGAAATGGCGTGAGGAAACTAGGGTTATGAAATAAAGAGGGGTAACTGGGCCATTCTGATTAGCAGGAGGCCCAGTATGTTGGAATGAAAGGAAACGGGCCACTACGGACCAACATGTTGGGTTATTTTGAGTTGCCTAACTTCAAACGACCATAACTTTCTCATCCGAACTCTGATTAACTTGATTCAAGTGTCGTTGGAAAGCTTGTAATGAGTACTTTTAGCTCCCAAAATTAGGAAACTCATAGAGTTCGGTGAAAAGTCGGTAATTTAAAGAAAAGGCACAGGTACATGAACAAAGGGTTGAGTTTTTGGAATATTTGAACGCGGATGGGCCAGAAATGGAAATGGGCTAATGTGAAAGGCTTTTTTTTTTGCAGAGGAAAATTTGTTTGGGTTTTTTGTGGGTTTTTCATCATTTATGCATTTCAAGAATACTCGGCATTTAATCCTAAAAAATAAAAATGTTAAAAATAAATTACATAATTACAAAGCTGAACTACGACAAAATTCAGCGTCTACAGTTAGCCCCCACTTTGATCGAGTCCGAGTAGGACACCGATCAAAGTAGTTTGATGACGCTAAAAATGATATGCACCAGGAGTGAAGTCTCAAGGCTAGATGGCACTTGGAAGCAAACATCCTGTGCCGCATGTATGACTTGTAGCTGATTGACATTCAGAAATAATATCCTATGTCTTTGTTGATTGTCAAAGCTTGGAATCAACTGTCATGCGCCTAGTCGATGATTATTTTCCAGTCTTTCCCGGTCCCGATGATGATTTTTCAGTCTTTCCCGGTGTCGATGATGATTTTCCTTTGCTGGAGATGACGTAGATGCGATATCTGTTGTTGGGTTCGATGTGATATCCATTGTTGGAGACAACCTATATGTGATATCTGTTGTCAGGGTAGATGCGATATCCTTTGCTAAAGACGATGTAGATGCGATATCTATTGTCGAGGCCGATGCGATATCCTTTGTTGTAGACGACGTAGATGCGATTATCTATTGTCGGTTTGGATGCGATATCCTTTGCTGGAGACGACGTAGATGAGATATTTGTTGTCGGTTCGGATGCTATATCCTTTGCTGGTGACGACGTAGATGCGATATCTGTTGTCCGAGTGGATGCGATATCCTTTGTTGATGATGACGTATATGCGATATCTATTGTCGGAGCAGATGCGATATTCTTAGTTGTAGACGACGTAGATGCGATTATCTATTGTCGGTTTGGATGCGATATCCGTTGCTGAAGATGACGTAGATGCGATATCCTTTGCTGGAGACGACGTAGATGCGATATCTATTGTCGGGGCAGATGCAATATCCTTTGTTGCAGATGACGTGCATACGAGTATCTATTGTCGGTTTGGATGCGATATCCTTTGTTGGAGACGATGTAGATGTGATATCTGTTGTTGGGTTGGATGCGATATCCTTTGTTGGAGACGGCGTAGATGTGAGGTTTGAATGTGATATCCTTTATTGGAGATGACGTAGATACGATATCTGTTGTTGGGTTGGATGCGATATCCTTTGTTGGAGACGACATAGATGCGATATATGTCATCGGGGCGGATGCAATATCCTTTGGTGAAGATGACGTAGATGAGATATCTATTGTCGGGGCCGATGCGATGTCCTTTGTTGCAGACGATGTAGATTCAATTATCTATTGTCGGTTTAGATGCGATATCCTTTGTTGGAGACAATATAGATGCGATATCTATTGTCCGACCGGATGCGATATCCTTTGCTGAAGATGATGTAGATGCGATATCTATTGTCGGGGCGGATGTGATATCCTTTGTTGTAGACGACGTAGATGCGATATCTGTTGTCGGTTCAGATGCGATATCCTTTGTTGGATACGATATAGATGCGATATCTATTGTCCGAGCGGATGCGATATCCTTTGCTGAAGATGACGTAGATGTGATATCTATTATCCGAGCGGAAGTGATATCCTTTGCTGGATACGACGTAGATGCGATATCTGTTGTCGGTTCAGATGCGATATCCTTTGTTGGAGATAATATAGATGCGATATCTATTGTCCAAGCGGATACGATATCCTTTGCTGAAGATGACGTAGATGTGATATCTATTGTCCGAGCGGATGCGATATCCTTTGCTGGAGATGACGTAGATGCGATATCTGTTGTCGATTTGGATGCGATATCCTATGTTGGAGACAACGTAGATGCGATATCTGTTGTTCGAACGGATGCGATATCCATTGTCTGGAGACGACATAAATGTGATATATGTTGTCGTTCTTGATGATGACATTCTGGTGATTTTTAATCCGTAAGAGTGTAATCAAAATCTCACAGACCCAAAGTGTTTTTAGGTGCTCATCATTCTAATTTTTCTCGTCGGGATTTCGAGGTTAATCCTTGGATAATATTTGGGCTTCATCTCACATAGCCCCCAGTGTCTATCTGCTGGCGACGACCTTGTTGTTGTCGGGTCTTCCAATCTTTCTCATAAGCTAATTCTTCATGTCAATGAAGGTTGCTGAGTGGGTAATTGTCAGCCCCCCGGCGACGACCACGATGATGATATGCATGCAATTGGTATGCTATTCTACATGTAATTCATAGACTCGAGACTTATGATCCAGTTATGTACTTATGCACGACTTTGAGTTTCATGTGCTTGACTTCTTAATGTAGCCTAATGCACACCTCTTTAGTGACCTGATGAGAGGATGTTATATGCACATATTCACATTATAATGCATGATGTGACTCTTTTTATTATTATTTAATTTTTTTGTTTATACAATGCATATGACTCTTTTTACTTTTTTTTGTTACTCAGAAAGGAAAAAAATTAATATGACTCGGAGTGAAAAAAGAAAAAAAAACGTGACTCGAAATGAAAACTAACGTGACTCAAAATGAAAAAAATATAAGCTCCTAGGACCTTAAAAAATGCACATGAATTAAGAAAAAACGACATTGATTTTGTGCATGCATGCAATATGAACAACCCCCGATTTCCCGAGGAAAAAAAAGGAATAAAGAAAAGTAAATAAGGACTCTGAATGTCAAGGGTGATTTTGAAGTGTGTTTCAGGACAAGGCAAAATTAGTGAAAATGATGAGTTATCTTGTCGAACTACTTCGTAAGTTGCCATGATGCAGATATTGAGTGAGGAGTGAGCCCCTAGTTGTAATGCCGTAAAAAATGATATCAATGGAAGACTCGGCTTGCTTAAGTTGCACGATGGGATGGGTAGGATGCTCAACCTCGATGTCATGGTTAGGAACCCCAAGCACTAAGAAGGATCAAACGACAAGCGGTCTTGATTTCCCTTGCCTTTACTATATCTTTCTTGGTTCTTTTATTTGGGTAGGAACATATAAGCATACCAAGCCCCCTATACTAGTGAACAAATAAGTATCTTCAAGCAAGTCAAAATGATAGACCTAAGCGGGTGTTGTCTTTAAGTAACCCTTATTTTGATGCAACTGGGTTCTTGTTCTGCTAAAGGAGTTATCCCTCACTCAGGTGTTCTGAAAGCGAGGATTAACTGATGAAACTCATACATGCACTAATAACCAAATAAGAAGAGCTCACAGGGTGAGGAACAATGGAGGATGGATTATGGAAAATATAAGAATGGTGGTATAGAAAATATGTTTTGTGAGTAGTTAGGCCCCAATGGTGGGCAAGACGAGGTTATGGATGGTTAGGCGAGAGTAGTGATTAGATGAAAGGATGAGTAGTTCGATGGATAGAGGTTTGAACTGATGGTGGCAGACGAGATTGTCTATGGATGGAAGACCATGTCTCATGGGTTTATCTCATAAGGGAAGAGATGGTGAAATGGCTATGGTTAGATGGAAGGGTGATCTAAGTCTGATGGGAAATGTGATGCACTTAGTGAAAAGAGTTTTTCATTGTCCTTAAAGACCAAGGTTCCCTCTCCTTTTGCCTAACCCGCCTTGTGAGGTTTTCGGGCTAGCCACTCTTTATTCTCTCTCTCAAAGACCAAATGCTTTAATGAGAGATTTACTTTAAATTGAATTGCAGCGGTCGGGCCTCAAAGAGGTTCTCCTACGTATCCAATGTGGAATCAGGCCAGTCGTAGTTCAACAGGTGCAGCTTTAAACGATTGATGCCTCAAGAAGGACTTTGAGATAGGTTGGAAAGTTTAATGGGAAGGATAGTTGTGAAGGTTTGAGGGGAAAGTTTTGGGATTTGTGCGGGTGACTTACAACTGCCTCTTATTCTTGCTTCTTTCTTCTTCTTTTTTGCTTTTTCTTTTTTTTTGGGATTTTTCTGTTTTCTTCTTCTCCTTTTTTTTCTTTTTCTTTTTTGGATTACAGACCTTCAGCTTATGCTTCTCCTATCAATGAATGTCACCTGCAACACATTATTTGGCTTAGGTGGGTTTAGGGATGAGATGGTCATAAAATGAATGACCGGGTTCGTAGTGGTGGCTAAGAAGATGGTGTGAGAAGGTAATAATGTAGGTAAAGCGGCTAGATGAAAATGAAGGTGGTGATGATGTCGGTGGTAAGGGGTGAAAGCCTTCTATCATTGGCTTGTCTTTTTAAGCTGCATGATTAATTTGATAGTGAGATTCACTTTTAGAGATGATTGGTCTTGTTCATTTGAATTCTCTCCTTTTGCCTAACCTGTTGGATGAGTGTTCAGGTGTTTAGACCCAATTTTGTGTCTAAATATCGCTTTAATTCTTAGGCTTTTGACTTGCTTCGTGGTTTAATTTTATAACTTTTAATATGTTTTTGGTTATTTTGTAGATTTTGGAGTTTTTACTCAAAACGTGGTAAAAAAGGGCCATTTTAGAGCATTTTTGGTGATTTCCCGAGCCGAGCCGAGCCGGACTGGGGGTTGAGGCGAAGTTGACCCGGGACCACTTTCCCCACCTTTGGTGTAAATTAGTGAGGTAACACCCACTACGATCCTCGTAGAGGGCGTTACATGCCTTGGAAAGAAGGAAGGAACAAGAGGAAGGAAGTCAGAGGCTGGCCGAGTCAGACCGTGCCCACGGTCTCCCAGACCGTACCCACGGTGTTCTAGACCGTGGCCACGGTCTCCCAGACCGTACCCATGGGCTCTTGAAGGAAAAAATCGCCATACAGATTTCGCTGGACAGAATGAGACCGTACCCACGGTCTCCTGATCGTGACACGGTCTCCTATGTCTGTCGCGATTTTCACTTTGGCCAAGCCAATGATTTTCACTTGTATATATACTCCTTGTGGACGATTTCTAAGGGATTTTGGGGGGGGGGGGGGGGGAAATAAACTTAGACAATTTCCAACTTGTAATTAGGAGTTTTAGAGAGAGATTAGTGAGAGATTAATCTAGGGCTTTGGAGATTTGTGTTTGTTATTGAAGATTTGGAGATTCAAACAAATGAAAGATTGTTGGGTCATCTTTTTATTGCTTTCTCTTGTTCATCTACAACACTTTGATAAGTTTTCTCTTCCTTTAACTCATTTATTAATTATTTTGCTAATTACTTTGCTTGTTCTTTAATTGTTCTTGCTTCTTATTTGATTATCTTGCTTGTTTATGGTTGTTTAATGTTAGAAATCATGTTTAGGTTTGGTTTGGATGTTGTTAGCATAGTTAGTGTCATGATTAGAGGCTAGAAACCCTATGGGTTAGGGGGTAATTAAGGGTGTGAATGGGTGATTAGGTTTGGGTTAGCAATATTAGTGAGTAATTAGTTGGGAAATCAATTTCCCACTCCTTTCCTTCCCTCAAGTGGGATGTATTTGGGTCCGAAAGCTCCCGAACACATCCAACACTTGAGTTGGAAGGTTTGAATTGGGATAGTTAGCCCTTTACTCATGAAAATGAATAAAGGCTAACTAGGGAATTCCGTTTCATTAACCCTCCGGGTCTGTCGATGGACTTCGGGGAATTTAATCCGGACTATCCTCGGAAGAGGAAGCCTGGTGGGTATTTTCTAATTGAATTGCCACTTGATTTCCTTCCTTGTTGCTTTCTTGTTGTGAAACCTATCTCCTTGTTCCCGGTTGCATCCTGAAAACCTCCGAAGCCCATTTTCAATTCCTTGACCGACCCTAGCTTTATTTCTTGCATTGTGATCTCTTCAAACCGATATCCTTACTTAGAAATCTTATCCCGACCTTAGACCTAGTTTCTATGACCAAGGCCGCCAGCTCCCTGAGAAGAACAATAAAAACCGAGGTCCACAAAACCACGTTACACAAAATGGCGCCATTGCCGGGGAGCCAGCGCCCCTAGTTTTAGTTTCTTGGTTTTTTGTTATTTGAGTTTGCTTTCACGCTAGAAATCAGTTTGTGTCAATCCAAATGAATTTGATGCTTCTTCATTTTTTGTAGGAGTCCTCGTGTTCTAATGGGTGAAGCTCTAGCTGGTTCACCTTGTACCCTTCTATCATATGTCGTTCCATCATCGGGTACGAGAGGCAGTCCTATCACATTACCACCATTGCCACCCGATGCTATGTTCGAGTTTAAATCGCATTTACTTGAAGTCTTCGAAAGAAACTCGTTTCATGGAGACGATGCTGTTGAAAGTCCCACTGCTCATATTGATAAGTTCGAAGACCGGATTAGCTTTATACACATTCCAAGGATATCATCAGAATATTTGAAGTTGAAATTCTTTCCTCTCACTCTTGCGGGGAAAGCGAAGATATCGCTACAAACATGCCCACTTGGTTTTTATTCTTCATGGGAGGCACTCAAAGGATATTTTCTTCACCGTTTCTTTCCGGCGGAGGAGACACACCGACTTCGAGTAGAAATTTTAAGTTTCAAGCAAGGGCCGGGAGAGAGTCTTTTTGACGCTTGGGGGAGATTTAAGAGTCTTCAAAGATAATGCCCTCATCATAATTTACCGGATTGGATGTTGCTTCAATATTTCTATCATGGGCTCTGTGGTCCTCTTAGAGAATCTATTGATAATGCGTCCGGAGGGATGTTCCTAAAGAAGACTGCGGAGGAAGCCAATATTCTTCTTCATGAGCTATCTCAGTATATGCCTAGTTGGGGAGGCGGCTAAAATTTAGGAAATGGGGATCATTCTTTGGAACACAACCCCACTATCAAGCTTCTAATGGCTACCGTTCTTGATTTGCCAAAGAAGCTGGTGAATGATGACATTTCCAACCAATTGAACTTAGCCCGAGGTATGCAAGCACTTGCATCCATTCCCGTTCCTAATTTGCATATTTGTAAGTTGTGTTTTGGTCCACATCTCGAGCATCAATGTGTGGAGTATCGTTAAGTAGAACATGTGAATGCCGTTTATTCCAACCAACTTTATTCCTATTCTTATGAAGATGATGATCCCGGTTACACTACATTTGCCAATCCTATATTTGATCCTGTTTCTCAATTTTATGACCATCATGCACATTTTCAAGAAGAGTTTTCACATCAAACAACCCCACAACCCCAAGTTTCTCAACCATCCCAAGATTCTATGATTGAAAAGTTGTTGCAACAAATTGTGGCTAATCAAGAAAGTGAGGGTGCTCGCCTTATAGACCCTGAAACCCAAATGACCCAAGTTGCTCAACAAGTATACTTTTCTCAACCCATTCAACCTCAACCCATCCAAGGGGAGCAAGTTGAAGCCATTACCCAAAGGAGTGGAAAAGAAATTGAAGAACCTTTGGTACTGGAGGAAAATGTGGAGGAGGAGAAACCTTTGGGAGAGAATGAGGGAGTTGTGGTGGATAGCGATGAAGAGGAAAGCTTAGAAGTTGAGCAAAACATAGTTGAGGAGAAGGAGGATGATGTTGTGGTTAATGAGCCCAAGGATGAAGAAAAAGAAAGGTTGGAAGAGAGGGTAGAGATTGAGAAAAGACGAGAGAAAGGAAAGGAAGTCTTGAGGGAGGATATTCATGTAAACCCATTGGAGAAACCCGTTTCATATAGACCTCCAGTTCCATTTCCTGAAAGATTGGTTCAACAGAAGAATGATGATAAATTCTCCAAGTTTATTTTGATGATGAAGAAACTCTAAGTTAATATACCATTTCTAGATGCCATGTCGGAGGTCCCTTCATTCAAGAAACATCTCAAGGACCGTTTGACAAACAAGAGAAGAATCAAGGAGTTATTGACCGTTCATCTCACAGTTAGTTGCAACGCCATTATGGGAAACAAGTCTCCCGAGAAACTAGCCGATCCCGGTAGTTTCTCTATTCCATGCTTAATTGGTGATATGAAGATTGATAATGCATTATGTGACTTGGGGGCGAGTGTGAGTGTCATGCCACATTCTATATGTAAGAAGTTCAACCTTGATGACTTGACCCCTACAACTATCCACTTGCAACTAGCGGACCGAAGTGTTAAAAAGCCCTTGGGAATATTAGAAGACATCCCAGTTCAAGTGGGAAGTTTCCTTATCCCTTGTGACTTCGTTATTTTGGAGATGGATGAGGATTGGAGAAATCCTATTATTCTTGGTCGACCCTTTTTGGCTACCGCATGAGCTACCATAGATGTGAAAAGAGGCCGCTTGTCTCTTCATGTGGGTCGAGATCATATTGATTTTGACATCGACCCTTGAGAGTGAAATCTCCCAAAGAATCTCATTTTAAGGCCAATGCGATGGTAGACATCTTGGATGAACCCCAAAAGGAGTCTTATTTTCTTGAAGTTGAGCTTGATGATTGGGGAGAAATTAAATATCTAAGGGCTTCACATCCAAATCTAAGTGAATTTGAGGATATTTACCATGATCATCCTCTAAAGATCATTCCATGGCGGAATGAAATTTCTTTGAGTGAAACCTATGTTGAGTGCAACAAAGTCAATAAGCTGATTTTCAAAGGTCCTAGGCCCGCTAGGAAGCGTTGGAAGAGAAGAAGGAAACGTTGGTGGAGGAAGCCAAAGAAAATGGTATCCGGATATCCTAGGCGGATGATTAGACCACCGGAAGAGTGTCCCGTGACATTCATGAACCTATTTGAGAATCATGGGAAAAAGAGGAAGAAGAATTGGTGGAAAAAGTTGATGATGTTTTTGGTTTGTGTCCCGAGGATTCCAAGAATCAAGTAAGTATTTAGGTCGAGCTAGGGACCTAAAACAAGCGCTCTATGGGAGGCACCCCATAATTTTTTTGAGTTTCCTATTTCAATTTTGCTAGTTTTTGCATTTTTCTAATTTTATTTCTTTTTCTTTTTTTTAATTTTTCTTTTTAGCTTTTCTTTATGTTTTTCTATTTTTCTTGTCTTTTTAATTTTTCTTTATTTCCTTCTTTCATAATTTGAGGTATTAGTTCTAGGTTCAAAAGAAAAAGTTCGAAAAAGTTCGAAAAAAAAATGATGTGAAAAATAGAAAAAGTTGGAGTTGAAAAAATAAGAAAATTTGAAGTTGGAGTGAAAGAAGTAGTGTCTTATTTTTATTTTTGTTTTTTTCTTTCTCTTTTATGCATGCGAACACTCACACTTATTATGTTTTTCTTGTTTATTCCTAACAAAAATGTGATGTTTTCTTGGATCGCGGATTGGGTTCGTTATTTATTTGAAGACCCCGAGGTAACCTCTTTCCGCACTCTTTGAATGTGTACATAATATTGATCCTTGTTGCATGCTTGATTTTTCTTTTGGGTGGCGAGCCCCTTTAAGTGTTTGTGTTGGGATTATATTGCTGTTGGAGCCGTGTGGGCTCGGGTTGCCACCACTTTTATCTGCTAGTTCTTCTTGTTTGTTTGTTTTTGTAGGTTCTTTACCCTTTTCATGGGGCACCTTCCCACAATGAGGACATTGTGACATTTTAAGTGTGGGGGGGGGGGGGGAGATATTATGTTTCAAGGGTAGATCACCTAGCATTTTTGTTTTTGTTTTCTAGTTTTTGCCTAAAATCTGAAAAAAAAATTCGTGTGAAAAAGGAGAAAAAAGGGAGTGAAAACCTTAAAAGTTTTTCTTTCAGTTTTGTTTTCGCTTTGTTTTACTTTGTTTCTTCGATCTTGTTGTCGAAATTGAGAAGCCGTTCTTAAACTTCTTTAAAAGAAATCAGTCTGAGCGTTTTCGACCCTGTCTCGGGTACGAGTCATGACTTATCTCTTTAGATGTCCTTCATCAAGTGCTTAGTGAAACCCCCGATTCCTTTCACGTTCTGGTTGAAGTCGGGAGATTCTAGGGGTTTGTGTCCGAGCTTGTTTTGTTTCCTTTTTTAGAAAATGCAAAGTCAAAAAGAAAGAAAAAGAAAGAAAAGCTACAATAACTGGATTAAGTGGAGCGTGTCGCTGAATGACATTAACCACCATACACTTAGCCAACCTACACGGGCTCGGTATTAGCGGTACGACGCTATCACCCCTTAAGCTCCTCCCATATCGAATTCTCGGCGGAGGTGTGTATGGAAAAGACTATGTTGGGAGGGTCAACCCCATTTTTGGGTCGTCCTATTCCCGAAAGTAAGGCTAATACCGACCTATAAAAAGAAGAAAAAAAAATGAGAAAAAGAAAAAGCAATTTTGTTGGGATTATCCAACTCGAAAAGAAAAGTTTAAGCGTTAATAAAGTGTGGGGCCTCTCCTTGCATCACCTACGGCCCTCACCAAGCCAAAGGCGACCAAATGCGAGGAAGGGCAGCTCGTTCCTTGTTCGTTTCGTTGTTTTTGAGCTCGGGCACGAGTCCTTGGAGTCTTTTGGATTCGGTTGAAACCCACTAGCACTTACGCACATGGGGTTTTGCTTGACACTAGATGTAGGAAATCGAAAATCTCAAAGACTGACTTTTGCTTAGGATAGGTGTTTGTGAGACGCTCATAACGGTTCCTTTTGGAGGTTTAATAACGTTTTCCTGATTTAGATTTCGAGATCTTTTGAAGCGAAACTGTTGTTTTTCTTTTCCTTTGTTTTTCTTCGGTTTTGTTTTCACTTTCCCTCTCTCCTTTTTCTTTGGCTTTTGTGGCTATAGCCGCTACAAACCCTCATGAGTCCATCTCGTCCACTTGGGCTGCCGGGAGGTTCAAAGAGCTTGGTGCATACGCTAAATACACCTGTTTCTCTCCCACGATAGAGAAGTTAGTGTTAGTTTAGATAGTTTCTGTCTTGTTTTGCTCGGGACGAGCAAAAGTTTAAGTGTGGGGGGTGTTTAGACCCAATTTTGTGTCTAAATACCGCCTTAATTCTTGGGCTTTTGACTTGTTTCGTGGTTTAATTTTATAACTTTTAATAAGTTTTTGGTTATTTTGTAGATTTTGGAGTTTTTACTCAAAACGTGGTAAAAAGGGCCGTTTTAGAGCATTTTTGGTGATTTCCCGAGCCGAGCCGGACCGAGGGTCGAGGCGGAGTTGACCTGGGACCACTTTCCCCACCTTTGGTGTAAATTAGTGAGGTAACACCCACTACTATCCTCGTATTGGGCGTTTCATGCCTTGGAAAGAAGGAAGGAACAAGAGGAAGGAAGTCAGAGGCTGGCCGAGTGAGACCGTGCCCACGGTCTCCCAGACAGTACCCACGGTCTCTCGAAGGAAAAAATCGCCATACAGATTTCGCTGGACAGAATGAGACCGTACCCACGGTCTCCTAGACCGTGGCCACGGTCTCCCTATGTCCTGCGCGTGTTTTCGGCTTGAAGTGCTGCGTTTTGGCCAATGATTTTCACTTATATATATACTCCTTGTGGACGATTTCTAAGGGATTTTTTTTTGGGGGGGGGGGGAGATAGACTTAGACAATTTCCAACTTGTAATTAGGAGTTTTAGAGAGAGATTAGTGAGAGATTAATCTAGGGCTTTGGAGATTTGTGTTTGTTATTGAAGATTTGGAGATTCAAACAATTGAATGATTGTTGGGTCATCTTTTTATTGCTTTCTCTTGTTCATCTACAGCACTTTGATAAGTTTTCTCTTCCCTTAACTCCTTTATTAATTACTTTGCTAATTACTTTGCTTGTTCTTTAATTGTTCTTGCTTGTTATTTGATTATCTTGCTTGTTTACGATTGTTTGATGTCAGAAATCATGTTTAGGTTTGGTTTGGATGTTGTTAGCATAGTTAGTGTCATGATTAGTGGCTAGAAACCCTATGGGTTAGGGGGTAATTAAGGGTGTGAATGGGTGATTAGGTTTGGGTTAGCAATATTAGTGAGTAATTAGTTGGGAAATCAATTTCCCACTCCTTTCCTTCGCTCAAGTGGAATGTATTTGGGTCGTAAAGCTCCCGAACACATCCAACACTTGAGTTGGAAGGTTGGAATTGGGATAGTTAGCCCTTTACTCATGAAATTGAATAAAGGCTAACTAGGGAATTCCGTTTCATTAACCCTCCGGGTTTGTCGATGGACTTTGGGGAAGTTAATCCAGACTATCCTCGGAAGAGAAAGCCCGATGGGTATTTTCTAATGGAATTGCCACTTGATTTCCTTCCTTGTTGCTTTCTTGTTGCGAAACCTATCTCCTTGTTCCCATTTACATCCCGAAAACCTCCGAAGCCCATTTTCCATTCCTTGACCGACCCTAGCTTTGTTTCTTGCGTTGTGATCTCTTCAAACCGATATCCTTACCTTAGCAATCTCATCCCGACCTTAGACCTAGTTTCTATGACCAAGGCCGCCAGCTCCCTGAGAAGAACGATAAAAACCGAGGTCCACAAAACCACGTTACATCAGGTTAGCTTTTCTCCTCTTAATTTTCACTCCCTTACCTCTCCTTTTCCCCAACATGTAGGTGTTCTAGTTAGCCTCGTATTTTGTTTTTTTTAAAAAAAGAAAATTGTCTCTCCTTTTGCCTAACTTCGCTTTGGCGGTGAAGTTAGCCTCTCTTCTCTTATTAACCTTGGACTCGGGGTAGGACACAAAAGAAAAAACATAGAGTGAAGGTGTGATCGAGATGTGAGATGGAATGAAATGTGTAAGCAAATGGATATGTCAGACTTGGATGGTCACATGGGTGAGTGGGCTCTTCAATTCAAATCAGGAATGCAAGCACAAGATTCTTTCCTTAACAGTTTAGAAACAAATGAAGGGTCGGGGAAGACAAGAGTCATAATCATAAAAGGTTTCATCTTTATTGAATGCAGCTAAGATGAATACATTAAAATCTACTTGGGATATATCCCAATTGACCCTAAAAATACAATGGGCCGCACACCTAAAATTTGAAAATATACAACATTAAGAGTTTTGTATACGAGTCATGCCATCTTCACCTCTAGTGTAGTTTGCGATCCCTTCTTTATTTACCTCTCCTTTTGCCCAACTTGTGGGTGTTCAAGTTTGCAATCCCTTCTTCATTTTATTTATTTGATTTGATTGACCTCTCCTTTTGCCTAACCCCAAATGAGTTCTTGGAGTTAACCCCTCTTCTCTTTGATAACCTTGATTTTATTTGATTGGCCCCTCCTTTTTCCTAACCCCAATTAAGTTCTTGGAGTTAACCCCTCTTCTCTTTGTTAACCTTGGTTTGATTTGATTGGCCTCTCCTTTTGCCTAACTCCAAGTAAGTTCTTGGAGGTAACCCCTTTTCTCTTTGTTAACCTTAGTTCTGACAAAAGGTGAAGAGTAGGAATATGATGGACATGGTGTCGCATTCAATCAGTGAGTATCAAGAAAGAGTTGTTGGAGCTGGTGAAAAGCTTGAAGTCTCCATAATCTGTTTCTAGCCCAAGATTTGACTCTTGACATTTTATTTCCTATTTTGCCTGTATGGAAACCACAAACCTCAAAAATTAACCTTGACATTTACCTACCCAAACACCTAGCGACCTATATGAGACAACCTAATGCAAACAATGCCTATATAATGAATAATTATTAATTTTTTGATATGGACTCGCCCACTATTGGGCTTGCATGAGGACTCCTAACCTAGAACGATGTGATGTACATGAAGAGGGGAGGTATCCATCAAGTCATCATAAAATCGAATCAACATTAAAACTCTAATGGACTCAGATTTAGTTAACGGCCGGAGGGATGCCTTAGGGGTCAAACATTACATAGGGTTGAGTAAAGTCAAACTTGAATCTTAAGCTAAGTCAAACCTCTCTGACTTGGGCCTAAGAGAGACCTTTTGGACCTACTTTAATCTCGTTTGAATATTACCCAAACTAAAGTAATGTTTGAGGGAAATCCAAGTGTTGGACCGACTCACTTTACAATGAAATGTACAATTAGCACATAATTAACACATTTTTTTTTTGAAGAATACGAAAAAGAAAGAAATGCACATAGCATACAAATGAGTGTTACCATCCTAACCATGGTTCTAGGTTCGACGTTTAGGGTAAGTTTCCTAAAGGCTTCTATGCTCATGTCTCGCACGGGCCGTAAATTCTATGGAGTTAATGGTAATATGGGTCGTGTGTTTCTCACAAAATTTAAGGGAAAATGTAAATTCATAATCCCTAAAATTTTGGAGTAATTCATGAGTGGGAAAGGGTTATGATCTTCCTGAAATGTGGAATTCATTTCCTCGAAGTCATAAACGCACTTTACCGAAAGGAAAATTTAGGGTTAGAAACCTAAACGGTACCTTTTGGTTCTTCCCGATTTAAAAAAATTCGAAAAGTAGGCCCGTATGCAAAAATGCCTACTAAATATTAAAAATTAAAAGAATTCCTTTCTCCTTTCTACTCAAAAATTTAAAAAACTGATTTTTCAAGTTTTACCCTCTTAAAGTAAGTCCCCAGTGGAGTCGCCATTTGTAGGACCCGGGAAAAAACTTCCAATTGATGTCCTACGCGATGTTAGGCGAATCGAAAGAGGTGTCTAGTCTTTAAGGGATTTGAATTCAATTTTTATTAATCAAAATGTTCAAATGCAATCTTGAATAAAAAGGTAAAATTCGAAAACAAAGCGAATGAATCAAATTGAATAAATTATAGAGTCGCTAATTAATTTTTGGTGAGAATTAATAAACTCAAATTAGACTCTGCAAACCGCGAACCATTAGATTCGGATTCGGGGGTAAGGTTACAAATTCGAAAGTAAAAACCTTCGAATTTGCCCGTTCAAAGAACGGACTCTACTAAATCGGTTCGTTAAAGAAGAGAGTAGAAGAGGAGAACTAATTAGGTTAATTTAATTTATTTAGATGCATGCGAAAAACTAAAGTACGAAAATAAATAAATGTGATGAATAAATAAAATAAATAAACAAAAAACAAATAAATAAATAAATAACGAAATTAAAGTTATCTTCTCAAGTAATCCGGTTTAAATTAGTCATAATTGATATTAGCATCAGCATTATAACAGTATAAGTGATTACAAGAAAAAACGACAAAAAAATAATGCCAAGTATAGATGTATGCAAATGATGAAGAGAGGAGAAGGAGAAGAAGAAAGGGAGAAGAGGAAGAAGAAATCACCTAGTATCAATACTCCTAGGTGATTCGGTGTGTCGAAAAATGATGGGAGTGAGACTGTATTTATAGGGGAAATGGAGTGAGGAAACTAGAGTTATGAAATAAAGAGGGGTAGCTGGGCCATTCTGATCAGCAGGAGGCCCAATATGTTGGAATGAAAGGAAACGGGCCACTGCGGACCAACATGTTGGGTTATTTTGAGTTGCCTAACTTCAAACGACCATAACTTTCTCATCCGAACTCCGATTAACTTGATTCAAGTGTCGTTGGAAAGCTAGTAATGAGTACTTTTAGCTCCCAAAATTAGGAAACTCATTGAGGCCGGTGGAAAGTCGGTACTTTTAGACCACTGACAGTCTGTACTTTTTCAATATTTTCTCCTAGCAGTCCAGATTAGCTTTCCGGCGCCGAAAATCTGACGTGGCCACCGGAGCACGTGGTCTTTTAATGAAAAGCATGCCAAGTCAAATTTTCGTATTTGTTTCTGATTTTTTTAAAAGTCAATGAAGGTTTTTTTAATTAAAAAAAATTTCAACATCAATTACCCCCTTGTCTCATTTCTGTTACTCTTCCCTCAACCCTAACCTACATCCCACACCACCATGGCCGCACAGAAAACTCCCTCACTCTCACCACCATGGCCGCCGCATCGCAGCCTCCACCGCCCCACTCCAGCGCAATTCGCAACGGCTAGCCACCGCGACCATTCGCACGCCTTTCGCACCGCAGCCAAAGTGTCGATCGCGACGTCGACGCCTTGCGCGCGCCCGCCACCACCGTAGGCTCAGTCCAGATCCATTGTTGTTGTCTGCCATAACCGCCCTCAAAGTCTCTCCCTCACATGGACCACGGTCGGCGACGTTGCCCTAAACCGACATCCGCCACCTCCTTACACCTCTACCCCTCGCCGTCGCGCCTTCCATCTGTTGCCCCTGTTGCGTCGCCGACCGCCGCACGTCAGCCTAAACAAAACAACGGTTATGACATGGAATTAAAAAAACCTTCACTGGCTTTTAAAAAAATCAGAAACAAATACTAAAATCTAACTTGACATGCTTTTCATTAAAGGACCACGTGCTCCGGTGGCCACGTCAGATTTCCGGCACCGGAAACTAATCTGGACTACTAGGAGAAAATATTGAAAAAGTATAGACTGCCAGTGGTCTAAAAGTCACTTTGGATTATTCTCGGTCACAAGCCCCTCAGTACGTATTATTTGAGGCCAAAAACCCAAAAATAAAAATGTTCAAAATAAATTACATAATTACAAAGCTGAACTATGACAAAATTCAGCGTCTACACCCCCTTTTGCATTGGACAATTGTGCTCCTATAGACTCGTCCCTAGTATTTCCCCACTGCATAACCCTTTCTGACATACTTTCCAAGAAATCCCAAGCTTCTTCCGCAGTCTTATCCATAAACCCTCTTAAGCACATAGACTGTAAGGTCACTCGGGTTTCTTGATCAACTCCCTCGTACACTATTTGACACAGTCTAACTAGATCGAAACCATAATGAGGGAACTGATCAGACAAAAGATTCTTAAAGCGCACAAATGTTTTCCAATAGGGCTCCCCCTTATCCTGTCTAAACTTCAAGATTGAATTTCTCAATTGCACAGCCAAAGAATTCGGGAAATACCTCTTCATAAACACTTTCAAGAAACTATCCCACGAGTTTATTGACCCAGGCTTAATACTATACATCAATCGTTTGGCAGAATCACGCAAGGCAAAGGGCAAGTACTTCAGCAAGACATAATCTAATGGAACTTCTGGAGGTGTGACCATACTAAGGTATTCCTTGTATTCCGCTGTCCATATCAATGCTAACCCCGTCCCAGTAAAAAGAGGAAGATTTTGAGTATGATACTGTCTGGGATCAAAGGTAAACCCCTGAGGTAAGGCCGGCAACACGAAACATGATGGAAGTGGGTCGTATGAAGGATAGAGATGGTCGCTCAAGGTTATCCTCGGTTCTTCCTCACCCATTCTAGGCAAGTCGACTAAAGGTGTCTCTACTCTAACCAGTATTTTGGTTTCCGGAACACGAACCCATCTTACGGTTTGACGCACTTTTTCTCTTTTTGTTGGTTTTTCTATTTTTTTCAATTTTTAGTAGTTTTAACTTAACACTAATCGATCAAAGCAAATAACTATTCACACTATGCACAAATAAACCAATAACCTAATCTCCCAAAAAACGCCATCCCCGGCAACGACGCCATTGTTCGATTGCGTAAATTGTGGTTTAAAGTAGGGATTGTCGATCTCAGGGATGGGTGTTTGGTATGTCGTAGGATTTATGGTTTGTCAAGAGTTTTCCGAATACAAAAAGCGATTAAATAAAGTAAAGGTAAGCAGTTAAAGCTAACCTAGGTATGCATAACACCCAAAAGCAATAAAAAGCAAGTAATAAGAAAGCATAAAAACATGAATCAAGCAGCACTAAAAATAATCTAGGAAACTAGAACCACAAAGCAATTGAAAGCAAGGAAATTATACCTTTGATGACCGAATGCTTCTAATCTTCTACCTTGGCTTGATTCTCCCCCGAATAAATGAGAAAATCGTGGTTTGGATTACTAAGAATCCCCAAATTCCCACTTATGAGTGGAATTTGTGACCCTTAGCCCTCCTCCTCACTAAAACTGGATTGGATTGTGGCTAACTTAATCATCAAAACAAGAAATACAAAAACGAAAGCATAAATGAACAAGGAAAATGAAGAAAACTCTGAAATTGATTGATTACAAGTTGAATACAAAGTGGCTTGAAGAACAAGACAATGAAAACCTAAGAGAGAGAAAGGAGATTACAACTTGAAAGCAATGAAAGCTAAAATACCAACAATATAAACTAGGCTAAAAGATTACTACTGATAAAAACGCAACTGAGAGTATATATATTGAGCCCAATTTGTTACACAAAACGCAGCATCTTAATCTCAAATTATGCGCGTGAAAACAGGGTGACTCGGGCGAGTCACCCTACTGACTCGGGCGAGTGAGTGTTCTGCCCCTTGGAGATTGACTTCTTTTGCATCTCTTTCCCATGTGCACAGCAGGCCGACTCGACCGAGTCACCCAAGTGACTCGGGCGAGTCATCATTCTGGTGGCCTCCTCTTGCTTGGCTGAAGTTGGGAAGTTTGCCAACTTCCAAGCCCTTGTCACGGGCGAGTCAAGCCCTAACTTGGGCGAGTCTTCTTGCTGGTTCTTCCTACTTCTTCTTTTCTCCATATTTGGTGGATTTTGCTCCATTTTGTCTTGGTTTTGGCTCAACATCTTATTTCTCTACAAAACAAAGAAAATACTTTAACTAAAAATAAACCGGGATTAGAACACGTAAAAACACCCTAATAAAGAGAAGAATTCGGCTCGGAACGAGACCGGACATCGTGGTGCAAGGAGCATGTCCTTCACTACACAATCGAAGTAGATCATCTGAAGTACACACAACTATTCAGTGGGACATATTTTTGAATGATAAGTACATTCAATGATCTACACATGCGTTTATCATTTTGAACATGACCACAATGTTTACAGCAAACATGTGGTTGCAATTAGTATACTAAATTGATCACAATATGAGAGTAGTATGGTCAACAAGTAAAACAACACATTATACGTTCACACTGTTCATCGCAAACGCGTCATTGCAATTAATGGACTAAACTTATCACAATATGAAACTAGTGTGGTCAGCAAGTAAAACATCACATTATACGTTCACAATATGTAATAGGATATACCAGTAGTTGGATTATTGGCCCGGTGAATGGACCAGCTGGGATAGCCTTCTTGTTCCCTACAACATCCTTCAATTTCTTTAACACATACCCACACCATTTCAGGTTGGGTATGTTGTCCACATCGACAACATTCACAATGAAGTATACGGTGCAAAATCGTTGTGCGTTTCGGTGGAAGAACATTGCCACCATGAATAGAACAAAATTCCTCTTGAACTCGACACTATCAGGGGGAGCGTAACAATGTGTGTCGGCATCTTCGCCACATGGGTTGTGCCACATTCAAAGTAGTACTCCTTCCGCCACTCGTTTAGCAAGTTGGATGCATCATCCGTTGGCGTTCCCCCTACTATAATTGGAATCGTGCCACGGGCAAGCTCGGGTGTGATGTGTATGTCATTTTTTGTGACCTTGATTGACCGCCCGTCACCTAGGTCAAGCGTCATCGATTCGTGATTTTACCTTTCGACCAACCACTTGCATAATAGACCAGGTAGAAGTGCCATCCGTATGTTAAGGAACCCACCAAATCCGAGTTGTTTCACAGTATCAAGCTGCTCGTCCGTGATGTGATTAAGCAGATGTATCATTGGTTTCGGGGACATTCTCGTTGGAAAGAACCGCTCATTTGCTTGACAAATTCCATCATCGACATCGTCATCCTCCTTGACTTGTAGACATGGTGTCATACACTTATGTCAATGGCACTTCGGACTAGGTGCATGTTTAGATCGTATTTTGCATGTTTTTTCCCCTCTATTATCTGACTTCTTGCTTGTTTTTAATAATTACAGACTTTTTATTATGTTTTTACTCATTTTGGCATTTTTATTAGATTTTATGGCATTTTATTATTTTAGTTGTTATTTTTGTTAAAAATGAACCAAACAGATAAAAATTAGAAAATGAAAATAACAACCTAAGTCCTAATTCCTAAAACCCATTATTTCAGCCCAATTTCCCCTTCTCTTCCCTCTCTCGGCCCAGAGTTCAATTCAGCCCACACCCAAACCCTAATACCCAGCAACCCGTGAACTACCAAATGCGCCCCTTTTACCCATTAAACCAACCCGTTTTCCCCCTCTCTTTTCCCAGCCGAGTGAAAACTCCCCACAAAACCCTAATTCTAACTTTTAGTCTCTCATTCTCATTTCCCCATCTCTTTGTCCCCTTTCTCCCTCTTCTTCCTCTCTGATTCTCTCATTCGCACCAAACAACCCCAAAACACCTCACCACCTTAGCAACAAACTTCTTCCTCCATCTCTCTTTCATCTCTTTATTCTTCCCCTTCTCTTCTCTCATCTCAAAATCTCGCAATATCTCGTATTCTCTCTCACTCACTCTTTTTCTCTTTGATTATAACATATTCAGTTGAGGAAGGATTCGAAGCGAGCACGCATCCACCACCATAGTTATCATCTTTGCTCTAACTATCGAATTCATCTAAACCGTCCGAGATTGACGAGATCGAATGGTAGAGATTTGAAGGAAGAGGTTGAGTTCGACTATAAAAGGGGAAGAAGGAGCCATTCGAAGCTTCTATGGTTGGTTTCGGCCTCCATCCTTAGGATTAGGTTAGGTTTAGTGTTATTCATTCTCTTATTCATGTATTTGAACCTCTGTTTTCGTGGCCTTTGTTAATCGATTTTAGGGTTTTGAATGGTTGAGACTTTGACTCTGGGAATGTAATTGATGGAATTCATAACTCAAGATAATAAAGACTAGCGAAACAATAATGAAATATGAATTACAAAACATAACAAAAATAGAGAATTAAATTGAATATCCGAAGCGTCGAATTCAATCTCCTTGTGTCACCCAATTCGATCTCGTTATTCTTATCTTCTATTCCTAAACTACTGAACGACGGAATAATCCCCGAAGGGAGAACATAAGGAAAACCTAAACTAAAGCATGACTGGAATTCTCCTATAACGTCTGCGGCACCTTCTTTGTAGGCGAAAAAGGCCCTAGGTGCGGTTGGCATGTACCAAGGCGCAGCCAGCGTCTCAAGTCGTCTCCGCGGTTACTTGTTATGGCCCAGACGCTGCCTCCGGCATTAAGGGCGCAGCCCGCGTCTTGTGTGGGCGCCTTCTCTCAGGCTGGCTCTATCTCTTTATTAGCCTTGGAAAATCATTGGGTTGCTCTTCCTTTTTCTTCTCTTATTGTTGCTTTCTCTTTTCTTCTTCTTTCCTTTCCTTTGATTCTCCAATCTTCTTGGTGTTTGATAGATTTGTTCCTTCAAATCTGCAAAACTTACCAATCTCTAAATCAAGTGAAGAAATCATGGAATTTGATGTAAAAATATAATATTATATTACATAATTAGCTAAAATATACAAGTTAATGACCTAATTATAAACACTATAAAATATACACTTATTAGTATCCTCCTGTGCTCGTACCTCCGGTACAAAATAAGCCTCTTCTGTTTTACCTTACAGTGGTAGTCTCCGCGATGGGAGCTATGTTTACACAGAAGGTAAAAGGATAGGAGCGAGCCATTTATCATCTAAGCAAGAAGTTCCTGGAGCACAAAGGTCGGTACGCCAACATCGGGAAAATGGCACTCGCTTTGGTATGGGCTACAAAGAAGCTAAGACACTACATGCTATCATGCACCGTCTATGTTCTGGCCGAATGTAATCCCATCAAGTTCATCGTGGAACAACCTCTAATAAATAACCGGATAGCTCAATGGGTGGTGATGTTGTCTAAAGTCAGGTTAAAGTTTATGCCACAGAAGTACATGAAGGGAAGAGTAGTATTCTATTTCCTCACTGACTTTACATCGTAGGAACCTCCAAGCACTAACTTGGAATTCTCCAACGAGGAAATCTTCCTTACTCTTGATGTTACATAGGAGATTTATTTCGACAACACATCTATTCAAATGGGGTGTGGTGTAGGTGTTCTACTGATATCACCTGAAGGCGTGCATGCATAGCCCTATCTCCATCAAGTTGGACTCCAGCGCCACAAACAATGCCGCCGAATATGAGGCATGTGTCATTGGTCTACAAGCCGCCTTAACTATCAGAGTATGTCACATTAAACGTGTATGTGTGTGTGTGTAGGACCCGGAGAATTTCCCGTTTAGGAAATTGTTTCGGATGCGCTACTTAATGATCGGGAGCCGACTAAGGTTGCTTTATCCTTAAATAAGGATATTTTTATTTTCGAAATTCGTTCTCGGGATGATGAAACTTTATTTATTTACAAATCCGTTATTTATTATTTAATTATTCGAAATTGCACAAAATATTTTAATAATAATTTAATCCCGACTCAAGCATCAAATTTAGGCCCAAGGACGAACAAGCGGGCCACCAGAACCCATTAAAACCCGCCTGGGTTTTGATGAATTCTGGGCTGGGCCTCTTGCCTCCCTGGCCAAGAGAGATATGGGTTGAAATTGATAAAACCGGCAAGGGTTTTATTAATTTCTAGTCCATTTCTCTCGGGCCTAACCTTGAATTAATGATGGACATGAATTAAATCATTTTTTAAATTATTTTTATGCAAAAACGAACATTTTAAATAATTAAACGGGTTTATAAAATGGTAAAGAGTCGCCAGCCGATTTAAGGAAATCGACAAACCATAAAATAATAAAAGATGACTCTGGTCTACGAAATCGATTTCTAAGTTCGGGGGTAAGGTTACAAAATCGAGAATTATAAGAATTGTCAAATCCGCCTGTTTGAAAACAGACTCTACTAAAATCAAACTTATAAAGAAAAAGAGCGGGGAGAAGTTAAATGAATTTCACGATGTTGTTATTCCGATCATGCAAGATTAAAACATGATGTTTTCTTTACAAAATAATGTACAAGTAAGAGAATTAAAGTATAGATTACATGATGAAATACAATAATAAGAACGATTAACGAACCTTGTTTAAAGGTGATGAACGAGATGGAAATTCCCCCCTTGAGATGACCTTGATTTGTGGCTTGGATGGTAGGATATAAGTGGTTTAGAAGGGTAGTATATGGGTGATAATATGGATATGATAAAGAGGATTATGAGAGAATTAGAGAGGAAATATGTATGATAGGATTTTGAGAGAGTTTAGGTGATAATAATGGTGGTAGTTGATGTGAATAGTTTGAGTAGAGTAACGGAGATAGTTGATGAAATGAGGGTGACATGAAGGGGGTATTTATAGGTGAGGGAGTGAGTGTTTAGGAGGGAAAATAGAGGGGGACATACCCCAAAGATCAAGCCATCTTGGATCAAAATCCAGGCGGGTTTTATGGGGTCAATGGGAGGGTCAATGCACATGTCTTTTATCAAGGGATTGCATGATGTAGGACCTGGAAAATTCCCGTTAGGGGAAATTGTTTCGGATACGCTACTTAAGTGATCGGGAGCAGACTAAGGTTGCTTAATCCTTAAATAAGGATATTTTTATTTTCGAAATTCATTTTCGGAGTGATGAAACTTCATTGATTTTACAAACTCTTTTATATTATTAAAATATCTGAAATTACACTAAAATAATTTATTAATAATTTTGATACCGACCCACTATTTCAACCGGGCCCAAGAAGAAGCAAAGGGACCGTCATGGGACCCTAAAACCCACGTGAGTTTATTGGTGCCATGGGTTGGGCCCTGTGCATCTTTGACCCAGAGAAAAGTGGGTGAAAATTAATAAAACCCGTGAGGGTTTTATTAATCTTCTGACCCATTTTCTCTCGGTTGGCCTTAGATTAATAAGAAAAAGTGGTATTAAATCATTTACAATTATTTTTGTGCAATATTAATTTAAATAATCAAAAGGATTTGTAAAAAAAAAGGTGATAAAGAGTCGCCAGCCAATTTAAGGAAATCGACAAACCATAAAAGAATAAAAATGACTCCGGTCTACGAACCCGATTTCTAAATTCGGGGGTAAGGTTACGAATTCGAGAATTACAAGAACGCTCGAATTTGCCTGTTAGAAAACAAACTCTACTAAAATCGACATTAAAATGAAATAGAGCGGGGAGAAGTTTAATTAATTTCACGAAATTATATTTCGAATTATTCAAATGTGAAAGAAATTTTTACATAATAACGTACATGCAAAGCGATAAACAATATAATTACATGATTGAAATGAAAGATGCTCAAACCTCACTTAAAGTATTGGTATGGCGTTGGATAGACCAGACTTCTCTTGACGGACCCTTAGAGAGGCGCTTGTTTGAAATGGAGACTTGAGTATGGTAGGATAGGACTTGGATTATGGATAAAATGGATGGATAATAATGGTGTAGGAGTGATTAGAGAAGTGGGTTTAGGAGAGTATGGACATAGGTGGGGAAGGATTTTGAGAGAGTTTTAGTAGTATGATGATGACAGTTGATGAGAATTTGAGTATAATGGTTGTAGTTTCTGAGAGTTGATGATGAAGAAAGAATGGAATGGAGGGGGGTATTTATAGGTGAATGAGGTGAGGTTTGGAGGGGAAATCATGGGGACACATCCCCATGATCATGCCATGCAATCGTAAAACCCACGCGGGTTTTGAAGGTCAAGGCAGAAGTCAATGCACATGGGCTAAAATAAGGGGAATGAACAAGATATTGGCGGAATCTTTTGGAAGAGAAAACCCGCGCGGGTTTTGAAGTCTTTATACGGATCGCTGACGTGGACTGATCAAAACGACGCGCCTTGGGCAAGAGAAAACCCGAGCGGGTTTTATAGTCGCATAAGCCGGAAATTCTTCTGGGCCGCTTTTAATCTGAGCCGCTTCTGACATCTAAAACCCGCGTGGGTTTTGGCAGTCTTATGGGCCGAATTTGCTTACTGGGCCAGATTTTTGGGCTTGGGATTAGTAAAACCCGCGTGGGTTTTAAACTGGCTAAGTGTAACTTCAAACGACCATAACTCTTTCATCCGGACTCCGATTGAGGCAATTCAAAATGCGTTGGAAAGCTTATGATGTGTACTTTACTCTCATAAAAAGAAATAGGGCCAACAAGACTTGTGGAAAAAATGGGATTCGAAATGGTGGGCATATGTATGTGGAAATGGTGGAAAATGAAGGTTTTTGTGGTGGGTTGGCCCGATAGCTTTTGATTGATGGAGACCCAGTGGCTTGGGTTTCCTTCTAGCCTCTTTTCGTGTTGCTCCTGATTTGACACTTATCCCAGTACAAAATTCGGTGTCTACAGAGAGCCTCCACTTTGATCGAGTCCGAATAGGACAAAGGTCAAAGTAGCCTGAGATGCTGACTGCTTCACGTCTCTGACCAGGATGCTATTGGTGGTCTTCTGCGAAGATGATGCCTTTCAACGACGTCCTGAATGAAGATGGCCGCTTTCATGTTGTCGGAGACCTTTAGACGACTGGAGATGTTGATGATGTCGTCGGAAACCTTTAGGTGGCAACCATTGGACGAATGATGTTGATGATGGTGTCGTCGGAGGCCTTTAGGTGGCAACCGTTGGACAATTAAAGATGTTGGTGGTGTCGTCGGAGGCCTTTTGATGGCAATCGTTGGACGACTGCTACTGATGAAGTCGTTGGAGGCCTTTAGGTGACAACTGTTGGACGACTGTTGTTGATGATGTCGTCGGAAACCTTTAGGTGGCAACCGTTGTGCGACTGTTGCTGATGATGTCGTCGGAGACCTTTAAGTGGTAACCATTGGACGACTGTTGTTGGTAACATCGTCGGAGACCTTTAAGTGGCGTCCGTTCGATGACTGTTGCTGATGACATCGTTGGAGACCTTTAAGTGGCATCCGTTGGACGACTGTCACTGATGACATCATTGGAGACCTTTAAGTGGCATCCATTGGACGACTATCACTAATGATGGTGCTCTTTTGTGTAGCAACCGGATGATGTATGGTCCCTTTTTAGCGGTGACCTGAAAATCACAAGAAAGCAGAGTATTAGTTTTTTCTGAAATGTAAGATGGATTATTAGTTCAGATTTTTACCTAAGAGGATTATGAGTCTTAGAAACCCTTGGGCTACAAGCTTTGGACTGTGCTGTCGGTGCTCTTTTATGTGGCGGCCGGAAGGTGGATGATGTCGGTGCTCTTTTATGTGGCAACCGGAAGATGGATGATGATGGCGCCTTTTAGCGGCAACCTAGTGTCAGTGATGACTCCTTGTCTGGCAGATTGATCGCAGCTGATCTCCCTTTCTCCTTTATTTCTGTTGATGTCCCAGTCTTTCCTGGTGTCGATGATGCCCATCGGATTTTTCCTATGTAGTTAATGATGACCAACAGATCCTCCCAAGGCGAATTGATGTTGATGGTGCCCAACGGGTTTTCCCGAGGTTGATGGTACCCAACAGGTTTTCACGAGGTGAATCGGATTTTCCCGATGTTAAAGATGCCCAACGGCTTTTCCCGAGGCGGATGATTGTGTCAGCGGCGTCCATGGTAGACTGATTTTCGGGCAATAGATAGAAGTCATCTAGAGTGTGATGAGAGATTTCTCTAATCTTGCTCTCAGTGACAGGAAACCATGTGGACCGGTTTGATTGGGCTTGAACAACCCCCAGTGTTACGTTCTGGAGCAACGATGTAGCACTTCCTTACTTCTTCTTCTTTCTTTTGTTTTTTTTTTAAATTTTCAGATATGCGGGTACGCATGCAACTAGCCTACTAAACTCTTGCACAAACGATACAGTTTTTTTGTTTCGTTTTTGACACAAGCATTCATGCACTCATGCACGACTATAGACTTTATGTATGACAAACTGACTCGATACACAACAGACTGACTCAATACATGACAGACTGACTTGATGCTTGACAAATTGACTCAATGCACAACAGGCTGACTTAATGCATGACATACTGACTTGATGCATGACAAATTGACTCGATACATGACAGACTGACTTGATGCACAACGGAATGACTCAATGCATTACAGACTGACTCAATGCACAACAGACTGACTTAATGCATGACAGACTGGCTCTATAAGGCCTTGACACGACTTATAGATGCAATGCAAACCTATTATGCTTAGACAGAATACACACATGAAGCTTCATACCTCTATTCATGCAATGCATGACTATTGACTTTATGCATGACAGACCGATTCTATGCAAGACAAACTAACTCTATGTGACTCTGACATGACATATGGATGCAATGCAAACCTATTAATGCTTAGACATGACAGGTCATACGTATGATGCTTTATTGATTCTACATGCAGGCAACCCCTCGACTCTATATTTAGACAAAGATTTTATTAGACAATGCTTTCCTAAGACAATGCTTTCCTAAAACCATAACTCCCCAAGACAATGCTTTCTAAGGATCAAAGCCACTCGTGGGGAATTTAAGGAAAATTCAGGATGAGTAATGTTTCGATCCACGGGACAGGGAACAATGATGGAGGCAACAGGCCTGAAGGATGCGTATGTAGATGACCTTGATTGCTTACAAATGTATGCTAATGTATGACAAGCCACCGGTTTGGCGTAGACTCTTGATAACACTGTCTTGCTTTGGAGAACATCTTGGAGATTTACAAGCCCCCAGTTTCGATATGGATTGACGAGATGATGCATGGGGACCATAGAGTAGGAGAAGTCATAGTCCTTAGTAGTGAGTCTCAAACTCTCCTTTTGCCTAACTTGCCCAAAGGGTTTTCAAGTTAGCCCCTCTTTTCTTTTTCTTTTTTTTCTCTTTTTTTTTTCTTCTTTTCTTTTTTTTCTTCTTTTTTCTCTCTCTTCTTTTTTAGACCACTATTAGGACGTCTATGAGATTGAAGATGCTCTATGAGATTGAAGATGCAGGACCTTGTAGGATAGGGAGTAAGTGTCCCTCTTTGAAGCTATGTCTTGAACGATGTCACAAAGGTAGCACGAGCCCCCGGTTTAGAGTAGCTTGTTTCTGAGTCTGTCCATGATCATGTGGTTTCCAGTTAGCTACTGATCTGATGTGGACGGCTTTTGCTCTTGCTAAGAAGTAAGCCACACTTAGGTGTGCGAAGAGTGGGCATTAAGAACAAAGCCTCACACTTGCATTAAGGACTGAGCTGAAAAGTCCTCGGAGGGTGAGATGGGATGAAAGGGTTGGTTAGGAAGTGTTTGGGAAAAGAGATGGGATGTGGAGACACTTAAGAATGATCGTGTCTTGATTGGAGAAGAGATGGTCAAATGGGATAGACATCATCTCTTGAGAAAACGTAGATGAGAGCTTATTGATGAATGAGATAGGGAGACACTCAAGAATGATCGTGTCTTGAAAGGGTGAAGAGATAGTCAAATGGGATAAGACATCATCTCTTGAGAAAAGGTTGAAATGGATGGTAGATGAGAGTTTATTGATGAATGAGATAGGGAGACACTCAAGAATGATCGTGTCTTGAAAGGGTGAAGAGATGATCAAATGTGGTAAGACATCATCTCTTGAGAAAAGGTTGGAACATGGATATGGAATTGTGTCCAAGTTTGACGGAAGGAAGATGGAGGGTTGTTGATGATGAAATTCATGGTTTACTCTCCTTTTGCCTAACCTGCCCTAACGGGTTTTCAGGCTAGCCTCTCTTATTCTCTCACTCTCCTTTTGCCTAACCTGCCTTGACGGGTTTTCAGGCTAGCCTCTCTTTTTTTTTTTTTCAAAGACCAACATTTTGAGGACAAATGATGCTCCTTGCAGCGGCCGGGCCTCAAAGAGGTTTTCCTACGTATCCAAGGTGGAATCAGGCCAGTCATAGTTCTTTAAGCGCAACTTTGATGGATAGTGCCTCGAGGAAGGCTTAACGGTTCGAAAAGATGGTTATGAAGGTTTGAGGGTTCATATGCAGGTTATGGATGGATGAAAGGTTTGTGAAGGATATAGAAGGCTGAGGTGTATGGATGATGAGGTGAAGGTTTGAGACTAGATTTTCTGATGTGTGCATAACTCTTGTTTTCGTGTTCTCACTTCTTATTCTCCTCTAACCCCTTTTTTCTTCTTTCTTTCTTCCTTTTTCTTGTTTCATTTCCTTCTCAACTTCCCTTTTTTTTTTTGCTTTTTTTTAACTCCATTTTTCTGGCTCTTTTTTTTTTTTTGCTTTCACTTTTTTCTTTTCACCTTTTTTTTTCACTTTTCTTTTTTTTTTTGCTTTTTTTCTACTTTCTTCTCCATGGGATTGACTCCTGTTCGCCTTTCTGATGACATTAGTCACAACACATCTTTTGGCTTTGGGGTAGATATAGATTGGTCATGAGGAGAATGACCAGGTTGATCAAGGCTAAGGTCTCTTTTTTTCTTTTTTTTTTCTTTTCAAATTCCTTCTTCATGGGTTGACTCCTATTCTCCTTTGGTCATATCACACCTTTTGGATTGGGTTAAGGGTTTGAAAAGGGTTGAGGTTTGAGGGAGAGGTCAAAGATGTGAGTGGTAGGTGGTAAGTCGAGATTGGATGAAAAGATGAGGGTAATATGGATGGTGAAATGAAGGTTGGGTTCAAGCCCCCCTGTCCTCGGCACATTTGGTTAAGCTGCGACATTTCCATTGAGGAGCGTTCACTTTTCAAGAGACTATTGGACTTGGTCTTTCCTGATGATATTCTCTCCTTTTGCTCAGCCTGTTGGATGGAAAATGCAGGCTGACTTCTCTCAACAATTTTTATTCTCTCCTTTTGCCCGGCTTGCCTCAACGAGGTTTGAAAACCGGACACTATATAGTTTTTCACTCTTTTGTTTTTTGAATTTCTCACTTCATCTCTCTAACCCTGGATTCAAGAAAACTGAAGGACGAAAACGAGGTATATGACAAAGATGGAAGGATAAGAGAAGATGAATTTATCAGACTTGGTTTGTACGGATGATGGATAGATGAGAGAACTTTTCAACTCAAGTAAAAAACACAAGCACGAAATTTTGTTTGATCAAAAAGCAACAAACACAACCGAATTCAAGAAATGAATGAAGACATGACTCTAACAGACTCTGCGCATAAAATGCTTGACAACCAGAACTGTAGCTACTTCTAAAGCTCCTTTGATGATGTGTCCTTCTTGTCCTCGTATGGGGAATCCATGTTATGTCTGGTCCTCTGTGCTACTTCCAGTGGGGGCAGTTTCCCTGAATGGATCATGTGCTCCAAAGTCTAACAATTCTCCATGTTTTCCCTCGTGATCTATGGTAGTTGCAGAATTTCCCGTAATCCTAATATTCCCTTTATGGTTAGCTCAGGCCTTTACCTTGACACTAGACAAATGAAGAAATACTCATCCCAATGCATGCATGACCTAAATGACCTATATGGACTTCCTAAAATGAAAAACGCCTATATGCTGACTCAGGAGATACTCACCTAGGACATGGGTTTGAACGTGCTAACTGATCTACATGAGATGCAAGACCTCTACATGCTGACTTAAGGAAAAGACTTTCTTACGACATAGGTCTACATGTCTTAAATTCTATATGGGATTTCCTAAAGTGCAAATGCCTATATGCTGACCCGAAAATCCTAACTTATGACATGGGTTTACCTTAGGCTTCTAAAAAAGACAAATATTTACATGATGACTATAGACACAGATTTTCCTATGACTTAGACCTTATATGAGAATTCCTAAGAATGAAATACACTTGCACGCTAACTCGAGAAATGACACAACGACTGACCCATGACATGGGTTTGCACGTCTTAGACCCTATAGGAGACTTCTATAATGCAGGACATTCATATGTTGACTCTGAAAAGGACTTACCCATGACATGGGAACCTGTATGAGACCCTCTAAAGAATGCAAGACACTTATATGCAGACATTAATGCGAAGACTCATCTTAGACCTCATATGATACTTTCTAAAGAATGCAAGGCACCTACATGCAGACACAAACACAAAGATTCATCCTAGACCTTATATGATACTATCTAAAGAAAAAGACATTCATATCCTGACTCTAAACCAAAGACTCACCCATGACCTGGGTTTACACTGGACTTTCTAAAAGAGACAAACACACATTAACCTGGGAAAAGACTCACTTATGACCTAGACCAAAGACTCACCCATGACCCGGGTTTAGACTTCCAAAAACAAAACACACATATTGACTTAAGAAAAGACTCACATATGACACGACCTTGTATGAGGCTTTCTAAGGCCTGAAAGACATTTACATGTAGACTCTGAAACCAAGACTCATCCAGGACCATTATAAGACACCTATATACTGATTCAGGAAACAACATGTTTGCGGGTCATAACCAACAACAACAAGTTTTACACCAAGAGCATTATAAAGGGCCGGATAAAGTCAAATATAGCGAGTCGACATAAGTTGGAAAGCAGAAGTCACTGTTTCTCAATTCGGATGGGCCTAATCCACAGGCCGACCGTTTTAAGGAGAATCTGTAACTTGGCCCAACAACTCAGACAACTCGAGCTTTATTGGCTATTATGCGGACTAGAATAATGCTCGACAAGACTGACACTCCCTTTTTTATTGTGACCCAACACATTTTATTTATTTAACTCAAGGAAACTGGATGTTGTAAAGGACCGAATAAAGCCGTCAAAAGGCGAGTTAAAACAGAACTATAAACTCAATTATTAATTCCACCATGGATGGGCTTAACAACGGGCCGGCCATGGATTTGTTAGACTTGGTGATCAAGTTTATAAATTTATTTTCTCTAATCTTGAGACTATTACGTGGGCTAGAACAACTCACACTGACTTTGTTTGATTATTAATCAATTTTCTTTGGATCATGAGTAAGAGAATATTGAGAAGGGCCGAATAAAATCATCAAAGATTAGTTAAAATGAATTGATAAACAAGGATAATTGACCTTTAAAATGAATGGGCCTCACTATCGGGCCGACCGTAACATTTAATGGTTAATTAATCAAGTTTATAAATTTATTTCTTCTCAACCCAAAGATTATTACGCGGACTAAAACAATATCTCAAAATTAGGTCCGACTCTATTAAAGACCCAACATATAGACACATATACAACATGCTTTATTTATTTATTTACTCAAGGAAAATGGATATTGTAAAGGACTGAATAAAGTCAACAATAAGCGAGTTATAATTAATTTGTGGGCTTAATTGACAAATCCAAAATGGTTGGGCCTACCAACGGGCCGACCATGAATATGATGGATTTATTAGTTAAATCGACAAATTAATTTACTCGAGCTTAGTGACTATTATGCAATTTAAAACGCTATCTATTAACTTTGTTAGACTCTTTAATTAATTTTTTTGGACCTTCGTTAAGAGAATTTCGTAAAGGGCCATATAATATCATCAAAGGTTAGTCGATTTTTATTTATTAATTAAAATAATCATCCTTCAAGCATAAATGGGCCCTTCCACTTGGGCTAACCATGATGCTTTTCGGGGTTAATTATTCTAATTAATGAATAATCATTTTCTCAACCCAATGAATTTTATATGGACTAGAACAAAACCTCTAAACTAAGATCGACTCTAAAATAATAGAAGAAAAGGGGAAGGGGTACACATAGCACATAACATACAACATGAAGGGATACCCTACACCAAGGTTCTATGTTCATGGATTTCTATGGTTGGATTACATGGCCTACCGCACGTTTTCACCCCGGTGCTCTATACCCTTAGGTAAGGAGTGTGAGGTATTGCTCAAAAAACTTCAAGGAAGCCCTTTGAGTATAACGCGAGGAGAGGAGAGACCAAATGCCTGGCGATGCAGGATGCATCACACAAGTAGTGGCCTGCCCGCTCTCGAGGGAATCACCTAGGGAATCACACAAGTAGGAAGCCCTTTGTGTTAACGTGTCAAAAGACGCGATTAGTGGCCCGGTATGCAAAGGATGCCTAAAAAGAATTATAAAATCGCGAAATAAATCAACTTCTCCCTTTTACAATTTCAAATTAATTCGATTTTTTCAAGTTTTACCCTCTTTTTAAGTTTAAGTCCCCCAGTGGAGTTGCCAATCTGTAGGACCCGAAAAATTTCCGTTCGAGGAAATTGTTTCGGATGCGCTACTTAAGTGATCGGGAGCCGACTAAGGTTGCTTAATCCCTAAATAAGGATATTGTTATTTTCGAAATTCATTTTTCGGAGTGATAAAAATTTATTGATTTTATAAACTCTTTTTGTAAAACCCCGGAAAATTAGATTTTAATCGCCGTTACGTCGTTAGTATTATTTTACGTCCGTTAATTATTTCTGTGTTTAAATTGTTGACACTTGAGCTCGTAGGACCGTCGATGGATTATCAAGGGTAATATAGTCTTTTCTACGTGCATGGGTATGCATGGGAATGGGCGTATTTTGGTAAATTACATGTTAATTATTGATGATTATGTTTTAGTTTTAATTAGTTATTTATGTGTTTCTTTAGTATTATTTTCATTATTATTAGTATTATTATTATTATATATTATATTATTTTCAGAATTTAAAAACCATAAATTCCCATTTACTATTTTAGTGGTCGGTTATTGGGAAGCTTTTTCCCCAAGTTTTATTAACATTACTAATTATTATTATTATTATTTGTCTAATTAAGAAAACTAATACTATTATCCAAACCCTAAACCCAACGTGCCCCCTCTCTCTCTCCCATTCCTCTCTCTCTGAGTAACCGCCCAGCCACCACCAACCACCGCCTATAATCACCGCCACCTTCGCCTCGCCGGAAACCGCCCAGGCATCATCACCGTCGCACCATCGCAACCACCCCGTGTCTCTCTTTCTCTCTCTCGTCCCTCACTCTCACCCGTGTGTCTCCCTCGTTGTGCGCCACCAACCGCCACCCAGGCCGCCGCCGTCGACTTCCAACCACCAGACGACCGTCGCGTGACCCCGTCATGACCGGAAACCATCGCACACCGCCTAGACGCGAAGAAACGAACCACCGCTGCTACTACCGTTGCTATCGACGCCACTGTTGCCGTCGTTGTTCTATCCCGACGCCGACCACCACCGCGACTCCGACCACCCTGTTTGCCGCTCTCGCTGTTGCCGCCGACCTCTCCGACTACCGCCTGTGGTTCCAGTTTGCGTAAACCCTAAAACTCTTCTAAACCTTTTTATGTTTTCACTGTTTTATTTAATATTTCACTCATTCATTCGTTTTGTTGTTTTTTTTTCTATTAATATTATTCTTCTCTCTTATAATCTGATTATTAGTAATTGCCTAGTCATAGTTGTTTGTGTTAATCATGCTTTAATTAGTGTGTTAATTAGAGTATAGTAGTTTTTAAAATTTTATGAAGTTAAATTAGTAGTCTTTTTCACATATGTGATTTATCAGTTATTGTATGTGGTAACTTTTATTTATTTTGAGATTTATAAGTGTTATTATTATATTATGATTTTAAACGGAGTATTTCTAAATTTTCCTTGTTCCTTATGCAAATTAAATTATATTATGTTAGTACAGTTTCGATTGTTGATGCGGAAATCGTGTTGTTATTGATTATTATAATACCTTACATTTTTTTCTATTAGTTTTAATCGTTTTCTTGATTTAAATATACTCCAAAGTAGTTTCGAACGAAAGTTTAGAATCCCCGCTGTGTGTGTGTTTTATATAAAGTTCCGATGTCGAAAAATTTAAGTTTTATGTCGGTCTTAACGTTATGTGTTAAAGGAGGTGTTTACTTTGAAACTTTTAATTGTTTATGTAAGAATTTGTGTTAGTTTAGGTGTAATTTGACCTTGGTTATGTTAGGGGAGTGAAGGGAAATGTCTTTGCCTTTCGTAGACTGTTTAGAATCTCAAATTGGAACCTCGGGATAGTGTGGTTGGAAATTAGGATCGACAAACCCAAAATGAAAACGGGTCAGATTGGACAGATTTCATAAGTCGTACTAAATCGGTCGTAGAGTTAATGTTTAGTCCTACCTTTTGGTCTGGAAATACCTTAAGATGTTAGCATTCATAGAAATTTTGCGGATCGGGATTTCGAGGTGTGTATTCTGAGTTACGACCCAAATAGCGCACCTAGGTCAGAACTGGATAGGTTGTATAGTTTGCTGTTTTTGAGGACCTTAGAGTATGTTTTAGGTCTCGGTATCAACACAACAGTTTTAGAAGACATCCCGATGTTTCCAGAAAGTCCAAAACCGTACCCATAGGATGTCGGGAAGTTAAGTTATGATTCGTTTTATCCAGACGTTGCAATCTGTCCAGTTATTTTTCTTTTGAATAAATGTGTTGTTATGTGTGAATTATTCAATTGATTGTCATATGGAAGTGTTGTGATATGTGATAGTTTGATGATGTAAGATATGTTTAAAATGTTAATTTATGAATGATGGGAACTTATAGTGTTCCTAGGGGTGGGCTAGGTGGAAAGTAGATTTCGTTAACTCCGTACGACGCATTTTAATTTTAGAAATTTCGTTATTTTTAGGCGCGTTCTAAACCGTTCGATCTAGTGAGCTCAAGTGTGTTCTGAAGTAAGGAGAAGAACTGTCAGGTAATGTATATGTCCTAAATCCCGCTGGGGTGCACTTTATTTGTTTTGTTGATTTTTAAGTTATTTTGCGGTTTGCATCCCAAAGGGATTTATGGTGAAATTGGCTGTCTATTTTGGATGTTGGTTACGTTCTTTTGAGTTGGTAAAATTTGGACAGTTCTTTATGTGGGATTTGAAAATGGTTTTGGAAATTGGGATTGGACTGATTGAGTTTGGAATGGTGTGATATTAAACCGGACTAATAATTCAAACGTGACGTAAATGCGGGTTCGGGCAACACCCCCGAAGACCAGGATGTGGTATCCTTGAGGGGGGTTGTCAAGAGATCAGGGATGCCTGATAGGTGCTACTTCCCCGGGGTTAGTATTATGCACGTGTGTGAAATGGATGGCCATCCGTATGTTTGATATTGTGATTGATTCGAATGAGACTGAGATTGAGATTGTGATTGAGATATGATTATAGCGAAGTCATTGGACTTCGAGGGCCAAATAAGCAAGGTCCGCCCGCTTAATAATTCTGAAAGATGATTTGGTTGGTCGGGAAAGAAAGTTGTTTTTGAAAAGGTTTGACTGGTTCATTTCTCCCCCAAAAATGAATTGAAATGGATTTTAAATTGTTTTAACGGTTAGGGGTAGACATTATTGAGTCCTCCTCATGTTTTTAAATGCTTTGTTTTAAGGTGAAGAGTTCTGTGATGGGAACGGGAACTAGAAGTGAGGATGATAGATTGTGAAGTGAGGAGTTCTATGAATAAAGTTTAGTTTATGTTTTAGATTTGAAGTTAGTGTTCGTTTATGTTATCCTAGAATTTGACAGTTCTTTTGTTTATTAAATTGAACTAATTAATCATTAGTTGTTAGTTTTTCCTTTCTTGCCTTATATTCCTTCGGGGATACGGCAGTAACGCCCAATTAAAAAGGAAAAAAAAATGAGACTTTCGCTGTTAATGTTAGTCAACATTTGACTTTGACCGTTAAGTTTAGAATTGAATTTCGAGGGCGTTACACTTTTATATTATAATTTATTAATAATTTTAATACCGACCCACTATTTCATCCGGGCCCAAGAAGAAGCAAAGGGACCGTCATGGGACCCTAAAACCCGCGTGGGTTTTGTGGTGCCATGGGCTGGGCCCTGTGCATCTTTGACCCAAAGAAAAGTGGGTGAAAATTAATAAAACCCGTGAGGGTTTTATTAATCTTCTCACACATTTTCTCTCGGGTGGCCTTAGATTAATAAGAAAAAGTGGTATTAAATCATTTATAATTATTTTTGTGCAATATTGTTTATTTAAAATAATCAAAAGGATTTGTAAAAAAAAAGGTGATAAAGAGTCGCCAGCCGATTCAAGGAAATCGACAAACCATAAAAGAATAATTTCACGAACCCGATTTCTACGAACCCGATTTCTAGATTCGGGGGTAAGGTTACGAATTCGAGAATTATAAGAACGCTCGAACTCGCCTGTTAGAAAACAGACTCTACTAAAACCGACATTAAAATGAAATAGAGCGGGGAGAAGTTTAATTAATTTCACGAAATTATATTCCGAATCATGCAAATGTAGAAGAAATGTTTTACATAATAATGTACATGTTAAGCGATAAAAAAATATAATTACATGATTTAAATGAAAGATGCTCAAACCTCACTTAAAGTATTGGTATGGCGTTGAATAGATCGGACTTCTCTTGATGGACCCTTGGAGAGGCGCTTGTATGAAATGGAGACTTGAGTATTGTAGGATAGGACTTGGTTTATGGATGAAATGGATGGATAATAATGGTGTAGGAGTGATTAGAGAACTGGGTTTAAGAGAGTTTGGACATAGGTGGGGGAGGATTTTGAGAGAGTTTTGATAGTATGATGATGATAGTTGACGAGAATTTGAGTATAATGGTGGTTCTTTATGAGAGTTGTTGATGAAGAACGAATAGAACGAAGGGGGTATTTATAGGTGAATGAGGTGAGGTTTGGAGGGAAAATCATGGGGACACATCCCCATGATCATGCTATGCAATCGTAAAACCCACGCGGGTTTCGAAGGTCAAGGCAGAAGTAAATGCACATGGGCTAAAATCAGGGGAATGATCAAGATATTGACGGCATATTTTGGAAGAGAAAACCCGCGCGGGTTTTGAAGACTTTACACGGATCGCTGACGTGGACTGATCAAAACGACGCGCCTTGGGCAAGAGAAAATCCGTGCGGGTTTTATAGTCGCATAGGCCGGAAATTCTCCTGGGCCGCTTTTAATCTGAGCCTCTTCTAACATCTAAAACTCGCGCGGGTTTTGGCAGTCTTTTGGGCCGGATTTGCTTATTGGGCGGAATTTTTGGGCCTGGGATTAGTAAAACCCGCGTGGGTTTTAAACTGGCTAAGTGCAACTTCAAACGGCCATAACTCTTTCATCCGGACTCCATTGAGGCAATTCAATATGCGTTGGAAAGCTTATGATGTGTACTTTACTCTCAAAAAAAAGAAATAGGGCCAACGAGGCTTGTGGAAAAAATGGGATTCGAAATGGTGGGCATATGTATGTGGAAATGGTGGAAAATGAAGGTTTTTGTGGTGGGTTGGCCCGATAGCTTTTGATTGATGGAGGCCCAGTGGCTTGGCTTTCCTTCTAGCCTCTTTTCTTGTAGCTCCTGATTTGTACACTTGTCCCGGTACAAATTTGGTGTCTACACATGAGAATCAAATTTGACGCCAGAATATTAAAACCTAGGCGGGTTTTAGAGTTGCATGGCACGGATCGCTGACCTGGCTAAAACGACGACGCGTCACTGCTTGGTTTAAAACCTAGGCAGGTTTTGATGTCTTTCCCGGGTCGGAGGCACCTTCTGGGCCTGATTTGCTTACTGGGCCAGATTTCTGGGCCTAGAATCAATAAAACCCGCATGGGTTTTGAAACTGGCTAAGTGCAACTTCAAGCGGCCATAACTCTTTCATCCAGACTCCGATTGAGGTAATTCAAAAGGCGTTGGAAAGCTTATGATGTGTACTTTACTCTCGTCAAAAGAAATAGGGCCAAAGAGACTTGTGAAAAAAATTGGATTCGAAATGGTGGGCATATGTATGTGGAAAGGGTGGAAAATGAAGGTTTTTTGTGGTGGGTTGGCCCGATAGCTTTTGATTGATGGAGGCTCATTGGATTTTCTTTCATGCTAGCCTATTTTCTTATTATGATTGATTTTTACACTTGTCCCGGTATAAAATCCGGTGTCTATAGAGAGCCCCCACTTTGATCGAGTCCGAATAGGACGAAGGTCAAAGTAGCCTTAGATGCTGATTGACCAGTGGATGGATGTTGTCGGTGCTCTGTGGAAATCGGAAAGCGGATGATGTCGGCGCCGCCGTGGGAGGCCTTTAGGTGGCAAGCGTTTGATGACTGAAGATGTCTGATGATGTCGTCGGAAACCTTTAGGTGGCATCCGTTGGACGACTGTTGCTGGTGATATCGATGATGTCGATGATGTCGTTGGAGGCCTTTAGGTGGCAACCGTTGGACGACTGAAGATGTTGATGACGATGATTCGTCGGTAGCATTTAGGCGGCGACCGTTAGACGACTGATGCTGATGACGATGATGTCGTCGGAGGCCTTTAGGTGGCAACCGTTGTACGACTGAAGATGTTGGTGCTGTGGGCGCACTTTTTTGTCGCGACCGAGTCAGTGCTCTTTTAACGACAGCTGGAGGATGATGGCGCCTTTTAGCAGTGACCTGGTGTTTGTGATGACTCCCTGCATAGAATCCGAAGCAGAATGTCAGATCATTTTGAACAATGGTTAGAGATATAGAGAATTACCTGTCTGGCAGATTGATGACGATGCCGAATGGATTTTCCCGAGGCAGATCGGATTTTCCCGAAGTAGTTGATGGCGCCCAACGGATTTTCCCGAGGCGGATCAGATTTTCCCAATGTTGATGCCCAACGGATTATCCCGAGGCGAATCGGATTTTCCCGATGTTGATGGTGGTGCCCAACGGATTTTCCCGAGGTGAATCGGATTTTCCCGATGTTGATGATCAACAGACTTTCCCGAGGCGGATCGGATTTTCCCGACGTTGAAGATGCCCAAAGACTTTTCCCGAGGTGAATCAGATTTTCCCGATGTCAATGACTCTTATTGTTGCGATTGCGCCGAGCTCTGCCGGCGGCTCTGGATAATGGCATTTTGATGCTGAGGAACTTCACCGAAACTCTGCCGATGGCCCTTATTTTCCTTAAATTTTGCTTCAAGTGCATAGGTGCAAAAATTTCATTATGGGGAATGGATTCTTGAATTTTTCCGGTCGTTGATCTGTATTAGTCAAGTGAAGATTCTGTCTTTCGTGTCGGACATGCGCCATTTGTGTTTAGCTGATGATGCATGACTTGATTGAATGCTAACTTATCCAGCAAGAGTTGGATTAGAGACTGCTCTAATCTTGCTCTCAATGACCTGAAACCATGTCGTCCGGTCTGATTGAGATAACATATGGGCCTAAACAGTCCCCAGTGTTGCGTTCTGGAGCAACGATGTGACACTTCTTTGCTTCTTATTTTCAGATATGCGGGTATGCATGCAACTAGACTACTAAACTCTTGCAAAAAGAATGCAATTTTGTTCTGTTTTTTACACAAGCATTCATGCACTCATGCATTTATGCACGCCTATCGACTTTATGCAGAACAAACTGACTCAATGCATGACCGAACTACTCAATGCTAGACAAATCGACTCTATGTGACTTTGGCGCGACTTATGGATATAATGCAAACCTATGGAATGCATGACTATTGACTTTATGTATGACAGACCGATTCTATGCAAGACAAACTGACTCTATGCAAGACAAACTGACTCTATGAGACTCTGTCATGGCATATGGATGGAATGAAACCTATTATGCTTAGACAGGATAGACGCATGATGCTTTATGCTCCTATACATGCAACTCTACATGCAGGCAACCCCCCGACTCTATATTTAGACAAAGATTTTCTAAGACGATGCTTTCTTAAGACAATGCTTTCCTAAACCCATGACTCCCTAAGACAATTCTTTCTAAGGATCAAGGCCACTCGTGGGGAATTTTAGGAAAATCTAGGATGAGTAATGTTTCGATCCACGGGACAGGGAACAATGATGGAGGCAACAGGCCTGAAGGATGCGTATGTAGATGACCTTGATTGCTTGCCAATGTATGCTGATGTATGACAAGTACCCGGTTTTGCGTAGACTCTTGATGAAATTGTCCTGCTTTAGAGAGCACCTTGGAGATTTACAAGCCCCCAGTTTCGATATGGATTGACGAGATGATGCATAGGGACCATAGAATAGGAGAAGGCATAGTCCTTTGTAGTGAGTCTCAAACTTTCCTTTTGCCTAACTTGCCCAAAGGGTTTTCAAGTTAGCCCCTTTTTTTTCCTTTCTTTTTTCTTTCTTTTCTCTCTTTTTTTTTGAGACCACTATTAGGACGTCTATGAGAATGAAGATGTGAGACCTTGTAGGATAGGGAGTAGGTGTCCCTCTTAGAAGCTTTCTCCGATAAACTGTCTTGACTGATGTCACAAAGGTAGTGCGAGCGCCTTAGTTTAGAGTAGCTTGTTTCTGAGTCTGTTCATGATCATGTGGTTGCCAGTTAGCCGCTGATCTGATGTGGACGACTTTTGCTCTTGCTAAGAAGTAAGCCACACTTAGGTGTGGTAATGAGTTAGCATTAAGAATAGAGCCTCATAATTGTGCTAATGACTGAGCTGAAAAGTCCTCAAAGGGTGAGATGGGAGGAAAAGGCTAAAAAGGGGGTTGGAAGATGTTTGGGGAAGGAGACGGTGGACGATGGTTTATTAATGAATGGGATGTGGAGACACTCAAGAATGATCATGTCTTGAAGGGGAGAAGAGATGGTCAAATGGGATAGACATCATCTCTTAAGAAAGGGTTGAAACATGGTTATGGAATAATGTCCAAGTCTGACGGAAGGAAGATGGAGGGTTAATGACGGTGATAGATAGAATTGTTCGGTCTCGTTCCAAGTCGAATTTTATATCTTTTATAAGGTGTTTTTGCTTATTTTTGTCCCTTGTATATATATTAGATATGATGGTTTCGTGTTTTGTAGGAAAATATGGAGTTAGAAGGAATTAGGGCTTAATTGTTGCTTTTTAAGGAATCCCGAGCGATTTCCCGAGCTGACCCGATATAACCCGAGCCGAGAACAACCCGGGAACTCTATTTCCATTTTTAGCATAGAAAACAAATAGGGCAAAGAGACAGAGATATGTCGCGCCAAAACAGCAAGCCAGGCAGCAGAAACAGCCAGAGGTCACGCCCGCGACGCTCTGCTGGAAGGAGAAGAGGCTTGCGGACAGGAATGAGTAGCGCCGACCGATTGTGTCACGCCCGTGACATACGGCGATCGCGCCCGCGACGAGCGCTGAACAGCTGACGGACAGCACGGGGCAGAACCTGGTCACGCCTGCGACGCAGGTTGTCACGCCCGCGACTGTCGGGACTGCGGAAATGAAAAAGCGTGTGCTGTGTAATTAATTTAGGGTTTGGGCTTTTGTTTTCCTTCTTCTATAAATACCCACATGTATTCAACACTATAATCAAGTAGTCTAAGTAGTTTTAGAGTAGAATTAGGTTAGATTAGGTTTAATTGCTTTCTTTAAGTTTGCTCTAATCTCTTTCATTGTTCTTCAAGTTTCTTTTGATTTCTAGCAATTGTATTCAAACTTTCTCAAGCTTTCTCAATTCAAGTAAGTTTCCATTGAAATTTTTACAAGCTTTCTCTCTCTCTCTCTCTCTCTCTCTCTCTTTCTCTCTCTTCCTCTCTCTCTCTCTAATCTCCATTGATGTTTGATTTCAAAGTTTTCTAGGGTTAATCTCATAACAAATCTAATTTTAGTGGGAAGGAGGGTCAAGGGTTACCAATTCTACTTCCTAGTGAGAATTTGGGGATCCTGGGTAATCCAATCAATAATTTCTTGTTTGTTCGGGGGAAATTACAAGTGTAGATTGAAGATTAGAAGATTTTGGTCATCAAATGTATAATCTCTTGTTCCCCCATTTCATTACTAGTTGTAGTTTTATTGCTTTCCTATTTCTTGCTTTTTAATTGCTTTCATATTTATTGCTTTCTTGATTATTATCATGTCTAGGTTAGTTTATTGTTTTATTTACATAATTTACCGCTTTTCGCATTGAAAAACCCCAAACACAAACTGATCTCCTCGTCAAGCCTAACACCCATCCTCGTGGACCGACAATCCCTACTAAAAACCACATTAATTACAACCGAACAATGGAACCGTTGCCGGGGATGTGTAAAGCTGTTTTGTGGACCTCGGTTTTGTTGTTCTTTCTCAGGGAGCTAGCGGCCTTGGTCATAAAAACTAGGTCAATGGTTGGGTCAAGATTGCTAAGGTAAGAATAGCGGTTTGAGAGGGGCGGTCACGAAGCAACAAATAAAACTAAGGTCGGTAAAGGAATGGAAAATGGGCTTCGGAGGCTTTTTTTCGGGATGTAAACGGGGATGAGGAAATGGGTTTTGCAACAAGGGAATAACAAGGAGGAGAATCAAGTGGCAATTCCGTTAGAAGATACCCACCGAGCTTCCTCTTCTGAGGATAGTCCGGGTTAACTTCCCCAAAGTCCATCGACAGACCCGGAGGGTTAATGAAATGGAATTTCCTAGTTTATTCGCTTTCGTGAATAGAATACTAACTATCCCAATTCCCACCTTCCAACACAAGTGTTGGATATATTCAGGAGTTTTCGAACCCAAATACATCCTACTTGAGGGAAGGATAGGAGTGGGAAATTGATTTCTCAACTAATTACTCACTAATATTGCTAACCCAAACCTAATCACCCATTTACACCCTTAACTACCCCCTAACCCATAGGGTTTCTAGCCACTAATCGTGATAAAAACTAAGCTAACAACATCCAAACCAAACCTAAACATGATTTCTAGCATCAAATAACCATAAAAAAGCAAGAACAATGAAATAGCAAGTAAAGAAATCAAGAACAAGCAAAGTAATTAGCAAAGTAATTAATAAAAGAGTTAAGGGAAAAGAATACTTGTCAAAATGCTGTAGATGAACAAAGGAAAGCAATAAAAAGATGATCCAACAATCTTTCAATTGCTTGAATACCCAAATCTTCCATAACCACAAACCCTAGAATAAACCTCTCTCTAATCTCCCTCTAATCTCTCTCTAAAATCCCTAATTACAAGCTGGAAAAATTGTCCAAGTCTATCCCTAGATGTACCCTTAGATATCATCCACAAGGAGTATATATACAATTGGAGATTTGTTGGCAAAACGCAGCGCACAGCCGAAAACATCGCGTAGAATATAAGGAGACCGTGGGTACGGTCTAGGAGACCATGGGTAAGGTCTATGGGACCGTGGCTACGGTCTTGCGTAGCGAACTGTAGAATTTGCTTCTCTTCGCACCGTCGTGGCCACGGTACGGTCTTGCTCGGCCTAGCCTCTTCTTTCCTTGGACAAGTCTTGAACCCACCGTGGCTGGGGTCATCATGACCGTGGCCACGGTCTATCTCGGCTTCAACTTCTTCTGCTCCTGACTTGACTGCACCGTGGCTGCGGTCATCATGACCGTGGCCATAGTCCAGCTCGGTTTCAAAAGGTCTTTTGAGCGTCTTGACATGTCCGGCCTTTCCGCATTCCTTCGCCTTTGACTCGACCAAGATTCGGGATATCTCGGGATTCCCAAAATAGTTGCAAAATGGCCCTTTTTACCACGTTTTGCATAAAAACTCCGAAATCTACAAAATTACCAAAAACGCATTAAAAGCTATTGAATTAAACTACGAAACAAGTCAAAAGCCTAAGGATTTAGGCGGTATTTAGACACAAAATTGGGTCTAAACACCCCCCCCCCCCCATACTTAAATTTTTGCTCGTCCCGAGCAAAACAAGACAAAAACTATCTAAACTAACACTAACTCCTCTGTCGTGGGAGAGAAACGGGTGCATTTAGCGTATGCACCAAGCCCTTTGAACCCCCCGGCAGCCCGGGTGGACGAGATGGACTCGTGAGGGTTTGTAGCGGTTGTACCCACAAAAGCCAAAGAAAAAGGAGATAGGGAAAGTGAAAATAAAACCGAAGAAAACAAAAAGAAAGAAAAACAAAGGCTTTGATTCAAAAGATCTCGCAACCCAAACTAAGAAAATGTTATTAAGCCTCCAAAAGCAACCGTTAGGAGCATCTCACAAACACCAATCTCAGATAAAGGTCAATCTTGAAGATTTTCAACTCCCTACATCTTATGCCAAGCGAAACCCCATGTGCAAATACGTGCAAGTGGGTTCTAACTGGAACCAAAAGACTCTAAAGACTCGTGTCCGAAAACAACGAAACGACTAAGAGAAGCGTTGCCCTCCCTCGCATTTGGTCGCCCTTGGCTTGGTGAGGGCGGTAGGTGATGTAAGGAGAGGCCCCACTCTTTTTTGAAGCAAAAACTTTCTCTTTTCATTTGGGGTTGGATTTACCAGCGAAATTTGCTTTTCTTTTTCTCTTTTTTTTTCTTTTTAAAGGTAGGTATTAGCCTTACTTTCGGGAATTGGACGGCCCATGTAAGGGGTATACCCTCCCAACACGGTCTTTTCCATTCGCCTCTCCGTCGCAAAGCGATATAGGAGGAGGGTTAAGGGGTATCCGTGCCGTACCACTGATACCGGGTCCGTGTAGGTTGGCTAAGTGTAGGTGGTCAATGTCATTCAGCGACACGCTCCACTTAATCAGGTTATTGTATCTTATGAAATCTTTTTCTTTCTTTTTTTTTTGAACTTTTTGCTTTTGCTTTAGCTAAACGAGAAAACAAAACAAACTCGGACACAAACCCCTAGAATCTCCCGGTTCCAATTGGAACGTGAAAGTAATCAGAGGTCTCACTAGACACTCAATAAAGGGAGTCTAATAAAGGTGAGTCTTGACTAGAACCCGAGACAGGGTCGAAGATGCTCAGACCGGTTACTTTTAAAGAAGATTAAGAACGGCTACTCAATTTCGACAACAAGATCCAAGAAACAAAGCAAAACAAAGCGAAAACGAAAATTGAAAGAAAACTTTTAAGGCTTTCATTCCTTTTTTCTCCTTTTTCACACAAATTTTTTTTTTCAAATTTTAGGCAAAAACTAAGAAAACAAAAACAAAGAACTAGGTGATCTACCCTTGAAGCAAATATCTCTCACCCCCCCCCCCCCCTCAACACTTAAAACGCCACAATATCCTCATTGTGGGAAGGTGTCACATGAAAAAGGGTAGAGAACAAACAAAAACAACTAGCAAGCAAATGGTGATGACTCGAGCCCACACGGCTCCAACAACAAGATATACCCAGCAAGCACATACTAGGGGTTTGCCACCAAAAGAAAAGTCAAGCATGCAAAAGGATCATAGGATATTCAACTCAAAAAGAGAAGAACGGAGAGATATTACCTCGAGTTCTCCAAAATAAATGATTAGTCAATCCGCGATCTGTGAAAATCGAGCAAAGGGTTAGAATAATTAAGCAAAAATAATCAAAGCTCGTAAGATCCGCATGCAAGATTAGAAACATGAAAAAGAAACCAACTAAGAAAAGAAAATAACTCAAAAGAAAGAAATAAAAGTCTGGGTTGCCTCCAATAAAGCGCTTGTTTAAGGTCCCGAGCTTGACCTAATTACCCGTTTAATTCTAGAGAGACGTGGTGCACATGAGAGGTACATATTCAACTTTTTCCACCATGATTGCTTCTTCTTCCTTCCTCTCCAACTCCTACCATTTTTTGACAACCTCAAGTTGAGTCGTCCCTCCGGTCGTTTGGTTGACCATGAGCAGGGAAGAGGTGATGACGTCTTCGATTTCTTCCAATGTCGCTTCCTCCTGCTTTTCCAACACCTCCTCATCACCTCCGCAAATAGAACAAGGGTCTCCTCCGGTGGTTTGATTTGGTGATGGGGATGAAGAAGTAACTCAGGTTCTTCTTCAATTGGTTCTCCAAGTTTCAAACACATGGGAACAATCTTCTCAATCTCTATGTCCTGAATATAAACTTCATCCAATAAGATCTCCCTTCTAAATGGAACAATCTTGAGAGAATCATCACGAGATGTATCTTCAATAACCTCGGGTTATGATCATTTTCATGCCCATTGTCGGGTTCCACTTCAATAATATAAACTTCTTCTTTATGCTCATGAACAACCATGGTCACTGAATTGACTTCAACACAAGGTGGCATGAAAAAGGGTGTCTCAGTAGGAACATTAAACTTTGATTCAATATGTCCTTCATCAATCAAGTGTTGAATCAACCAGTTTGGGAGAGGAATTTGCATTTGGTGGGAATCAAATTGCGCTTCGGAGCATTCATGGATATTTCCTCCCGAAATCTCTTCTTCAACCTTAGCTTCCTCAACCGCAACTCCCTCCTCAACGTTCATCTCCATCTCATTCTCTACTTTTTCCTCCAAAACACTATCCTTTACCCAAGAAAACTCATCAACCTTTTCCCCACTCCCTAGATCGACAAAATTTACTTGTACCATTGGAGTCGGTGAAGGTTGAGTGGCTTGAGAAATTTGGGGTGGTACAATGTCCTGTTGAGTTGAATGGGAGGATTCTTCTTGGACAAATGAGTGGTGGTCATAAGGTTGAGAAATGGGGTTGAATGTAGGATTGATAAACGTGGTATAGTCATAAGCATGCTCTCCAAAATAATGGGAGAAAAGTGGGTTGAAATATGATGGATAGATAGCGTTCACACGCTCTACTTGATTAAACTCCGCACATTGATGCTCGGGATGTGGACCCAAACACAACTTACGAGTATGCATATTAAGAACAGAAGTAGATTTAAGGGTTTGCACACCTTGGGCCACTCTCAAATGCTTAGAGGTCTCCTCATTTTCCTTCTCTTTTTGCATTTCGTAAACAGAAGCCAAAAGGAGTGTAATAATAGGATCATGCTCTAAAGATAAATCTCCTCCACTAGATTTGTAACCTCCAAAATCATAAGCATATTGAACGAGCTCATGAAGGAATTTGTCGGCCTCCTCCGCAGTTTTCTTCAAAAACATCCCTCCGGATGCAATATCGATTGATTCTTTGAGAGAATCAAAGAGTCCACAATAAAAGTGCTGAAGTAGCATCCAGTTGGGTAGGTTGTGGTGCGGGCACTGACGTTGGAGACCTTTGAATCTTCCCCATGCTTCAAAAAGAGTCTCTCCGGGTTCTTGCTTGAAGCTCATAATAACTTGCCGGAGTTTACATGTTTTATCAGCCGAAAAGAATCTTTGAAGAAAATCTCTCTTAAGAGCCTCCCATGAAGAATAAAATCCAGGTGGGCATATATCAAGCCACATCTCAGCTTTCCCTTTCAAAGTTAGAGGAAACAACTTCGACTTTAGATACTCCGAAGATATCCCAGGTATATGCATAAAACTAACACGCTTCTCGAATCTCTCCATATAAGCAATAGAACTTTCGGAAATATCTCCATAAAACGGGCTGCTTTCAAAAACTTCAAGAAGACACGACTTGAACTCAAATACCGCGTCGGGTGGTAATGGTGGTAAGATGATCGGGTTGCCTCCCGTACTCGAAGATGGAACGGCATATGATAGAAGAGTACGGGGTGAATCAGCTTGGACTTCACCCATTAGGACTTGAAACCTCCTACGATGCTCGGTAGAACATTAGGGCGTACCTACATGCACCAACAAGAACCAATAGAAGCATCAAATTCATTGGGATTAGTACAAACTAATTTCTAGCGTGAAAGGAAACTCAAATAACCAAAAACCAAGAAACTAAAACTAGGGGCACTGGCTCCCCGGCAACGACGCCATTTTGTGTAAAGCGGTTTTGTTGACCTCGGTTTTGTCGTTCTTTCTCAGGGAGCTGGCGGCCTTGGTCATAGAAACTAGGTCAATGGTCGGGTCAAGATTGCTAAGGAAAGGATAGCGGTTTGAAAGGGGCACACGAAGCAACAAATAAAACTAAGGTCGGTAAAGGAATGGAAAATGGGCTTCGGAGGCTTTTTGGGATGCAAACGAAGATGAGGAAATGGGTTTTGCAACAAGAGAATAACAAGTAGGAGAATCAAGTGGCAATTCCGTTAGAAGATACCCACCGAGCTTCCTCTTCCGAAGATAGTCCGGATTAACTTCCCCAAAGTCCATCGACAGACCCGGAGGGTTAATGAAACCGAATTTCCTAGTTAGCTTCTATTCGCTTTCGTGAATAGAATACTAACTATCCCAATTCCCACCTTCCAACACAAGTGTTGGATGTATTCAGGAGCTTTCGAACCCAAATACATCCTACTTGAGGGAAGGATAGGAGTGGGAAATTGATTTCCCAACTAATTACTCACTAATATTGCTAACCCAAACCTAATCACCCATTTACACCCTTAACTACCCCCTAACCCATAGGGTTTCTAGCCACTAATCATGATAAAAACTAAGCTAACAACATCCAAACCAAACCTAAACATGATTTCTAACATCAAACAACCATAAACAAGCAAGAACAATGAAATAGCAAGTAAAGAAGTCAAGAACAAGCAAAGTAATTAGCAAAGTAATTAATAAAAGAGTTAAGGGAAGAGAATCAAAAAATTACTTAGGGGTACCCTAACTTTTGGTGAAATGTTTTTCTAGTACCCCAACTTTTAAAAACTAATTTTGGGGTACCCTAACTTTTAGAATTAGAAATAATTAGGTGAATTTTCGGCCACTTATTTGAATTCAACGGTGAGTTTTAGGCAGGAAATTGATTAAGTGTTTTTGTGGATGAAAATGCCCTTTGTTTTCGTTGACGAAAATGATTTGAATCAATCGGAGTTTCGCCGGAAATTCACCTAGTAATTTCTAATCCTAAAAGTTAGGGTACCCCAAAATTAGTTTTGAAAAGTTAAGGTACCAAAAAATTGTTTCTTCAAAAGTTAGGGTACCTCTAAGTAATTTTTTGGAAGAGAATACTTATCAAAATGTTGTAGATGAACAAAGGAAAGCAATAAAAAGATGATCCAACAATCTTTCAATTGTTTGAATACCCAAATCTTCCATAACCACAAACCCTAGAATAAACCTCTCTCTAATTAGAAGCTAGAAAAATTGTCTAAGTCTATCCCTAGATGCACCCTTAGAAATCGTCAACAAGGAGTATATATACAAGTGGAGATTTGTTGGTAAAACGCAGTGCACAGCCGAAAACATCGCGCAGAACATAAGCAGACTGTGGGTACGGTCTAGGAGACCATGGGTACGGTCTATGGGACCGTGGCTACGGTCTTGCGTAGCGAGCTGTAGATTTCTCTTCTCTTCGCACCGTCGTGGCTACGGTCTCCCAAGACCGTGGCCACGGTCTTGCTCGGCCTAGCCTCTTCTTTCCTTGGACAAGTCTTGAACCCACCGTGGCTGGGGTCATCATGACCGTGGCCACGGTCTAGCTCGGCTTCAACTTCTTCTACTCCTGACTTGACTGCACCGTGGCTACGGTCGTCATGACCGTGGCCACAGTCCAGCTCGGCTTCAAAAGGTCTTCTGAGCATCTTGACATGTCCGACCTTTCCGCATTCCTTCGCCTTCGACTCGACCAAGATTCGGGAAATCTCGGGATTCCCCAATTAGGTGCAAAAATGGCCCTTTTTACCATGTTTTGAGTAAAAACTCTAAATCTACAAAATTACCAAAAATGCATTAAAAGTTATTAAATTAAGCTACGAAACAAATCAAAAGGCTAAGGATTTAGGCGGTATTTAGACACAGAATTGAGGCTAAACAGGATGGCGTTATTTGGTAGATTGGGTGATTTGTTTGTGTGTATATAGTTTATTGCTTTTTAGGATCTTTCGAGAAAATGTAGTGGAAGAAATTGAATATCGAAAAAAAAAAGAAGAAGAAAGAAAAAAAAATAGAAAAATAGAAGAATAGAGAGTTATGGCTAGTTCCCAATTCCCCCAATTTGAGCATGAAATATTTTGGAGGTATTTTGCTAGATTACATGACTATCGTGCTCAATGTGAATTATATGGTATCGTTTATGATACATTGGATATGTTGGGACTTGTGAATGAGGGTGTGAATTATGAGACCCGAAACCTTTTAAAATATTACGGATTTTCTGCTTTAGGTGAATAAAAAGCATGGTAATTACTTGAATGGTTGTCTAGGGATTCTTATGAATTTGAGCAACAAAGTGTTAGTCCTAGCTTCCAACCTCCTTATGCACCACCCTCTAGGACCGAACCTAAATAATCACGTGAATACCCCGTGTATGTTGATGATCAATTTTATGGTGGGGGTTATATGGAAAATTGTTATGGTCTTTCCCAAAGTGCTATGGTTGAGTCTCATCATTTGTGTGTGCATTGTGAATCTCCATCTCATGCTTCCGAATCTTGTGTGGAAGACTAGATAAAATTCGTGCTGGAATAGATGGTTTACAAGATGAGATGTATGAGAAATTGAATGAATGCAAGAAATTGGACAAGTGCTTAAAACTAGGGTAGAAACTTTTCTTTCACAAATGGGTGATCCGAGAGTTGAAGTAGATCATTCGTCATCTTTGAGTCCTGAAATACATGTTGATTCTTCTGTGTATGATATCAATGATGACTACTATAACCAACCATGCCTTGGACTACTTAGCGATTCCTTAGCTCTAGCTGCACCTAGTGAGCATGAGGAACATGATGATCTTGTGTGTGATGATGTAGAACTTGTTGAAAACATACTAGATGATGAACCATTGTCCACATCATTGTCCATACTTTTGTGTGAAGATAAAGTTGAGTCTATTGAATGCCATGATGCTTGTTATGTAATTGAGTATAATCTTATTGAGAGTGAAATTGAATCTGTTGTGATTGAGTGTATGCTTAATACCAATTTGTTCACTTTAATTGAGAATCATTGCATTATTGAGGCATTAGCTACCCTTTCTTGTGAGTCTATGGTTGTAGAATCTTGTGATGATGAGTTTAATTCTTTGGGGAATGATCGTGATTGTTTGAACTTGGTTATTAACAATGATGTTTTTGATGTTGATATGCTTTGTGAGTCATTCACGATGAGTTATGACCCGGAGCCTTCCACTTTCACTTTTGATGTTGAGTTGAATGATGCACCTTTGTCTTCTGATACTGATAGTTCTTCTGATGAGTCTGATATTGATGAAGATTAAGATGTGCATGTGTGTGGGAGTGTTATGATGTGGTCTAACCCTGCTTTTTCCTTATCACCCATTGATGATTATGATGATTATTTGGATGAAAGTTGTGATTTGGAATTTGTATTTGATGAAAATTGCATGGATATTGAGTGTGAATCATTGTTGGCATCCAAGTCTTTGCATGAGCATGTTCAAGATTGTGTTGTATTGCCCCCTCCTGTTGATTTGTATACCTAATCTCCATTTACAAGTTAATGGGAGGATCTATTTGTCATGTTCTACTTAACCATGCCTAGGAAAGTCTTGTACATTCCTCTAGTTCATTCTTTCTATGACTTTTCTAAGGCATTCGATAAACTGTTAAGAGCACTAATGTTTGTTGATGTAATTTTGCGAGTGTGCTCTTACCACCACCATTCTGAGATGCGTGAGAGAATGCATGACTCATTACTCCAGGCGTTGACTAGTTCCGACATGGTCCCCGATATCTTGAGGTGGGAAGGAGTGAGTCTATTGATAAGAACCCTTCTAGGTAATATCCTTCCTCACCTTTTCTTGTATAATTTGTGAGTTGTCTTTCTTTTCTTCTTTTATTTTCTTTTTGTGTGTTTTTTTTTTCTTTTATTTTGTGGTGCTTGCTTACCTACTTCTTTTTTCATTGAGGAACGGCACCCTCTTTGTGTGGGAGTGAGAGGATAGTATGAATTTTGGTTTTTGAGTTTAAGAAAAGGAAAAAAAAGAGTGAGAGTCGTTTTGTAAATATTTTAGTTTTTCTTTAGTTCTTTAGTCTCTAGTATCTTGTATAGTTGTTTTTCCTTTTCATATTGCATTTGAACCATCACACATCGTATGCCTTTCTTGTTTATTCCTAACCTTTGGTGTGATGTTCGATGGATCGCGAATTGGGTATGCGTTAATTGAAGATTTTGAGGTAACCTCTTTCCGCCCTCTTTTTATGTGTATATATTGATGATCCATGTTGCATGCTCGATTTTACCTTTTGGATGGTGAACCCCTTGTGTGTGAATGTTGGGATTATTTTGTTGTTGGAGCCGTGTGGGCTCGGGTCGCCATCGTTTGTTATGTGATAAGTGTTTTGTATATATGCTTTTCTTGGTTTTCGACCTTACTTGTGACACCCTTCTCACTATGGAAACATTGTGATGTTTTGTGTTGGAGTGGGGGTGATACTTTCATTGTTCATGGGTAGATCACCTAGTTTTGAGTCTTTGATTTTGTTTTTCGTAGTTTTTGTCTAAAATCTGAAAAATCTTTGTGTGACAAAGGAGAAAAGATGGAGTGAAAAACCTTAAAAGTTTTCGTTTTGCTTTTGCTTCGTTTCTTTGATAGTGTTGTCAATGTTGGGAAAACTTTCTTAATCTTCTTGAAATTAACCGGTTTGAGCACTTTCGACCCTAGCTTGGGCGTTGTCATGACTCATCTATCTAGATTCCCTGCATTGAATGCCTAGCGAGATCTCTGTTTTATTTAACGTTCTGGTTGAAACTGTGAGACTCTAGTTGGCCATATCCGAGCTTGTTGAAAATGTGAAAACAAATTAAATCAATTAAATCTGACATATAGTGAGTTAGTCTACCTACACGGGACCGGTATTAGCGGTGCAGCACTATTACACCTTAAGCACTTCGTTTTCGTAACGATGAGGCGTATGGAAAAGACCGTGTTGGGAGGGTAAACCCCTTTATGGGCCGTTCGACTCTCGAAAAAGCTAATGCCAATCTCGTTGAGCTTTCTCAAGCCAACGCTAATCAATTGATCGTTAATAAAAGTCTCACCTTGAGTGTCCTGCGGCCCTCACCAAGCCAAGGACGACATAAACAAGGGAAAGACATCGCTTGAATAAATCCCTTTTCGCTTTGATTCGAGCTTGGATGTGACTTTTTCTTGGGAATCGATCGAAATCACTCGGAACCCACTAAGCACTTGTGCACATGAGATTTAGCTTATCATGAGATGTCGGGAGTTGAATATCCCTAAGATTGACAATTGTTTGAGTTAGGTGTTTTCGTAGTGCTCACAACGGTTCCTTTTGGATGATTAGTATCGTTTTCTTGATTGCGTTGGCATGATTCCTTGAGGCAAGTTGTTTTCTCTTTTCTTTTTCATTTCCTTGTTTTGTTTTTCAATTTCCCTCTCTCCTTTTCTTTGGCTTTTGTGGGTAAAGTTGCTATAAAACCTCACGAGACCTTCCTCGTCCACCCGGGCTACCGGGGGGTTTAAAGGGCTTGATGCATGTGCTAAATGCATCCGCGATTCCTGCGAAAGTGAGTTATGGTTTTTAGTTTCTTTTTGTCTGTTTTTATCTTTGTTTTTAGTTTTCTCGGGGCGAGCAAACCCTTGTGTGGGAGTGTTGTTCGGTCTCGTTCCAAGCCGAATTTTATACCATTTATAGGGTGTTTTTGCTAATTTTAGCCCCTTGTATATATCAGATATGATGATTACGTGGTTTGTAGGAAAATAAGGAGTTAGAAGGAGTTTAGGCTTAATTGTGGCTTTTTAGGGAATCCCGAGCGATTTTCCGAGCCGACCCGAGATAACCCGAGCCGAGACCAACCCGAGAACTCCATTTCCATTTTTGGCACAAAAAACAAGGCAAAGAGACGGAGATATGTCACGACCGAGTCACAGTGAGGCACACACGTGACAACTGACTGCCGCGCCAAAACAACAAGCCAAGCAGTAGAAACAGCCAGAGGTCGCGCCCGCGACCCGAGACGTGACCGATTGTGTCACGCCCGTGACATATGGCGTTCGCGCCCGCAATCTACGGGATAGCGCCCGCGACGAGCATTGAGCGACTCACGCCGCGACGCAGTTGTCACGCGGGACTCGAGATCACGAAATGAAAACGCGCCTACTGTATAATTAATTTAGGGTTTGGGCTTTTGTTTTCCTTCTTCTATAAATACCAACATGTATTCAACACTACTATCAAGTAGTCTAAGTAGTTTTAGAGTAGAATTAGGTTAGATTAGGTTTAATTGCTTTCTTTAATTTTGCTTTAATCTCTTTCATTGTTCTTCAAGTTTCTTTTGATTTCTAGCAATTGTATTCAAACTTTCTCAAGCTTTCTCAATTCAAGCAAGTTTCCATTGAAGTTTTTACAAGCTCTCTCTCTCTCTCTCTCTCTCTCTCTCTCTCTCTCTCTCTCTCTCTCTTTCTCTCTCTCTAATCTCTATTGATGTTTGATTTCAATGCTTTGTAGGGTTAATCTCATCACAAATCCACTTTTAGTGGGGAGGAGGGTCAAGGGTTACCAATTCTACCTCCTAGTGATAATTTGGGGATTCTTGGTATTCCAATCCACAATTTCTTGTTTGTTCGGGGAAAATTACAATTGTAGATTGAAGATTAGAAGATTTTGGTCATCAAAGGTATAATCTCTTGTTCCCAATTTTATTATAGTTGTAGTTTTATTGCTTTCCTATTTCTTGCTTTTTAATTGCTTTCATCTTTATTACTTTCTTGATTATTATCATGTCTAGGTTAGTTTATTGTTTTATTTACATAATTTACCGCTTTCCGCATTGAAAAACCCCAAACACAAACCGATCTCCTCGTCAAGCCTAACAACCATCCTTATGGACCGACAACCCTTACTAAAAGCCACAAAAATTACAACTAAACAAGAATCCAGGGTTTCCTCTCCTTTTGCCTAACCTGCCCTGACGGGTTTTCAGGCTAGTGTCTCTTATTCTCTCACTGTCCTTTTGCCTAGCCTGAGATTCCAAGCTAACCTCTCTTGTTTTTTTTCTTCTCTCAAAGACCAACATTTTGAGGACAAAGGATACTCCTTGTAGCGGCCGGAACTCAAAGAGGTTTTCCTACGTATCTAAGGTGGAATCAGGTCAGTCGTAGTTATTTAAGCACAACTTTGATGGGTAGTGCCTCGAGGAAGACTTAACGGTTTAAAAAGATGGTTATAAAGGTTTGAGGGTTCATATGCAGGATGGATGAAAGGTTTGTGAAAGTTATAGAAGGCTGAGGTGTACGGATGATGAGGTTAGGGTTTGAGACAAGATTTTCTGAGGTGTGCATGACTCTTATTTTTCGCGTTCTCACTTCTTATTCTTATTTTGACCCATTTTTTTCTCTTTCTTTTTTTCTTTCTTTTTTTTTGCTATCTATCTCAACTTTGCTTTTTTTTTCTTTTCTCATTTTTTTTTTTGCTTTCTTCTTTTTTCGACTTTCTTCTCCATGGGATTGACTCCTGTTCTTATTTTAATGACATTAGTCACAACACACCTTTTGGCTTTGGGGTAGATATGGATTGATCATGAGGAGAATGACTAGGTTGGTCAAGGCTAAGGTTCTTTTTTTGTTCAAACTCCTTCTTCATAGGTTGACTCCTATTCTCCTTTGGTCATAACACACCTTTTGGATTGGGTTAAGGGTTTGAAAAGGATTGAGGTTTGATGGAGAGGTCAAAGATGTGAGTGGTAGGTGGTAAGTCGGGATTGGATGAAAAGATGAGGGTAATATGGATGGTGAAATGAAGGTTGGGTTCAAGCCCCCTATCCTCGACAAATTTGGTTAAGCTGCGACATTTCTAATGAAGAGCGCTCACTTCAGAGAGATTATGAGATATGGTCCTTCTTGACGAAATTCTCTCCTTTTGCTCAGCCTGTTGGATGGAAGGTGCAGGCTGACTTCTCTCAATCAATTTTTATTCTCTCCTTTTACCCGGTTTGCCTCAATGAGGTTTTCAAACCAGCCACTCTATAGTTTTTCACTCTTTTTGTTTTTTGAACTTCTCTTTTTTTTCAAATTTCTTTCTTCATTTCTCTAACCCTGGACTGAAGGATGAAAACGAGGTATATGACAAAGATGGAATGATAAGAGAAGATGAATTTTTCAGACTTGGTTTGTACGGATAATGGATGGATGGGAGAACATTTCAACTCAACTCAAAAACACAAGCACAAAATCCTGTTTGATCAAATAGCAACAAGAGAAACCGAATTCAAGAAATGAATGAAGAACTGACTCTAACATACTCTGAGCATGAAATGCTTGACAACCAAGACTGTAGCTACTTCTAAAGCTCCTTTGATGATGTGTCCTCCTTGTCCTCGTATGGGGAATCCATGTTATGTCTGGTCTTCTGTGCTGCTTTCGGTGGAGGTAGTTTCCCTAGATATATCATGTGCTCCAAAGTCCAACGATTCTCCATGTTGTTTCCTCAGGATCTATGGTTGTTGCAGAATTTCCCGTCATCCCAATATTCCCTTTATGGCTAGCTCAGGCCTTGACCTTGACGATAGAAAAAAGAAGAATACAAACCATCCCAATGCGTGCATGACCTAAATGACCTATATGGCCCTCCTAGAATGAAAAACGCTTATACGCTGACTCGGGAGAGACTCACCCAGGACATGGGTTTGAACGTGCTAGCTGACCTACATGAGACTTCCTAGGATGTAAGACCTCTACATGTTGACTTAAGGAAAAGACTTACCTACGACATGGGCCTACATGTCCTAAATTCTATATAGGACTTCCTAAAGTGCAAATGCCTATATGCTGACTTGGAAGGACTAACCTATGACATGAGTTTACATTAGACTTCTAAAAAAAAGACAAATATTTACATGATGACTCTAGACACAGACTCACCCACGATATAGGTTTAGACTTCCTAAAAACAAAACACACGTACTGACTTAAGAAAAGACGCACATATGACACGACCTTGTATAAAACTTTTTAAAGACTGAAAGACATTTACATGTAGAGTCTGAAACTAAGACTCATCCATGACTTGGGTTTACTAGACCATATAACACCTCCTAACGTGTAAGACACCTATACACTGACTCAGGAAACAATAGGTTGCGTGTCATAAGCTCTATATGATCCTAAGACAAACAACAACACTTTTTTACAACAAGAGCATTATAAAGGGTCGGATAAAGTCAAATATAGCGAGACGACATAAGTCGAAAGATACAAGTCGTTGTTTCTCAATTCGGATGGGCTTAATCCACAAGCCGACCGTTTTAAGGAGAATCCGTAACTTGGCCCAACAACTCAGACAGCTCAAGCTATTTTGGCTATTATGCAGACTATAATAATGTTCGACAAGACTGACGACCCTTTTTTTTATTTATTTTCTTTTTACTCAAGGAAAACGGATATTGTAGGATAAGGCCAACAATAAGCGAGTTATAATTAGTTTATGGGCTTAATTGACAAATCCAATATGGTTGGGCCTAACAACGGGCCGACCATAAATGTGATGGATTTATTAACTAAATCGATAAATTAATTTATTCAAGCCTAGTGACTATTATGCAGTCTAAAACGTTATCCATTAACTTTGTTGGTCTTTTAATTAATTTTTGAACCTTTATTAAGAGAATATCGTAAAGGGCAATATAATATCATCAAGGGTGAGTCAATTTTTATTTATTAATTAAGATAATCAACTTTCAAACATAAATGGGTCCTTCCACTTGGGCTAACCATAATGCCTTTGAGTTAATTATACTAATTTATAAATAATCATTTTCTCAACCCAATGAATTTTATATGGACTAGAATGGAATCTCTAAACTAAGGTCGACTCTTTTACAAAAAGAAAAGGGGAAGGGGTACACATAGCACATAGCATACAACATGAAGGGATACCCTAAACCAAGGTTCTATATTCAATCGATTACTATGTTGGGTTAACATGGCATACGGCATGTTCTCGCCTCGGTTCACCTTACCCTTAAAATTGTGGGTAAGTAGTGTGAGGTGTTGCTCATCGGACTTCAAGGAAGCCCTTTGAGCATAACATGGGGAGAGGAGAGACCAAATTCTTGGCGATGTAGGGTGCATCACACAAGTAGTGGTCGCCCGCTCTCGGGGGAGAATCCTAGTTATTACCTAAACCGTCGCCTTTGTGCTAACGTGTCAAAAGACCTGATTAGTGGCCCGGTATGCAAAGGATGCCTAAAAAGAATAATAAAATCACGAAATAAATCAACTTCTCCTTTTTACAATTTCAAATCAATTTGATTTGTTCAAGTTTGACCCTCTTTTTAAGTTTAAGTCCCTAGTGGAGTCGCCAATCTGTAGGACCCGGAAAATTCCCCGTTTAGGAAATTGTTTCGGATGCGCTACTTAATGATCGGGAGCCGACTAAAGTTTCTTAATCCTTAAATAAGAATATTTTCATTTTCGAAATCGTTTTAGGGATGGTGAAACTGTATTTATTTATAAATCCGTTTTTTATTATTTAAATTATTCGAAATTGCACAAAATATTTTAATAATAATTTAATCCCCTCCCAAGCATCAAATTCAGGCCCAAGGACGAACAAGCGGGCCACCATAACCCTTTTAAACCCGCCTGGGTTTTGATGACTTCTGGGCTGGGCCTCTTGCCTCCCTGACCAAGAGAGATATGGGTTGAAATTGATAAAGCCCGCAGGGGTTTTATTAATTTCTAGTCCATTTCTCTCGAGCCTAACCTTGAATTAATGATGGACATGAATTAAATCATTTTTTAAATTGTTTTTATGCAAAAACAAACATTTTAAATAATTAAACGGGTATATAAAATGGTAAAGAGTCGCCAGCCGATTTAAGGAAATTGACAAACCATAAAATAATAAAAGATGACTCCGGTCTACGAACCCGATTTCTAAGTTCGGGGGTAAGGTTACGAACTCGAGAATTATAAGAGTTCTCGAATCCGCCTGTTTGAAAACAGACTCTACTAAAATCGAACTTGAAAAGCGGAGAGAAGTCAAATGAATTTCACGATGTTATTATTCCGATCATGCAAGATTAAAACATGATGTTTTCTTTACAAAATAATGTACAAGTAAGAGAATAAAAGCATAGATTACATGATGAAATACAATAATAAGAACGATTACCGAACCTTGTTTAAAGGTGATGAATGAGATGGAAATTCCCCCCCCCCCCCTTGAGATGACCTTAATTCATGGCTTGGATGGTAGGATATAAGTGGTTTAGGAGGGTAGTATATGGGTGATAATATGGATATGATAAAGATGATTATGAGAGGATTAGAGAGGAAATATGTATGATAGGATTTTGAGAGAGTTTAGGTGATAATAATGGTGGTAGTTGATGAGAATAGTTTGAGTAGAGTAATGGAGATAGTTGGAGAATTGAAGAAGGTATTTATAGGTGAGGGAGTGAGTGTTTAGGAGGGAAATGGAGGGGACATACCTCAAAGATCAAGTCATCTTGGATCAAAACCCAGGCGGATTTTATGGGGTCAATGGGAGGGTCAATGCACGTGTCTTTTATCAAGGGATTGCATGAGAATCAAATTTGGCGCCAGAATATTAAAACCCAGGCGAGTTTTAAAGTTGCATGGCACGGATCGGTGACGTGGCCAAAACGATGACACGTCACTACTTGGTTTAAAACCCAGGCGGGTTTTGATGACTTTCCCAGACTGGAGGCGCCTTCTGGGCCTGATTTGCTTACTGGGCCTTGAATTAATGAAACCCGCATTGGTTTTGAACCTGGCTAAGTGCAACTTCAAACGGCCATAACTCTTTCATCCGGACTCCAATTGAGATAATTAAAAAGGCTTTGGAAAGCTTATGATGTGCTTACTCTCTCAAAAGAAATAGGGCCAAAGAGACTTGTGGAAAAAATGGGATTCGAAATGGTGGGCATATGTATGTGAAAAGGGTCGAAAATGAAGGTTTTTGTGGTGGGTTAGCCCGATAGCTTTTGATTGATGGAGGCCCATTAGATTTTATTTCATGGTTCCTCTTTTCTTATTATGCTCGATTTGTACACTTGTCCCGACACAAAATCCGGTGTCTACAGTGTGTATATATATATATCCACACGTGTGTGTGTGTGTGTGTGTGTGTGTGTGTGTGTGTGTGTGTGTGTATATATGGAAATGGATCCAGTAGGAAGAGAGTTTAGGTAGGAAGGGACGATCTCAATCGTCCATCTTTAATCCAATGGCTGGGAGCAAAACCACTCTTTAACATCTAAAAACCGTCATACGTGTGGGATTCTGGGAAGAAATTTATTTTTTTAATTGTTCTAGGTTTTGGATTGACTTGGACATAATATTTATGGGATTTGGAGAGAGAAATTAGAAGAGGGAGAATGTCTAAAATTAGAGGATTATTTGACTTATTTGAATTAATGGCGTGATTTATGGGATATTGTGGGGATTTGTTGATTTTTATTTTTTTAAAAGAAAAAGCATCTAAATGTAAACGAGGAAATTGCTTAAATTTTGGGTTTCTATGATTTGAAGAGAGAAAGAACTTGTTGTAATGTAGATTTTGATCAGACTCTTTAGCTTTGATGACCGCACTGACTGGTAATTTGATGACCACATTCTTCACTTTTGATGACCACACTTATTGGTATTAAATTTTGACCACACTATGTGACCTTGATGACCACACTGATTAGTATGTCATGACCACACTATTTGCTTTTCATGACCTCACTGACTGGTATTAGATTTTGACCACACTATTTGACTTTGAGGACCACACTATTTGCCTTTGATGACCACAATGACCGGTATTAGATTGCGACTACACTATTTACCTTTTGATGTCCCCACTAACAGTATTTAGTAACTAAACTCTTTGCCTCCATGACCGCACTGACTGGTATTTGATGTCCACACTCTTTGCATTTGATGACCACACTGTAATTGTGATTGTCCATTGACAAACGACATATTTGTTGTAATTGATGCGTAATTCTTGGCAATCATATCTTTAAAATTGATTTTATTTTTTAGGCAAGAATAATCAGATTTTTATTCCATTAAATATTTTCCCTTAATTGTCTCTAACTAACTATTCTTCATTTTTCAAAATTGAAAACCACTAGTTGTTTTTTAAGGAGTGGAAAGTGGTTTTTCATTAAAATACCACATGTGTGACAGTTTTAATATCATCCGTTGGATCCGGATTGAACGCTCCAGATTGCTTCTTCTTACCTTCATACCTAAACTCTCTTCCTACAGGATCCGTTCCATATATATATATATATATATATATATATATATATATATATATATATATATATATATATATATAGAAAATTGGATTATAATAATTTTTACTTTCATTGTGGATTCTGATGGTCCAAAAAAAAAATTAATTGTAGTTGTACCAAATCCATCTTCACATTCTTTTTATTTTTCATTCTTGTCCCATATTTTTTTTATTTTTTCATTCTTGTCTCCAGAAAGGTAATAAAATGTAGTTACTAAAAGAATTTTTTAAATTATTTTTTTGAGAATTCGAGCAATTTTTATAATTTTTAAAAGGAATAAAAGTGAAAAAATTGTTTAAAAAATGAGAACAATTGAGAGAAACATCGTAAATTCATTAAAAGTCGAGGTAAAGTGTTATATTAAGTTTTGAATCAAATGCAACTCAAAATATATGATACTTAGGGTATATACTCTCGGTGGTGGGATTGGTGACCGACAAGAATCAAATTTTTTTTTGGATCTCCAGAATCTAAAATGAAAGTAGGGATTTTTATTATTAAAATGGTAAAAGTAAGGATTATTAGAATCTAATTTTCATATATATATATATGTGTGTGTGTGTGTGTGTTTTGTTGGAGAATAGGAGACATGCCCTAATGTAGTGGGGGGATATAAGCATGGGTGCAATTTTGAGATACTTGATTCTAATTGATCTAAGATTTTAAAATTAGTTATTATGTATTATTTCATGCAGAAGATGTAGATGGCGTCTAATGAGATAAAACCCATCTTAAAAGACATGTATTATATATTGATAAAGACGCAAGAATAAGTTATAACGCACCAATGGAGTAATACTCAAATATAGCCATATGGGTTGAAGATTTTATCACCCCGGCCTTGTTCAATCTTGGCTGTTTCTATCACTTTGCACTTAATTATTATTTCAACAAATTGAATAGGTGGGTCCTTGCATTCACATGCCACTAAAATGAAGAAGAGGGGAGGAAGATTACAAAGGGAACGCAAAGAAAACCAAAAGTATGCACATGGGACAAAGCTAACCCACTCCCCACTACTAAGCCTTCTTGACTTGGCAGAACCTTGTCCTCTACACCCGGACAAACCTTGCAACATGAAATTTATTCCTTCGTACTCTTTTGCATTTCATGTAATACTTATTATTTTTGTATTTATGTATGGCCCAATATTGAAATTGTCATTTCTAAAAATAATTGTTGTCGTGGAATATTGATCCAAATTTGATTGATTGAATTGGTTGCCAATCAAGTTTCCCATAACTTATACTCTATGTGGCCGTTTGATACGAGGGAATAGATGGTTGGGAATGGGAATAGAAGGATTGAGAATATAATTTCCTTTTTTTTTTATAATGACTGGAAAAAAATGAGAGGAACGAGAATGGAAACAGAAGGCCTCGACTCCCACCAATCTATTACCACGGGGTGGTGATAATTGATACTGACAATTTATTAATCGTTATTAAATACCGATATTGCCCTTATACTTAATTGTTATTACCAATACTACCCACATCTATTTAAAAATATCACATGTTATTAAACTCTCGCATATATATGCTGCCCTACCGTATTTAGTTGCATTTTATTTATTTATTAAAATGTTGATTTATTAAATCTTTTTTATATTTTTAACTTTTATATACTTGTTTTTAATTTTTAATTCATATTTGATGCTTAACTAATTTCTTTAGAATTTTTTAAGAACATTATTTTTTAAAATTTTTTTATATGGTTATTGATTTTCTAGATGTAAATATGCGTTAATTATGATCTTCCACCTGTTTCAATTTATTAAAACATTCATAAATTAATTAAAATGGTATTTTAATGAATGTGTATTTATTCTCAATCCTGTTGCCACTTAATCCCAAATTAAATTACCACATACAAACAAGAAAATTTGTAATTCGTGAAGACATTTCAATTCTCATTCCCATCATAAATTACTATTCTCATTTTCATTATGAATTCTCATTCTCATTCCCACTATGAATTCTCATTCTCATTTTTATTCTCACTATGAAGTCTCATTCTCATTCTCATTGCATACCAAACGGGCCCTATTAGAAGTTCAACCCATTTTGATTTGGATTTATAATATGACATTTGAAGATAAATTTGGCTTTAATTCACCGCAAAGCATAGTGGTGATTCGCTCTCATTATCCAACCTTTCTATCAAGATTCAAGTTTTGGGTGGAAGTAAGAAATTTTCATTAGATGGAAACGCATACTTGTTATAAGCTGTTTGGTACTTTTCTCTCCAATCTGTAAAGCTTAGTAGTGATTGTTGAGTGATTTTGAGAAGAAAAGTCTTAAACGTGAATCGAATTCACTGTCTTTAAGGAATTATTTTCCCTCTATCACTCAGATGCTCTCTAGATCAGCAAATATTTCTCTAGGATTAGTCAAGCCTCGTGAAAACTCAGTTGAGCAAAATCTGATAATTCCCTGTTATCTCTGTGAATTAATAACGTAAAGGAAGAGGGAGAAAGAGAGAGAGGTTGTAAGTTGGCTTAAGCAGTTCTACAGATAAAACTGTATAAAACTGCTTCTATTATCTAGGAAACATATTTCTGGATAATTAATTATTTATTTAAATTAAATCAAATAAATAATAAAATAAAAACTATATAGTGTAGTTGAGTCCACTATATGTTCCGTGTTCCAGCACCGCGCACAAGCGTGCAAAGTGCTAAGTGCCGCTTAATAAACAGCCAAAAGCCGACAACCGACACACGTGCGCGCGTGTGCGTGTGCGGTTCAATGTGGAGCATTGAACCTTAGTACCACCACTAGTTCCATAGTAGCCATTAGTTAATTATAAGCCCAAGTAGTACTATCACTTATAAACTAATGAAAAGTCCCTTCCACTACCAATGTGGGACTTTTCACCTTCCACTCTCTTTTACTATCAAATAGCAAAACTATCAACAATCCCCCACTAGTTTTGTATTTGATTAGTATCTTCCTTCAAACTTGGGTTATGAATACAAAAAAGGTATCTTTCGATTTAAACCTTTAATTAGTGTAAGTATTTCAAATTAAATTTCAACAAAGTGCTAGGTGACTAGTTGTTTAAACCAGCACTCTCACATGAAATTGGAAATACCACACACATAACCTCAATCTCTATTCACAAAGAATTAGATTGCTTTAGCACTATTATGGTCATGTGCTCATCCTGGATTCATGAATAATTACAAGAATGAACCCTCAACATTCTTGCTAGGGGCGGCACCACCTCTTTATTCACATAGGTGAAATCTTGTAACCATGTCCTTGCTACTTGGACTAAGATTTCATTAAGAGCTATGCTCATCCTCCTTAGTTGTAGTAGCTGTGCACTAAATCATTCCCTTAGTGCCATAACTTATATAGTAACTTGTTATTACCCATTAAACTTTATATTTAGCTTTTACTAAAGTAAAGTTGGGTTCCTATCACCACATAACTTCAAAGAAGGGTTTCAAGCCCATTCTCGTTGTGCTACCTTTCACCATATCCCTTGACAAACCCTTTGTTAAAGGATCTGCCAAATTGTTGCAAGACTTAACATATATAATGGAAATAATTCCATCCATAATGAGTTGTCTCACATATTCATGCCTTAAGCTAATATGTCTAGATTTACCATTATACACCTTGTTGTATGCTCTAAACATTGTAGCTTCACTATCACAGTACAAGGAAATAGATGGCATCGGTGTGGCCACAACTCTATATCCAATAGGAAATTCCTAAGTCATTCTGCTTCCTTTTCTGCTGCAGCTAAGGCTATAAACTCATCCTCCATAGTTGAATGAGAGATGCAAGTTTGTTTCTTTGACGCCTAACTAATAGCGCCCCCACCAAAAGTGAATATCCAACCTGTTGTGGATTTGTTGTCACTTGCACAAGTGATCCAACTTGCATCTGTATAACCTTCTAAGACTTGAGGAAACTTTTGATAGAAAATTCCCAAATCCTTAGTTCTCTTTAAGTAACCAAGCATTCTAGCTATGGCCTTCCAATGCATAGTACTAGGTTTACTTGTGTACCTTGATAGCTTGCACATAGCAAAAGCAATATCAGGTCTTGTGCAATGCATAGCATACATCAAACTTCCAATGACACTTGCATACTCAACTTGTGCCACTGACCTACGTTCATTTTCAACTAGATTCATGCTAGTGTCAAAAGGTGTGTTTGCCTCTTTTATCCCAAGATGTTGGATTTTATCTAGTATCTTGGATACATAATGGGATTGATTTAAAGCATAGCCCCCACTATGCTTCCTCACCTTAACACTTAAGATGGTGTCAACCTCATTCAAGTCTTTCATCTTGAACTTTGAAGACAGACAATTCTTGGTCTCTTCAATTCCTATCATGTTTGTGCCAAAGATTAATAAGTCATCAACATAAAGACAAATGATAACTCCATAGTTTTGAGTAAACTTGGAGTAAATACACTTGTCAGCATTTTTATGTATGAAACCACTAGCAAGAATCGCCTCATCAAATTTCTCATACCATTGCTTAGGCGCTTGCTTTAATCCATACAATGACTTTATTAATTTGTACACTTTCCTCTCATTTCCCGAAAGAACAAATCCTTCGGGTTATTCCATGTAGATCTCTTCATTGAGATCACCATTTAGAAATGTTGTTTTAACATCCATTTGATGTATATACAGTCCATGTATTGATACTAAAGCCATCAATGTCCTAATGGAGGAAATCCTTGCTACAGGGGCATAGGTATCAAAATAATCTATTCCCACTTTTTGAGTAAAACCTTTGGCTACAAGTCTCACCTTAAAGGTGTGTACAGACCCCTCTGTATTCCTTTTCCTCTTAAAAACTCATTTGCATTTAATGGGTTGGACCCAGGAGGCAAATCAGTGAGAACCCAAGTATTATTGGATAATATTAGGTTCATCTCATCATCTATTTCCTCTTTCCAAAAACTTGAATCTCTAGAAGCCATTGCCTCATGTAGGACCCAGGGAAAAGTGTGCACCCCTTTTCTCCGCGATGCGCTACTTAAACGATCGGGAGCTGACTAAGGTTGCTTAATCCTTAAGTAAGGATATTTTTATTTTATGAAATTCATTTTCGGGGTGGTGAAATTTTATTTATTTTACAGATCCGTTTTTATTATTTAAATATTCAAAATTACACCGAAATAATTTAAAATAATTCAGTTTTGACCAGAGTATCAGATCCAGGCCCAACAGAAAGCAAACGGGCCGCCATGGACAGCTAAAACCCGCGCGAGTTTTAATTTTCCATGGGCTGGACTGTGCTTTTCTTTGGGCCAGAGAACATGGGCTGAAATTAATAAAATCCGCGAGGGTTTTATAAATTTTAGACCCATTTTCTCTCGGTTTAAGCCTTGGATTAATATACGGAAAATACTAAATTATTTTTTAAGTATTTTGGCGTAAATCCGTATGCTTAAAATAATTAAACGGGTTATAAAAGAAATAAGAGTCGCCAGTCGATTTAAGGAAACCGACAAACCATAAAATTAAAAATAAGTTCGATCTACGAAACCCGACTCTAAGTCCGGGGATAAGGTTACGAATTCGAGAATTATAAGAATTCTCGAATTCGCATGTTAGAAAACAGACTCTACTAAAATCGACATTAAAATGAAAATAGAGCGGGGAGAAGTTTAATTAATTTCGCAACTTTATATTCTTAACATGCATTATAAAACAAGGTTTTTATTTACAAAATATGCACAAGTCATGGAAATGAAATATGAATTACATAATTAAAATAACGAAAGAAACATAGGGCGAACCTCGTTGGTTTAGGAATCAGAATGCGCCGATCAAAATCTTGACTTCTTTTGACTTGGTAGATGAAAGGATAAATATAAGGATGATAGAAAGGTGATATATGGATAATACTGTGATGAGAATTTGGTAGAGTAAGAGGATGATAATAAGAGAATGGATAATAGAGAGAGTTTAAGAGAGTGTAGGTAGGATGATGATAATATTTGATGGAAATTTGCTAGAATAAGGGTGATAGAGGATGATTGTTGATGAAATGAGAGTGATTATAAGGGGATATTTATAGGTGATGAGGTGAGGGATTTGGAAGGAAATGGAGGGAGACACATCCCTAGGATCATGCCCTCCATCTCCATGAAAGAACAAAACCCGTGCGGGTTATGGGAGGTCAAGGAAGAAGGTCAAACCATGTGGGCTAAAATCAAGGGTGATCAAAGATGTTAGCGCCAACTTCTGGAAATTAAAACCGGCGCGGGTTTTATAATATCCAGGCACGGATCACTGACGTGGACGGAGCCAAAACAATGCGCTTAGGTAAAATAAAACCCGCGCGGGTTTTGAAGCCTCTGGGCTGGGGCGCGCCTTGGGCCCGTTCTTCTTCTGGGCCGCCTCCTTTAATCAAAACGCATGCGTGTTTTGTTCTTGATAGTGGGCCACCTTAAACTTGTTTTGTTTGTTTTGCTTGTTACATTGGCCCAATGATGTATCCGGCCCAGATGTTTCATTTAAACTCTTGATAAGTTGGGATTATATCAGTGTAAATCCCAGTGTCTACAGAGAGCCCCCACTTTGATGAGTCCGAATAGGACGAAGGTCAAAGTAGACTTGATGTCTGTCTTGATGCTGGCAGTGCTCTTTTACATGACGACCAGGTGACGTTGCTGCTGATGGTGTCGTCGATGACCTTTAGGTGGCAACCATTTGACGACTGATGCTGAGGATGTCGTTTGGAGACCTTTAAGTGGAACCCGTTTGAACGACTCATGCTGATGAAGAGATCGTCGGTAACCTTTAGGTGGTAACCGTTGGACGACCGATGCTAAGAATTTTATTTGGAGACCATTAAGTGGAATCCGTTTGAATGACTGTTATTGCTAACATTGTCAGAGCCCTTTATGTGGAACCCGTTGGACGACTGTTGCTGACGACATCGTTGGAGGCCTTTAGGTGGCAACCGTTGGACGACTGTCGTTGACGACATCGTTGGAGGCCTTTAGGTGGCAACTGTTGGATGATTGTCGCTGATGGTGCTCTTTTATGCGGCAACCGGATGACGGATGGACCCTTTTTAGCGGCGACCCGATGATGGTGCTCTTTTATACGGCAACCTAACGATGGATGGTCCCTTTTAGCGGCGACCAGATGATGGTGATCTTTTATGTGGCAACCTGAAAATTATCATAAAAGTAAGTATTAGTTTTCGCAAAAGCAAATGGGTTCAGATTTTTACCTGAATATTGGTATAAAACCCGTGCGGGTTTTCTAAGATCTATTGGGTCATTGAAAGGTGCTGGGCCGCCAGAATTGGGCCTATAGAGCATCCAAAACCCGCGCGGGTTTTGGTCTTGTTTTTTCTTTTTTTTTTTTCTTTTTCTTCTCATCGTGAAGAGTATCAAAGGTGGGCCATGCACTTGTGTAGATGAGAATGTGCCACGCAGCCATGTCTCCTCTTTGGGTGGCAAAGTGATGACCTTTGGATTTTCGACCAATGAAACGCATTTGGCATCTCGAGGCGGGTCCTAGAAACGAGCGGTTCATATTCACTCATTATTTCTATAAATACCAAGCTTCATTCACCTCATTCACTCACACCTTCAACTCTTCCTTATCTCTCTTGCTTCTCCTTCTCTCTCCAGAAAGTTTGTTCTTTGAAGATAATTTGAGTTCTTTGGAAGATGCATCCCCGAGGTCATAGGAATCCTCCTCTTCCACATGCGGCGGCATGGTCCCACGAGATGTCTTCACGTCGCAACTTTATTCCGGGGGAGAACGCCGACCCTTCGGACCTTACTATTCAGCCTTGGAACAATGCTAAGTTCTACCGTTCCCATGGCAAGGTAATTTCCAAAACCTCTCTTTTTATGCTTAGTTTAATAAAAAAAAATGAGCAAGCACGAATTTATTTTTCATGTCTTGTCGATTTTAAGCATGCTTGCATGTCCTCATGTTGGCTCTTTTTATGCATTACAAACGATAAGCCAACTTGAGAAACGGAACAAACCCAACCCATGGGAAAAACAGTGTGGGTTTTATGCATGCTCGGCCCAAAGGAAATCGGCCCATTAGGAAAGAGAAAACCCGTGCGGGTTTTCTGGCCTGTAGGCCACCAAAAGGAACATCGGGCCCGGATGTGCGGCCCATCAGAGAACAAAAACCCATGCGGGTTTTCGTTCTGCTGGGCCGGCTCATTTGGGCCGTATGGCATTTTTTTCTTTTTTTTATTTTTGTTTTGCGCCTTTTTTTTCGTTTTCCAATTTATTTATCTTGTGGGCCATGGCTGTAAGCCCAGTGTTGGCGCTGGGTCCAGCTAGGGCTCGAAAGAACATGCCTTGGCCCAATGTATTTAGGTGAGCCCCCAACTTTAACTAGCCCCTTCTGTTTGCCTTTAGGAGGACAACTTGAAAACCCTTGGTGTCCTAAAGGATCCTCTTAAGATAGCAGCCTCGATTCCTGGGAACTTTGTTGAACACACCTTGACCGCGGCAGGACTTATGCCGTTCTGGAAATGTTTGGTGGCTTGGAAGGGTCGCACATACCGCGTCATAGGTCGTGCCATAGCTGAAAGGTTTTGGGACACCACCAACTCCTTTCATCTGCCTGTGGGTGAGATGACGGTTACACCTACAGACTTTGTCATGATCACCAGTCTTCCGTGGGGTGGGCGTGATGTAGTTTTTGACGCTGAGATTCCACCCATGGTCTTAGATCTTCGGGGTCTAGTGTCAGCGCATTTAGGCCAAGAACAGGGCCTTTCCAACCTTGCTTACGCACACTTCGAGGCGGCCATTCGTGATGCCAACTTCCAGAACTTGCCTGGGGATCAACGCCGCTTCATTTTCTTAGCGTACATCATTTCTGCTACCGTATTCGCCAACCGGGGTGATAACATCACTTTGACGTGGCTTCGGAATCTTCTGGACTTAAATAATGTCCGGAACTTCAACTGGGGCAAGGCAGCTTATGCGAACTTCATCCTATGGCTTCGCCGTGGCGTTAGGCTTTCATAGGATACCGATTCGGTTTACCTCCACGATTCTCATACTCGCTATCAGTACAGCCCTTCTCAGTGGAAGGTGCTCAAGGTATGTCCCCGAGACTCTTCTCTTTGTAGTTTTGCTACTCTTTCAATCCTTCTTTGACTTTATATTCATGCAGTCATGGGCATATAAGTATATTTTGTCTTTGGGCATTCGCTCCAAGAAGAATAAGACAGTCCCAACTGCTGATCGCTGGTCTACCAAGGCCGTTCGTGGGAAGAAATTCCAGTCGGGTAGTCTCGATCGCATTCCTCTTATGCTGGATAATCTCACCCCGGTATTACTTTATACCTAGAGCCTTTACTTATTTTGCTTTTATTCTTGAATTGATTCTCGTTCTTTCATAGGACCATGTGAACTGGCGTCCATGAGCGGAGTTTGACTTGAGCGGATTGCCTACCCCTTTGCAAATGGTGGAGCATGATACCCGCCTCCGCATCCTAATGGAGGGACCCTCAGGCTTCATATGGTACTTGGGGGAGAGAGCTACGAGGCAAATCCTGGATGGATATCCCTACCTTATACCCCAGGATCCTCCAGAGCACATGTTCGAGCCATGGCGCGTCGCTCCGGGTGCATTGGGAGATTGGATTCGCCGCCAAGACTTCGACAATTTTGTGCATAACGTCCCACAGGAGCAATTTGATGAGGAATTTCAACGCTACTTGAGCCGTTTGGCGCCCCGAGTGGTAGGTATCTTCTTCCTTTGAATTTTTCATTGTGTTTTTGGTTGATTCCTGATCGTAAAGTTTGCAGCTGGGGCCCTATGCTAAGGTCGCTGAGGCGGAGGCTCCACCGGCGAAAAGAAGGATTGGCGGTTTCTTGGATGTAGAGACTAGCAGTCAATGCTCTGCACTCCGAGAGTTTAATTGGAAACCGGTAAGTCTTCATGTTACTTCTTTATTTTTTTATGTCATTTATACATGTCTAACCTTGGCCTAATCATCTTTCAGCCAAGATGGGATGTCTTCCGTCAAGTTACCAAGGAGTGGAGTACTCTGCTGAAGCACATTGACCAGGCATTTACCATCTCAGGTAGGTATCGCGGGAACACCACCAGAAGGGCTGATGTGGAGGCCGATGCAGAGTCCGTTCCTCGAGATCCCCCTCGGCGTTCTACTGCAGGGGTCCCTCGTACTGAGCCCCCACGTCGCTCTTCGGCATGGGAGTATTCTTCCCGAGGCCGATCTCGGGAAGAGGTTGGTGGATCCTCTCGTCCTCCTCTAGCAGCTGTGCCCGAGGGTCGCGGAAAAGGCATAATGATCGAGGGTCATCATTCAACTGGGTCCCATCATAGCAGATCTGGCAGCAAAGGTCGTCGTCCTATGGAAGAGGACATGGCTCAGATGTCCTTAGAGGAACAACTTGACCAAGGGGGGTCACATCATAGTGTTAGGTATGGTGGTGATACCCAACCCCATTCCTACTGAGTGGAAGATGCTTCGGAGTCGAGTACTACCAACCGGCCTTCTCATTCTCGCCGCACTCCGGCTTCAGTGCGTTCTGCTCATCGTCGTCGGGAGATTGCGGTGAGGGACCATGATTCAGGTGCATCCGTAGGGTATCCTGGCGGTCAAGCCCTAGCGGATGACGCTACTTCACGTCCTGCACCATATGACGCCTCCTCTTTTGGCTTTGGCTCTTATTTTGCTGGATGGCCAGTTCCAACCTCTGGAATGGGTCCTTCATGGCCTACGGGTGCGCAAGAGTGGTCTGCACCCCAACACTCTTGGCTAGGAGGGTCGACCTCTTCTGGTTGGCCAGCCCCCGGTTACGGAACTGGTCCTGTATGGCCTACCCCTTCTGTTGAGTGGCACGTTCCTGACCATTCATGGCTAGCCGGTTCGCAGGAGCATTCCATATCATCTCCGTCAAGCGTGCATCCTTCTGAGGTTCCGTTGTCTGGGCCACCGCAGACAGCTCCTGGTCCTGAGTACTACTCTTGGGACACCTATTTCAACATGGCTGGTGCCTCCAAAGCTGGGACTTCTCATGCTGGTGCCAACCCGGTTAAAGATAGCGGCAATCCGGGCTCCTTGTGGTGATCAAACTGATGCCAAGCAAAAACTCTATGCACATTTCTAGACTTTTTTTTTTGTTATGCAGGACTAACTTGTACTCTTTTTTTATTTATTTTAATGCAAGACTCTTTATGAATTTTATTTCTTACTTTATATGCAAGACTTGGTGAATGCACGATTTTATTTTATTAATGCATATCTGAAAGATGTTCTACATGACGGGATTAATTCCAACTTAATCCCGCTTCCCCAAAAAGAAAAGAAAACAAAAACTTAAGTGTCAGAGTTCTCGGGCCCAATTACAATCAGAACCGAGCAAAAATTTCAGAACCGAGCATCATTGGGTAAAGATCTGAAACATTAAAAATGAAAGAACGGGCCAAATTAGTTCTCGGGCCCAATTACAATCAGGAACAGGTGGGATGAATGGCGGAGAGGCAGCCCATATCGAAAGAAAACCCGCGCGGGTTTTCTCTTCAGTAGGCCCTGTGCCTGGGCTTGGACAGGTGCGCGCGTGGATCTGGACACATCAAAACCCGCGCGGGTTTTGATATTGCTTTTTTTTTTCTAGCCATTGTAAATGAGTTAAAATCATGGGATATGGAGGGCAACGGCTATGTGATCGTTGCTGGTTGCATTTTCTCCATTTGTTATCATGAATGGAGGTTAATAAATACCCCATGTTATGCATATAATCATCACTACTAATCACTACTTCCAAGCCTTCATCACATATTCTCCTAAAACTCAAAGAAAACTTCCCGGTTTTCATGGCATTCGAGAAGAAACTTGCAACTTGGATGAGCACGTTGTCCAAAGAAGAGAAGAAAGAGCTCAGAAGATACAAGTTAACGAGCTTGATGAGTCTTCGACAAGTGAGGATTAACAACGATTTTCTCCGTGCGGCGGAGACTTTTTGGGATCCGAAAATGCATGTATTTCGCTTTGCGTGGAAGGAGTTACGTCCGCTTCCGGAGGAATGGTCCTTAATCCTAAGGACAAATCATTTCGCTCGGTCGACGTCACCTCCAACGCCAACGGACATCCCCAAGCAATACAAAGAGCTTTTATGTCTTCCTTCTCGGGCCATCGGAAGCGCAATATTCGGCGAAAAGGTACACTTTCAAACCATAGTTGAATATTTTCAATCTCCCGATACCTTGGAGTACGGTCCCCTAATTCGAGTGTGAGCGCTCGTATTATGTCTCCTCGGCGAATTTTGCTTCTATCACGGTGGCAAAAGAACCGAACCGGCGAATTTGATCCAAATCGTCGACAACATAGGGCGAACCTCGTTAGTTTAGGAATCCGAATGCGCCGATCAAAATCTTGACTTCCTTTGACTTGGTGGATGAAAGGATAAGTATGAGGATGATAGAAGGGTGATATATGGATAGTGATGTGATGAGAATTTTGTAGAGTAAGAGGATGATAATAAGAGAATGGATAATATATAGAGAGAGTTTAAGAGAGTGTAGGTAGGATGATGATAATAGTTAATGGAAATTTGGTAGAATAAGGGTGATAGAGGATGATTGTTGATGAAATGAGAGTGATTATGAGGGGGTATTTATAGGTGATGAGGTGAGGGATTTGGAGGGAAATGGAGGGAGACACATCCCTAGGATCATGCCCTCCATCTCCATGAAAGATCAAAACCCGTGCGGGTTATGGAAGGTCAAGGTAGAAGGTCAAACCATATGGGCTAAAATCAAGGATGATCAAAGATGTTGGCGCCAACTTCTGGAAATTAAAACCCGCGCGGGTTTTATAATATCTAGGCACGAATCGTTGACGTGGACGGAGCCAAAACGACGCGCTTAGGTAAAACAAAACCCGCGCGGGTTTTCAAGCCTCTGGGCTAGGGTGCGCCTTGGGCCTGTTCTGGTTCTGAGCCGCCTCCTTTAATCAAAACCCGTGTGGGTTTCATTCTTGATAGTGGGTCGCCTTAAACTTGTTTTGTTTGCTTTGCTTGTTACATTGGCCCAATGATGTATCCGGCCTAGATGTTTCATTTAAACTCTTGATAAGCTGGGATTATATCGATGCAAATCCCGGTGTCTACACCTCACTATAAGTTTTTGGATCCTCTTCTTCTTCAATATGGAGAATCATGGGAATTTTATTAGTGACCTTATTCCTATCTCCTTCCACTAAGAACAATGTCAGTTGGAAAGAGATGAAATCCGGCCCTAAGTTTTTCTCCTTCCTAACTCTTTGACTCCTCCTAGGCTCTATAGGGGAATCACAAGATTTGTTTTTAGTTCCCGATGTTTCAGGAATGTTCTCCTGTGGCAAAGGTTGTGCCACATTAGTGCTTGTAGTATGCTCAACAAGATCAACAAAAAGTCTATCCTCTAAAAACTCAGCATCCCTTGTCTCTACAATGACATTAGATTGTAAATCCAACAGTCTGTATGCCTTTGAGTTTTGAGCATATCCTACAAATACACTCCTTACACCTCAAGCTCCTAATTTTTTCCTTTTGATATCAAGAACTCTATAAAAGGCTAGACATCCCCACACTTTAAAATAATTTAAATTAGGTTGTCTACCTTTCCATATCTCATATGGAGATATTTTCCTATTCCTAGATGGAATTCTATTGTGGATATGACATATTGTAAGTAGAGCCTCTCCCCACAAATTAAATGGCAATTAAGAATTCAGAAGCATGGAGTTAACCATTTCTCCTAAGATACGATTCTTCCTTTCCGCCAATCCATTTTGTTGGGGAGTATAAGGGGCTGATTTTTGATGTATTAGTCCATGTTGTTCACAATAATCATCAAATTCAGTAGGAAAATATCCCCCCCTGTCACTTCGAAGAACCTTAATCTTCTTTTCTTTTTGGTCTTCTACTTCAGCCTTACAGCGTTTCAACAAATTAAATGCCTCATCCTTATGCTTCATTAAATACACATAAGTGTATCTTGAACAATCATCAATAAAAGTTATAAAATAACGCTTACCTCCTCTAGTTAGCATGCCATTAAATTTCAAAAAATTACTGGGAGGTACCCCAATATTTGGGGAAACTATTTTTCGGTACCCCAACTTTTCAAAACTAATTTTGAGGTACCCTTACTTTTTGGGTTAGAAATTATTAGGTGCTTTTTCGGTCATCAATTTTATTAAGTGATCAAAATACCCTTATCTTCTTCTTTAAGGGTATTTCTTAAAAAATGGAAGAACAAGGGTATTTCGGTCATTTAACCAAATTGATGCCCGAAAAAGCACCTAATAATTTCTAACCCAAAAAGTAAGGGTACCCCAAAATTAGTTTTGAAAAGTTGGGGTACCTGAAAAACATTTCACCAAAAGTTAGGGTACCTCCGAGTAATTTTTTGATTAAATTTACATATATCAGAATGAACTAAATCAACAATTTCAGTTTTCCTTTCTACCTTAAAAAAGGGTTCCTTAGTGATCTTTGCTTGAATACAAATTCACACTAATCTTTCTTGATTTTATCATTCACAGAAATATAGCCATGTTTCTGCATATATTCTAAGGATGTGAAATTTAAATGTGCTAATCTAGCATGCCATAAAGAACAAGAATCCACAATATAAACAGAAACAACATTTATTCCATCCATTCCATCAATGTTTAACTTAAACATGCCATCACAATAATATCCATTGCCGAAAAATATTCCAGACATGGAAATTACAACTTGATCAGATTCAGTGACTATTCTAAAACCACCATTGTTAAAAAGACCTTCAGAAACCAAGTTCTTCCTCATATCCGGCACATGAAGAACATTCTTCAAAGTCAATTTCTTGTCGGATGTGAACTGTAGTTCCACTATGCCTTGTCCAAGAACCTTTTGCAACTGCATGGTTTCCCATCAACACTTCTTTCTCAGCAATTTCCTCATAGCTTTTGAACTATGCCCTATCATAACACACATGTACAGATGCACCAGAATCTATCCACCAAGCATTGGATCTTACACTTGCCATATTCCCTTCAGTTACCATGTCTATATGCAAATTATTGACAGAAGTAGTAATCATGGCAACAAAATCCTCAATCTATTCCTCTACCAGATTAGCTTTAGGTGATGTTCCTTGTGTTTGGGTCTCCTTTCTGAGTTTCTTAACCAATTTGCAATCTTTAATGTAGTGACCTTTCCCATTACAACCATAACATTTCTTATTTTTCTTCTTGTCAATTTTATCAGAATCGGGTGTCTTCCTTTTATTGTTCTTTTTTGACTTACCCTCAGCATTGTTCACCTTAGAACTGTTAGGAAGATCTGAGACATCTCTCTTCCGAGTCTCCTCTTCAATCCTGAGATGTCTCATGATCTTCTCAAGAGTGAAATCTTCTTGCATATGAAGAAGTTTCTTCCTATAATCATTCCACGTAGGGGTAACTTCGAAATAATCGCCCCCACTTGGAATGCCTCGGTTAAAATCACCTTAAGGTCACGAAGCCTATTAACCAAGACAAGCAATTCATGCACTTGGTCAAGAATTGGTATAGAATCAGTCATCTTAAGCTCTAGAAATTTCATAGTAAGAAACTTGTCAGTACCTTGCCTCTCGGTAGTATATTTGTCCTCCAATTTCTTCCAAATCTCTCTTGGAGAAGAATACATCATGTAGAGGTCGTATAGATTGTTTGCGAGGGCAACCAAAATATGTCCTCGACACACAAACTCATCATCCTTCCTTTTCTTCAGTAGTTATGCAACCTTTTGCTTACACTCCGGTGGATCCGACTCCTTGGCATCTTTGATCTCAGGCAGGTTTGGATGCAGAAGATAGATAACGTTCAAGGCAGTGAGTGAAAACATCATCTTGTCCTTCCAGCGATTGTAATTTGTGCCATCGAATTTGTCTTGCTTCATGAAATCGGGATTCATGAATTTCAAAGTAGAAGAACTTGCAGAATAAGCCATAATAATTCCTTGAAGTTGTTGAGTGATTTTGAGAAGAAAAGGCTTAAACGTGAATTGAATTCACTGTCATTAAGAAATTATTTGCCCTCTATCACTCAGATGCTCTCTAGATCAGCAAATATTCCTCC